>CM052714.1:36462563-36491400 GCA_028551405.1 Uromys caudimaculatus
GCTGGGCCACACAGCCACCATAGCTGATCACCTTCCGGGTGCTGCATATGTTGATGAGCATCTGTGGGACTGTGCTTGTGGTGTAGCACAGGTCCAGCAGGGACAGGTTAGTGAGGAAAAAGTACATGGGGGTGTGGAGTCTGGAATCCAGGCGGGACACAAGAATTATCATCATATTTCCAAAGATGGTCAGAATATAGGACACTAGAAACACCACAAAGAGTGGCAGCTCCAGCCATGGCCGATCTGAAAACCCTAAGAGAATGAACTCCCGTGAGATGCTCTCATTGGCCAGACTCATGTTAAATGGTACAGCCCCCGGGTCCCTGGAACACAAAGGGTTACAAGCTGGTGGACATGCTTATTGGATGTGTCAGTTAGTTATGAAGTGATGACGCTGGAGAGATTTGTGCATTCACAGAGTGATCCTGTTAGGGTGAAAATGTATTGACAGAAGTTTAAATGTCTGTCACACCTTTCAGAGGTGTTGTTCTCTTCCTAACATTTTTACTGAAGTGACTTCAAGGTTACAGCACTTTATCAGTGTCTACTGTCATAGAACATCATCCCCTCTGGTGTTTGTTATTTTATGGATGGGTTGTTCTCTGGTCTTTTTACCAGGTATCTGCTATCAGAGAGATATAACTACTGCTCCTGTTATTTGAATCCAGTTTAATTTCTCCCCAGAATCAGTGAGAGTCTCTGTTTGTAGGGGTTGGTGAAAATTATTTAAATCTCATTTCTCCACTATTCCTGCCTTTCCCTCAAATAAATCCAGATATTATAGCATCTATAGTAAGTTTTCAGACACCATGTCAAGAGACTAATCCTATCACTCTCATGTTGGACAATCTACATAGGACTGTTGGTTCATGTGACATCTGAGGCTGGCAGGTCTGGCTCATGCACTCCCAACCCTCTTCTGTATCTAGTTACATTGCTCTGAGAATGCTTCTTGTCCTCTGATCTTTAGGTTCCTCTTTTGTAAGATACTCATTTATAAAAATACTACCTTAGTTATGGTTTCTATTGCTGCAAAACTGCACCATGACCAAAAAGCAAATTGGGGAAGAAAGGGTTTATTCAGCTTATACTTCCACATTGCTGTTCATCACTCATGGAAATCAGCACAGGAACTCAAATCAGGGCAGGAACCTCAGGCTGGAGCCAGTGGAGGAGTGCTGCTTACTGGCTTGCTTCCTCTGGCTTGCTCAGGCTGCTTGCTTTTGAACTCTGGACCAAAACTGAGAGAATGCCTTACAGCTAGATCTCATGGAGGCAGTTACTCAATTGAGGCTCCTTCCTCTCTAATGACTCTAGTCAAGCTGATACAAAGCCATCTAGCACTGATAGGAATGACTTTTCTGGCCTGCTTAGAATCACCAGTGCACCCCACTGAGCCCGACTCCAGGTAGGAACAGAGGAGTGTGAATCAAGCAGCCACAGAGAGGGAAGGACTGAGGAGCTCAGGAGACTCACTTAAGAGAGTTTTCAGTGCTCACTTCCTAGGGGTCAGCAGCACAAGTGGTTATGTGACAAGCCCAGCAGTCAGCTTCAATCCCAGGAGCCAAGGAAATACATCCAAAGTATGGCTGTTATCTTAAGTGTGGCTGTAATCTTTTGTGTAAACTGTTTGGCAGTGTCTGGTTCCTGGGAGCACAGAGGTTCGGCAGCTGTGACAGAGTGCTGGATGCTTTGCTTTGAGAAACTATTCATAGCTCCACATTTTCTACAGGTACTATGTGACAGGACTGGCAGTCAAGAAAGTATGCATTCCAAACATTCTCAGTGATAATCTAAGCTATTTGGTGAGTTATCACTATCTGAAATTATGCGTTTCAGCTTTAGTCCTGTTCATCAAAATGTTAGCAAAGGGTGCTGGGATTTTACACTCATTCCAGAACATTTACTCCCTAGGAAACAGTCCTTACTCTCTCCGTTAGGAAATCTGAGATATATGGTCAGATACGGAGAGATTAAGTTTTAAGCTTTTCTCTTAGACAACTTTCCAGACTTGTTTGAAATATCCTTGTAACTGAAGGTCAGCTTTCCACTCTCTTTCTCCTGCCTCCACCTCAGGAGTGCAGTGAATAGATGTGCACAGCCACTCCCCGGTTAGCAGTGCTAAGACAGAGCCCTAGGCTTCAGGCAAGGTAGGCAAGCATTCACCAAAAGTTAGCTAGATTCCGTGTGTGTGTGTGTGTGTGTGTGTGTGTGTGTGTGTGTGTGTGTGTGTGTGTAAGTGAAAATATGTTACTGAAGAGTTGTATAGTACAATTCCACCCATTTAAAGAATATATAGCATACAATATCTAAATCACAATATACAAATTAAAAGTTACCTTGAGAGATACAGAAGAAACCCATGTCCCTGGGAAACAGAGGTAGAGAAGAAAGCAAACCAGTCTTGGCCTACTAATCTGCTAGTTGTCTCTTCTGTTTCTTTTGTTTGGTTGTTTTTTGTTTGGTTGGTTTTTTTTGAGACAGGGTTTCTCTGTGTAGCCCTGGCCCTGGAACTCACTCTGTAGACCAGGCTGGCCTCGAACTCAGAAACCCACCTGCCTCTGCCTCTCAAGTGCTGGGATTAAAGGCGAGTGCCACCACTGCCCGGCTGTCTCTTCTGTTTTAAAGTAGGCATTATAAAGTTTTATAATAGTCTGAAATGCTTGACTTGCCAATTTATTTGGGTTTCTATTTTCAAACTAAGGTTAGAAAGTGTAAGTTAAGACTTTAATCACCATCAGATTCAAATCTTCATAAGAAATATAATTTAAAGCACGGATGGCAGAAACACATCTTCATTCTCTTAGCCAAAACTACACATTGCCAAAAAATGTGGGAACCAGGTGGAAAGAGCAGGATAAGCATTAGTAAAGATGAATTCCACATACTTCACAATTTCATTTTGTTGTTTTTTTGTTTGTTCTCAGATAGGGTCTTATGTAGTCGAGGCTAGTCTCAGACTTGATATATAGCTGAGGTTGGCATTACCCTTCTGCCTTACCCTCTGCTGTGCTTGGTATAGGTCTTTATCAACATAATATACAACTTTCTGAATGTGTCCAACTTCCAACAAGTGAGACCTCAAATGTTTATGATCCCCTAAAAGCACATCTTTAGGTAGTATTGCTATCATTCTGGGCATTAAGTGAACTGAACTCAGACTTATATCATTAGCCTTAGCAAAAAGTGTTTTTTAATAAAAAGAAAAAAGAACCAAAGGTTAGGGTTTCCTTAGCTGCATTAATAAACACAGGGCCACACTCTCATTCTTGCCTCTTAGCGCCGAATCTACTTGCTCATAGCTACAGCTGGTGTCTTTGAAGACACAAAATAGGTTTCTCTCCTTTGAAGCAAACTTACATTGCAGCACCTGAGAGTGATTATTCTCCTCTGGAATATCACACATTCTGTCAGCCAGCAAAACAAAACATTTGAATCATGTGAGAGCACAGCTACAAACTTAAAACTGACATTTGTAGGTGTTTCAGAAAGCTGCTGAGGAGTCTTTACAAGTTTTATCTGTGATCACCTGAGAATATTTTAACCTAAACTTCAGGATACTTTGATGAGTAATATCATTACATTATTATTATTATTAGCCAATAATAGATTGGCCTTGTGTTTCTCATCTTCTTGAATTTCCTTGCCCGTATCTGAGTTTGAATACTCAAAATGATGAGAGAGATCTTGAGAAAGCTCTTTAAGCTTTATTGTGCAAAGAAAGGACACTGGAACAAGAAAGGCACCAGAGTCAGCTCCAAGCTTGCTAACTGCACAAGTGAATTAAACACTTTGAATATCAGTTTTATTTTCTGTGGTGAGATAGAAGTGATATTTTCCTCTCTGTGTAACAACTATTTATTTGTGATTCTTCAAATTACCCCAGACCTCAATGAGAGGCTCTTTAATATACCATCCTGTTTTGCTGGGTTATAAGCATAAATAATAGAAGTCATTTTGCTACACAGTTAGTAAGGAAAAAAATTAATAAAATTTAGTTTAGAAAAGATGAGCCCTGAAGGCAGAAGTTTGGGTTTACATGCTCCTCTAGCTAGATCGATTTCCTGAGAGAGCCCAGATCTGGTAGAGCAGCAAACAGAAGGACAAGCTGACTGCTGTGAAGTCTATGGTCCCACTGAGATCACAAACCTCTTCTAATGCTCAAATTTTAATGCAAGTTTTAGCAGTTTGTATAAATGTATTTACTTACCGGCAATTTAAGTATTTGGAATGACGACTTTGTTTTGATGTCCAAGTATCTTTGAATACAAGTAGAGTTGATTTAAAGTCTGCAGACGCATCGGTGCCTTCCCACACCAGTTAGCCATACACTCATTCTGGCAAAATGACTTAACGTTCTTTAGTTTCACTGCTAGGTAGACGTTCTGAGATCCCCAAACGCAGCTCACTGGACAGTGAGGAGAAAGTATCGCTCAGGACTGAAATGTATGGGGTTGGTGCCATGCCATTTAGAGTTTAAGAGATCTGCTGTTATTTTGAGAGGTTTTTTTCTGTCAGCCTTGCAAAACTGGATAAAAGATACTTTGTAAAGACTAGTGTTTCTTTTGGTCTGTGGAGGGAATCTTAATCCTTCATGCCAAAGTCTTCTGTTTATAGTGGCAAAGCCAGGACTTGACCCAATGGGACACCGGCAGGGGAGCTGCAAGATGATGGCTTTTTCCTCACTTATTAGCTCAAGAAGAAACTTCTCTCTAGGGATGGATAGGACGCCCCACTCCTTCTAACACCGCAGGAGTGGCGTGGAGTGTTAGCAAACGGAAACTAAACTTTGTGCTCAGCAGGGATTTGTTTTCTTTTTGCAATCTATCCAGAGAGTTTTCCAAACCCATTTAATTGCTGTTGCTTGTTTGCTAGATCCTTTTTGAGACAGGGTCTGGTGTAGCCCAGGATGGCCTAAGTGCTGGAATTATAGGGGCTGTGCCACCACCTCTGCTCACTACTTAGTTCAATGAGAAGAAAAATATTATTTTATGTATAAAATGGCATCTAAGATAGCATCCAAGGTCATGTTGCTACCCTTTGACTTAACCAAGAAAAAGCTTTTAGCTATCATTTGAAACTCTGTTGGCCTCTGTTGCTGCCTAACCTTCCCACCCCCCTCTGCTTCCTGCATTCTCATCAGTGCTTGGTTGCATCATGGCACCATGACTTTGAAATGTTTCTTTTCCAATCTTGTTACTCTTCTGTGTTGATTAGTTGGCAGTCTGCCAAATGTCCACTTTTCTGCTCACAAATTTACAAAAGTCCAGTCTTGTGCATTCCCTCTGCATTTTATTAGTTAAAATTTCATTCAATTATTATTTTGATGCTCAGATTTCCCCTACTTTGTGCCCATAGAAGTCTCTTCAAGCAGCCACTACATCCCTTTGTCCTTTCCTCTAGAAATACTTTTTCAAATTCAGCACAAGCTATGTCTGGAAAAGCCATTTCTCCATAGCACTCTGGATTCTTTCGGGAGGGGATGGGAAAGGCAGCGCGATGTAAGAGTGCATGAACACGTAAGTGTTAATTCCTGTGCACAGACATTCTCCACCCCTTCCTAGCTCACTCATCTGTACATGGTGAGTACTCCAGTTCTCAGGGATACCTTAATTTCAATCCAATTTGTAAAGTTCGTGCAGGTCTTCTCCCTTTCCATATGTATATGCTCCTTCTCAAAGTAGAAGAAATTGGGCTCCTCCGTGCGACGCCTTCTTTATTTCGTCCTCTGAAAGTGATCACTTTATCTATGGTGCATGCCATTCCATCGAGTCCTGACAGCTTCACAGGTGTGGGATACTTGGTGTGAGCACCACACACTCCTCTTTAAACCAAGACTTCTTTGTATGGAGTTTGTAAACTTTTGTTAGACTCTTCAACTATGCATAATGTTTAAAGTGCTTCCACATTGCTACAGATACCTTAGTAGTGTTTTTCTTTCATTACAACTGGGGTCCATCTTATGACTACAGAAACAATTGCCTATTTATTTCTCTTCTTGGTTGAGGGAGTCTATTTTATCTACTTTTTCATCTTTCTTGACTTTTTTCCTGTTCTAGTACTTTTGGGCTTAGTTTGGTTGTGTAGTACATTTTCTTGAGTCTTTGTGATTGGTTGTTTATCTGTGATATTTCTACTTTTTATATGGATCCTGGTGGGTATAATTTTTCCTCAGCAGTGCTTTTGCTATATTGTATACATTTTTGGTGTGTTATGTCTACAATTCTCTTTGTCTTTTCTTCTTCTCCTTCTCCTTCTCCTTCTCCTTCTCCTTCTCCTTCTCCTTCTTCTCCTTCTCCTTCTCCTTCTCCTTCTCCTTCTCCTCCTCCTCCTCCTCCTCCTCCTCCTTCTCCTCCTCCTCTTCTTCCTCCTCCTTCTCTTCCTCTTCCTCCTCCTCCTCTTCCTCCTCCTCTTCCTCCTCCACCTTCCTCCTCTTTTCCTTCTTCCCTTTCCTCTTCTTTTCTCCTCCTCTTTTCATCACTGCCCCTCACCCTTTCCGACTCATTGCTCTGGCTACCATGTTCTTCCAGCCTTGATGACTGAATCTTCACCAAGTTGTTTCTGTCATTTTAATCACAGTGGATCATAAGTAACTAGTGTTTTATTCCTATTCCAGAAAGCTATTAATCACTTATCTGTATATGCAAATGACTGTGAATCATGTCATCTCTTAGCTAGATGGTGAAAATTCTTGTAACTATTTCATTACCAATTAATATGAAAATTTAAAAAAAGAGCAGATGTAATGAATTGTAGGTGAAATGTGTTTATAGGAAAACATCACTAGGACCCTTCCCAGATACTTATAAAGGGCCTGTGCAAGTGCCAGGTTATGAAATTAAGCTCAGCTTCACGGTAAGTACACCTGTGACCACTGCCAGTGAAGCTACCTGTGGTAGTGAAATCTATGTCCTCTTTTGCAAACTTAGCTCATTTCTAGATCACAAATTCTGCTTGTAGGCAACAGAATATCTAGGAAAGTATGCTAACCCTTCAAGAACTGAAAAAGTCATAATAAATAACAAAAATATTTGTATAAGTAACATAGAGCCATTGAAGTAATAAACACAAAAATTTACTATTCCATAGAGTGAACAGCATTGAAGTGGACTTGAAGTTTATTTTTCCCTGGAGAAATGTGCTGGTCCTGGGTGCCAGCCAGCAGCAGATGGCTTCATAAATCTATCCTATCGAGGTCAGCTGGCAAAAGGACAGAACAAAGGGCAGGGGCTGTGGAGAAAGTTGTTATTTTTATAAAGCTAAAGTAACCAAAATGAACTAAGGACCCAATGATAAGATTTTAAATACAGTAGAGAAGAAAATTTAAAAGCTACACTCACATCATCATCAGCAACAAAACAAAAATAAAAATAAAACACAAACAAAAAGTGAAAAACAGTCACATTTTCAAGCATTGCAGTTCTGGGAAGTAAAATCCAGTCCTCATGACAACAGATGGGCCCAGATGAATACACATCTCTTTAGAAGAAAGATATGAAAGATTACCCCCCAAGGCTCAAGATAACTAGAGAAAGTCCAGTCTTTTTTAATAGGATGTCCAGATCAGTGTTTGTCAACGTGACACAATTAGAGTCATCTGGGAACAGGACTCCTCAATTGAGAAAATGCCTCCATAAGACTGGCCTATAAGCAAGTCTGTGGAGACATTTTTTAAAATGAATGATTGATATGGGAGAGCCCAACATATTGTGGATTATGCCACCCTGGGCAGACAGTCCCGGAAAATTTTAAAAGGGTAACTCAATATAAGCCTGGAGAACAAGTCTGTAAGCAGTGTTTCTCCATGTTCTCTGCTTCAGCTTCTGCCTCTAGTTCCTATCCTGATGTCCCCTTCATGATGGACTGCAAGCTTTAAGATGAAATAAATAATTTCCTCCCCAATTTGCTTTAGGTCATGGTGGTAATCACAGAAGTAGAAAGCAAGCTAGGACTCTTGGCTACCTGATTTTTACCTCTGCTCAGGCCCTGAGGGTATATATAGGGGGCTTAGATTCCTATCTGCTTACCAAAGGGCAAGGAGAACATCCAGACTCAGTGAAATGGTCACAGATCTGATTTATGGATACCTTGAGGTTCCGTAAAACAAACATAAATGAAGAAAACCTGTATCATTTGACTTCTGTAAACTTTTGCCCTTAATGGCTGACCAAGTATTCTGGATCTCCTTCCTGAGAAAATGCTTCCATGAAAGACTTCAAAGGTGTGCTGCGATCTAATTACACCATCTTCTTGGAATTTGTAAGACAGATAAATCCATGGATTGAAATGCCTACCACCATTGTCTGTAGCCTAAATGTCTATAGTCTAAATGTCTATAAGGCCATTATAACCACAAATGACCTTAAAGTTGGCACCTTTATTGGAAGGAAGGATTGACTCAGCTGCTGACTCTGGAAAGGACCTACGCCTTTGACTGTTATGTTATTCTTATTTTGTGGATGCTGTTGTTGTTTTGGTTTAAGTCAAGACAGGGTCTCACTAATATTTAGGAGAGGTTGACTTCAAGTTCTCAGTATTCCTGCTTTGTTGAGTGCTGGGATTTCAGGCATCTGTTTCTTTCTGTCTAGATAAGGCTACTCTTAAATATCACCTCAGTGACTTTGGAATACCAAAGGGAGGAGAAGAGAGAGTATGGAGGGGCCCATCTTCCTCAGAGACATGTCAGCTCTCAAGTTCCAGGGTCTACATTAGACTACAGCATCCTTGATTATCCTTAATCTACCAGGACTGTGGAGGCTCTCTGGAGCAGGTAATAGTCATGGGCTTAGCCCTTATCACCATCCTCCCTCGGCCAGCCATATTCACAGGTGTCAAGGCATGAGGCAGAAATGTTCTGAGAAGTAATCTCAGACTTGTTTTGATTTGCATTTCCCTGATGACTAAAGATGTTGAACATTTCTTTAGGTGCTTCACAGCCCTACAAATTTCCTCAGTTGAGAATTCTCTGTTTAGCTCTGTTCCCCATTTTTTTGATGGGGTTATTTGGTTTTCTGGAGTCTAACTTCTTGAGTTTTTTGTATATGTTGGATATTAGCCCTCTAACAGACGTAGGATTGGTAAAGATCTTTTCCCAATCTGTTGGTTGCTGTTTTGTCCTATTGACAGTGTCCTTTGCCTTACAGAGGCTTTGCAATTTCATGAGGTCCCATTTGTCCATTCTTGATCTTAGAGCATAAGCCATTGGTGTTCTGTTCAGGAACTTTTCTCCTGTACCCATGTGTTCGAGACTTTTCCCCCACTTTTTCTTCTATTAGATTTAGTGTATCTGGTTTTATGTGGAGGTCCTGGATCTACTTGGACTTGAGCTTTGTACAGGGAGATAGGAATGATTTAATGAAATTTGCAGGCAAATGGATGGAACTTGAAAATATCATCCTGAGCAAGGTAACTCAGTCACAAAAGAATGAACATGGTATGTATTCACTGATAAGTGGATATTAGCCCAAACGTTCAGAATACCCAAGTTTCACTTTACAGTAACTGCTGGACTGAGAGTGAAGTCCCAGATGGAGGAGTTGGATAAAGGACTGAAGGAGCTGAGGGAGTTTGCAGCCCCATGGAGGGAGCAACAGTGCCAACTGGCCTGACACTCCCCTCCCCCCTCCCCCGTCCTCATGGAGGCTGGACCACCAACCAACCAAAGAATACATATGGAGGGACCCATGGTTCGGACCACATATGTGGCAGAGGAAGGCCTTGTTGGCCATCGGGGAGGAGAGGCCCCAGTAAAGGGGAATGTCAAGGTGAGAATATGGGAGTAGGTGGGAGGGTGGATGGGAGGTGGAATTCCCTCATAGAGGTGGGGGAGGGGGAGGGGATAGGTGGTTTCCAAAGAGGAGACCTAGAAAGGGGGAAACATTGGAAATGTAAATAAAGTATCAAAAAATAAAAATAAAAAATAAAAAATAAAAAATAAAAAATAAAAAAACCCAACCAACCAACCAAACAAAAAGAAATGTTCTGAGAAATACACCACCATTTATTTCATTCTGTGAACATAAATTGTGCAAATTAATCAAGAGATGTAGAAATGTCAAGACTTGTAAGGCTCCGGCCAGCAGAACCCAACATGATGCTTTACAGGAAACCTTTTATAAGTAGACAGAGCATAATTTAAAACTCAACAATATAAGCTAGTAGCATGGCCATCCACCAAGTACTCATACTGTGTGTATAACAGTGCGTGACATACAACTACTTCTATATCACTGGAGAGCACAGGTTTATTGCTTGTTTTAACAGTTGAAACAACCACAATGCAATTCATTAGGTAACAAAGTGTTCATCTCTGGTGTGATGTGGTGGGGTCATGATCGTATATGTAGCAGGTCCCTAACCAAAGCATCATTATGGAGCACAAGACTGTGTTTGCATCATAGCCTCCTGGAGGCCTGCAATGGAGACAGGAGCCTGGCCAGGTACATTGTGACTCAGATCCAGTACTTCTCTAACTCCTGGCCTTTCCTGCTTTTACCTGACTCTCTGTGTTCAAAGAAGAACAAGAGTCCTTGAATCAACTCTCCTTAGCAATATGTTAAAACCATCTACTTGGACTTACCTAAATTTTTCCAACTCTGTTCCTGTAGGAGAAAAGGAATATTGAGAGAAAATACTATTTTTTCTTCTTATTTAAACTATCTCAGTGAAGATAAATTTGCTGCTTGTTAACAGGTTTTTTTCTGTTTTCCTAACTCAGTACCTGACCTGGCTGCTTGCCAGGATGTCTGGGGTTTTGTAGGGGAAAAAAATAAAGAGTGTATTTGTGGTCTTCAGATCTGTTGATTTATGTTGTTACAAAGTAGCAGCTTGTTACTACTTCAAATGAAATGGACATACTGTGCTAGTTTTAAGCTGGAGGGGGAAATATACTTTATCGGGTGTACTGCTTTTATTTAGGTACGGATCAATACATGTGTGGCTTTAAGCCAAGAAAAGGCTCATGTACCCATCCATGCTTTATCTCTCTGAAAATAGCCTGGATGCTATGTGGAGGCTGTGTAGACGCTGACAGAAGGTTTTCAGCAAAAATGGCCAAAGTTCTGTAGCAAAGAAGAATGGTCAACTGAAAAAAAGAGATTAAAAATGCATCTTAAACTATGGCTCACAGTCTCAATTTTCTATGTATAAACTAGTTACATATATCTGCATGTGTGCTTATATTTTCTTTACATTTAAATTAATTAAAATTATTTTCAAAGATATTTCAGAAACTTTGTCTTCAGGGAATTAGCAGGAACAAAGTGTATCAAAAATTGCAGCTTAGTTGATCCTGTTTGTCACTACAACTGTCCTCTCTTTGTCCTTTGAAAGCCCTTTCAGTGTTACTCTTTTGTCCTGTCACAGTGCCTTCGTTTCTTCAAGAACACACTCACGGGGCTACAACACAGCCCAGCTCTGTCTCCTGTCTTATCTTGATTTGTAATTAACTGATATAAGATTGTGTGAGTTTGGACTGTGACAGTTCCCATGACCTTGCATCATGCCCACTATTTGAGCATATCTAAGTTCTGTCACCATTGTCCAGGGAGCCTTTGCAGGCCAGCCTTGCAGTAGATTGTTTTTCTCAGGGTCCCTGGCTCCTTTTACTGGAGAATACATTTGGAAATCAAAATCTAGGCACTAAACAAGACCCTTGGTATATACTTTTTGCTTCTAGTTTCTCTCAACAAACAGCTTTTTTTTGCTTTGCTTTGCTTTGCTTTGCTTTGCTCTGCTCTGCTCTGCTCTGCTCTGCTCTGCTCTGCTCTGCTCTGCTCTGCTTTGCTTTGCTTTGCTTTGGAGTCAGGCTCTCACTATGAATCTTTGACTGTCCTGGAACTCACCACATAGGCTAATGCTGACCTTGAACTCACAGAGATCTGCCTGCCTCTGCCTCCCAGAGAGCTGGGATTAAAGGAATGTGTCACCAAATCTGGCACTACTGATGAGTGTTTGATATGAAAGAAGTGAAGCCTATTACAAGATGGCCAAGCTGCTGAAGGAATTGATGTCTCATAGAACAACAGTTCGTTCTCTGGAAATAAATGTTGTTAAAGGCACGTCTGGCCACTAGCCAGTTTCATCATGTTCCCAGCATGACCACACCCATTGACCACATCCATCTCATCAATACTAATGTCTTCTTTGGACTTGCAGCCTCTCAAACTATGAGGTAAATAAGTCTTTCCTTCCTATATTGCCTAGCTTTAAGTATAGCCATGATAAATGAATACATAAACATTGTATTATTTCAATCTCTGTCTCGTCTGTATTTCTCTCTCTCTCTCTCTCTCTCTCTCTCTCTCTCTCTCTGTGTGTGTGTGTGTGTGTGTGTGTATATCACATAGTTCCTTCCAGCCTCCTTCCTTGTTTCTTTCTCCAACAATGGGAATCTGGTTTTGCTATCTACCATATATTTATTCTGTGTTCAATCCTATTATACAAATAGTTTCAGAACTGTTAATTTCTCCTTCTGGAAATGATAGTGTTATTAAGAATATTAACAATAGTGTTAGTAACAAGAATTTTAATGAGTTTTTTTTTGTCTTTACCCTGAAAGCAATGATTACAATAGTCTTTTTCTAGACATTAAGTTAAAACTTCCACCCAGTTTCTTTATCCTCTGCAACTTGGGTGTACAGTGCACACCTTTAGTTCAGGAAGATCATTTATTTCTGTTTGTATTTCTTTTGAACACCTTCCATTTTGCTCCACTTTGCCTAAATTCACGTTTAAAATTTGAATAAGCAAAACATCATTGAAATATAAATGAGTTAGTTGTTCAAACGTTAGTTTTTTACAGATCATCCTTATTCCCTTTATCCATCTTTGTGTGCAGGTGTGTGGGGCCAGTGCTCAGACTTGGGTGTACTTCACCGAAGTCCAAATTGTCCTTTGGTTTTTTCGAGACTGGGTTTCTCTGTGTAGCTCTGGCTGTCCTGGAACTCACTCTGTAGACCAGACTGGCCTCGAACTCAGAAATCCGCCTGCCTCTGCCTCCCAAGTGCTGGGATTAAAGGCGTGCGCCACCACCGCCCAGCCCAAATTGTCCTTTGAGACAGTGTTTTGCTTTTTTCCTAGAGTTCACTAGCTTGGAAAGGCATACTGCTCAGCAAAGCCCATGGATCCGCCAAGCACTTGGGACTATGGACGTACTGTGCGGCACTCAGCAACGCCCGTGGATCCGCCTAAGCACTTGGGATTATGAGCGTACCTGCCCCACTCAGCCTTGTAACTGGGTGCTTGGAACTGAGATCAAGTCCTCGTGCTTGTACAGCAAGCACGTGACTGAGGACGCTGTCCCATAGCCTCTTGATCTCTTTTTTAAAAGAGATGTATTTTTATTTTAAATTATGTGTGTGTGAGTGTCTGTGTGGGAGTATGTGCACATGCATGCAAGTGTCTTCACAGTCCAGAAGAAGGCATCTGATTCTTTGGAACTGTCCCAGGTTGATTCTAGGAACTGAGCTTAGATACTCGACAAATATTCTATGCACTCTTAACCACTGAACCATCTCTCCAGCCTCCACCTACTATCTTGTTAAAAGATATTTTGCTTTATATGTCTGATACATTTATAGGGAGTCTCAAAAGTGATAATACAGAGAGATCCTGTGTACTCCTCATCCAATGACATGTCTTGGATAACTACAGTTTAATATCAAAACCAGGAAATGGATATCTGTACTGTGCTGGCTAGTTTTATGTCAACTTGACACGAACTAGAGAAATCTGAGAGTAGGGAACCTTAATTGAGAAAATGCCTCCAGAAGGTAGGGTTGTAGGCAAGTCTGTAGAGCATTTTCTTAATTAATGATTGATGGGAAAGGGCCCAACCCATTTTGGGTGGAAGCACTCCTGGACTAGTGGTCCTGGGTTCTATAAGAAATCAGGCTGAACAAGCTATGAGGAGCAAGTTAGTAAGCAGCACCCATCCATGGCCTCTGCATCAGCTCCTGCCTCCAGATTCCTGCCCTGTTTGAATTCCTGTCTGACTTCCTTCAGTGATGAACAGTAATATGGAAATGTAAGCCAAATAAACCCTTTTCTTCCCAAGTTACTTTTGGTCATGATGTTTTATCACAGCAGTAGTAACCCTAAGGCGTGTACAACCTTAGAACTTATCCCTAGGTTCACAAGCATGTGTATTAGTGTTATGCAAATTTGTCATTCTACCAGTAAATCTGTGGTCCCACCACTGCAACCCAGATCCCCAATTGTTCTATCACCATGCTATTCCCAGGCTCCACCCTTGTAGCTTCAAGCACAGCTCTTTCCTCTTACCGTCCTGTCCCTGACTCCTGGCCATCACTTATTGTGTCACTTTGAGAATGCTTGTATGTGGAATCACGCAGTCTGTAACCTTAAGCTCAACTTTCCTACTCTTCTTCATTCCCTTGGCATCCTTCCTGTAGCTGCATGTATCCACAGTTTGATATTTTAAATGGCCACGTTGTATTTTATGCAATGGATGCAGCAGCATTTTCTTATTAACCTCTCATTTACTGAAGGACATTGGAGTTATTTCTATATTTGAATACTACGTGTGAAACTACTATAAAGGTGTGTAGAGTTTTGTGTGAGAGTAATGTTCATTTTTCTGAGGCAAAAATTAAGACACATTTATTGGGATTATGGATATATGGTAAATAAACACTCTTCTTTTCTTGAGACAGGGTCTAGCCGTGTAGTACAGACTAGCTTCAATTCTGTGACTACTCCTCCTTCCTTAGTCTCACAAGTGCTAAGATTAAAAGTGTGAGTCAAGATTCCCCAATTCTAAATACTTAAATCTGTTAATAGTCGATGCTTTGTATAGTATTTTGGCCTGTTTTTCTTTTTCCTTTTGTATTTCTAGAAACAGAATCCAGAGGTTTTTCACAAGCTAGACTGAGATATATCCCCAGCCTGTATGTTTTAAGATGACATTATATATTCAGGTACAATTTAGAGTGAATATACAGTCTGCAAGCCTGTTCTTATATTCTACAACTTGTTTTGTGAAGATTTTGGGGGGATAGGGGGTCTAGGAGGTAGAGTGGTTTTGTTTTAAAACAGAATATTACAATGTAGCCTAGGCTGGCCTGGAACAGATAACAGTTCTTCTTCTTGTAGGGGTGGGGTTTTGTGAAATCCGAACCCCCATCCGTGTTCTCATGTTGACTGGTGTTGTCATTATTTCGTTGTGGTGGTTTATATATGCTTGGCCCAGGGAGTGGCACTAGTAGGAGGTGTGGCCTTGTTGGAGTAGGTGTGGCCTTGATGGAGAAAAAGTGTCATTGTGGACATGGACTTTAAAGACCCTCGTCCTAGCTACCTAGAAGCCTTTCTTCCCCTGGCTGCTCCTGGATGAAGATGTAGAACTCTCAGCTCCTTTATCACCATGCCTGCCTGCATAATTCCATGCTTCCTGCCATGATGAAAACGGACTGAAGCCCAGAACCTATAAGCCAGCCCCAATTAAATGTTGTCCTTTCTAAGAGTTGCCTTGGACATGGTGTCTGTTCACTGCAACTGAAACTCTAAGACAGAAGTCTTATTTAGGAAAGTACATTGTACTGGTGATAGTTGTCTGGAAGGACAAAACCAATAAGATTGTGTGTGTGTGGGTGTGTGTGGGTGAAGAATTTGTTAAATCAGCCTACATCAAAATAGTAAGAACAATTGTCGCATGCTTGAGAGGCTGAGAAGCCAGCATTTTCCTTGTCCTTGAGACTAGGTACCTCAGCAGTGCCAGTCTGGCAACAAAAATCTGGAATGTTCCTTGACAACACTGAGCTTTAACCAATGATGGAAATCTGGAAGTAGTGTTTCTGATCTCAGCAAAGAAAACAGCATCAGCAACAGGGTAAATCCACTCTGCAGCAAGAGGGAAAGCCAACTGAACAAGGGCGAATCGTCTTGCTGCTAACCCTGCCTTTTTTCTGGGCTGCTACCAGAGCGGGCCATCCACACCTGGGGTTGCTTTCCCACACCAGTCATGACAATCAGGACAATTCTTCAGGGGAGGTTCCTACTCCAGTGATTCTAATTTGTAACAAGTTGAAATGGAAACAAGTCATCACACCTATTGTTGAGATTTCATGGGTGCAGTTTCCCTGGCAGGTCTAAACCATGCCTTACCTCAGAGTTGGCATCCAGGTCTTCTGACTCTTACAGTCTTTCCACCTCTGCTTCTATGATGTTCCCCAAGCCTTAGGTGTGGAGTTGCATTGTAGATGTATCCATTGTAGTTGGACGCCCCCACCTCAGTCACTTATCTGCAGTTTGAGCAGTTATGTACCCTTGTAGGTGTCTACTGCAGAAAGAAGGTTCTTTGATGAGGGATGAGAGCTATGCTTCTCTATGGGCATAAGGATAAGTATTTAGGGTGCACTTAGCAATTGTACTGCTTAGGAAAGTGGCAGTAGTAGGTTCTACTGTAGGACCTATGACATTCCAGCACTGGTAGTTGACTAGGTTTACACTACCAGGCATGAAATACCTCCTATTGATTGGGCCTTAAGTCCAATTAGACAGTTGTTGGTTGAACTCCAAGATAAAAGTGTCACTGTTACACCATTGTGGACACATTACTGGGCCAATTGTTGAGGTCCGTGAGTTTTCAACAGGGTAGGACTAGTGTTTGCTTTTCTCTCTTGGGAGCTTACATAGCATCTTCCCATCCTGTGGGAATTAGTCCTCCAGGAGGAGGCTTCACCTCAGGTCCAGCCTGATCCCTCCAAATCCTGTGTCCAAAGTGTGTGTGGTCTTCAAGAGTGAGTAACACTTTCAAGTTCTGGGAGGTGACCAAAGCAAATTCAATCGTCTTTTTTTGTTTTCAGGGTCTTGTGGACTCCCCAGGTCAATGACTGTAAGCAGATTTCTCATGCCTGGCACCAGGATTTTTGTTAGCTAGTCCATTAATCTTGGGTAGAGCATTATCACGTCATTTATCATAACTCCATTAACATATATGTACACATATATGTATTCTTAAGTAAGCTTATAAAATGTTTCCCTAAGGCCTTTCAAACGTCCTTAGTATTATTCATCCACACCCCCTTCCTGTATCATATATATTCTTCCTCCCTGCTCCCAGTTAAAGTGCCCTCCTTCCACTCCCCCTTTCCCTTTTCACAGCACCTGTGTCTCATTCTTTGCTTCTCTAGAGCTCCTGTTTTCCCCTCTCCAACATGATCCTGTTTTACTTTCCTAGCTTCTGTGGTTATGTCAGATTATGTACTCAAAGCTAAAGATTTGGAGCTAGAATTCACAAATAAGAGCAAATATTCAACATTTGTCTTTCTGGGTCTAGTTATCTCACTTAGTAAATGTCCTACTTTGTTTTCTATTGCTGTGATAAACACTATGCCCAAAGGCAGCATAAGGAAGAGAGAGGTTAGTATATCTTGCCTGTTAGGTTAGAGGCCATTATCAAGGGAATCCAGCGTATGATCTCAAGACCTAGAAGTAGGAGCTGAAGCAGAGACCTCAGGAATGCTGCTTACTGGCTTGTTCCTCATGGCTTGAGCCTTTAAAAAAAAAAAAAAAGGCAGGAAGAATCACCTGCCTAGGGGTAGCACTGTCTACAGTTGCCTGGGCCCTCTCACCTCAGTCACTAATTAAGAAAATGTTCTAAAGATTTGCCTACAGGACAGTCCGATGGAGCAATTTTCTCAATTAGTTCCCTCTTCCAATGTCTCTAGTTTGTGTCAATTTGATAAAACATAAACAAATTTAACCAGCACAGTGTAGTCCTTTCAGTTCCATCTATTTGCCTGAAAAATTTATTTTTCTGTAAAGCTAAATGGACATTCACAGTGTACCACATTCAAAATGTGTCACCAGATAAGGAACATTTAGATTGTTTCCACCTCCTAGGTATTATGAATAGAGCAACAAAGAACATGGCTGAACTAGAATCTGTGGAGTAAAAACTGAGTCCTTTGCCTGTATGCCAAGGAGTGATTGGTTATTTATGCTAGATCTACTTTTAGCTCTTTGAGAATTCTCCACACTGATTCTATTGTGAATACACTAGTTTGCCTTTCTGCAGTCTCCTTTTCTCTTGACTGTTTTCTTGATCTTAACTAGGGAATGATGAAATCTCAAAGTAGTTTTAATTTACGTTTCCCTGATGGCTAAGGATGTTGAACACTTAAAAAATATTTCTTGACAATTTTTATTTCTTCTCTAGAGAACTCTCTTTAGATATATAGGCTATTTTTAATTAGATCATTTATTTCCTTGTTTTTTGTTTGTTTGCTTTTTGAGTTCTTCATGCATTCTGGATATCAATTCTCTATTGAGTGTATAGCAGCCAAAATTCTCTAATCTCCAGTTATTTGCCTCTGTATTAGTTACTTTTCTTACTGCAGCGACCATATACCTGACTAAAGTAACTTAGGGAAAGGAGGATTTACTTGGAGTCATGATTTGAAAACACATTGTATCCACAGAGGGTGCTGAGTAGGGTGGAGCAGAGAGACAGGCAGTGATGTTCAGTTCACTTTCTGCTTTTAGTGCAGTTGACCTCAGCCCATGGAATAGTATTGCTCACATATACAGTGGTCTTCCTGGCTGTATTAAACTTTCTGGAAATACCCTTATATAGTCTAAGATGTATTCTATGATAATTTTAAGTTCCATGAAATTGACAAAGAAGATTAATTATCACAGTGTCTTATTCGAATTTTTCCTGTTCATAATTTTTCAATTTTTGGGTTGAGTTAGGGTTTTATGTAGCTAAGGCTGACATCCAACTCAATGTACAGCAGTGAATGACCTCAAATTCCTGAGCCTCCTTTCTGCTTCTCACATGCAGATATTATAGGTTTGTGCCTCTGTCATGCCCTGTGTTTATTTTTCTTTCTTTTTGCCAGCATATTTCTATTCATCTTTCTCCAAGTCTTTATTTCTATAAGCCAGATAGAGTTCTTAATTTTTATTTTATTTTTTATTTTAAGAAGGCTCATTCCTTTTCAGTATTTCAATTTATCAGATAAAATTGCCACAACCTCATTACTTTCATTGTAATTTCCTTTCACAAGTTCATATTTACACCCAACTATTTTCTCACTAATTACAAAATCTTGAATGTTTAATAGTTTCAATATAGAACATCTTTGAAAAAATCTTGATTATTGATTACAGGCACTTCTGATTTCTTCTCATATTGTAGTTTTTTTTATATCAGGTACAAGGTTTTGAATAACAGATTGTATGAGCCTTAGATGATGTCATTATACAAAATGTGTTTTTCTGTGGGTAGATCAGGTAAAAAGCTTCTTTTTCTATAACATCCCTGTCTTCTACCCTTATATCCACATTTCTTCACTACCAACCATAATAAGCATTTGGTTCTTTCATTTTGCTAAGTTTGTCAAAATTTTTTCTTCTCTTCTCTTCTCTTCTCCCTGTGTATAATGGACTGTGTTGCCAAATTATGATACCACATAGAGTACTTTTTAAAAATTCTTTTTGAAATTATAATATGATTACATCATTTCCCAGTTGAATTTACTTCCTCCAAACCCTCCCATACACCTCCCCTGTTCTTTCAACTTCATGCCCTCTGTTTTCCTTAATTGTTGTTATACACACACACACACATGCACATATATTTCTAAATAATTAAGTACAAACTGCTCTGTCAGTATAATGTTATTTATACATGGGTTTTCTGGGCTGACCATGTGGTACTGGAGAACCAACTGTGCTCTTCCCTGGGGAGATGATTTTTCCTGCTCTTAGTATTCCTTAGTTGCCTGTAATTCTTTGTGTAGGGTTGAGACCTCTTGGGATTTTCCCTGTCCACATTAGCATGTGTGCTGCTACTGTCCTTATTCAGCTAATGTTTAGGCTACCGTGCTGGTGACACTTGATGGCTGTAGCCTCTGATATTACTAGGAGACACACACTCACATCAAACTTTCTGCTCCTCTAGCTCCTACAATCTATCTTTCCTCTGCTCCACAATAATCCCTGAACCTTAGGTTTAGGAATATTTTGCATGTGTAACCATTGGGACTGGGCTCCATACCTCTGCAGCTTGATTGGTTGTGGCTTTCTCTAATGGTCTCTGTTGCAAAGAGATAACAATAGTTTTTTTCCTTACTCTAAAGACTATCTTACTCTCCTTTATTCTAAGTTATTTTATTAAAATTAGTACTATTTTCATTGTTTCTGAAAAATGTTCAATAGTTTAATAATTTTAGCACAAGATAAACAGAAGCACTTGAGGTAGAGCTGGAAATGCAAACAGGTTCAGATTCAAACTCAGTATTAAAGAATATATGCATGCTTCTCTAAGCAAGGGGCTTCCAAATCAGGACTTTATACATGAGCTGATAAGACTCATGTTTTAGAAGGGCTCCTTTGGAGTGAAGTGAAAGAAAATCACAAGGAACAAGACACAAGAATTGTTGTGCACATCTGCAATTATTCCAGTGCTTAAGGTGCAGAGGCAGGATTGCCAGGAGTTCCAGGGAAGCATGGACCACAGAGTGAAACTCAGTCTCAAAAGATTACTAAAGAAAATTAATATCCTTAATGAGGATACCTTTATACCAATGGGGTGGGTGGTAGGCTAGGACACAGAAAACAGAAATAAAGGAGACGTCAGAGCTTTGAAAGTCAGAGCTTTGAAGATTCATCAGCTTAGTGAATATAAATACTAAGGGGAAATGACGCAAGAGATGTGCCACTTTAAACAGTGGTGTCTTCACAAACTACAGCGAGGCTAAACCCATGCAAAGCAGTTTGGGAAAATGAAGTTCAAAGAATTACTGGGTGCTTGATATAAATGCTCTGAGTACATTTGACAAAAGTAGTATGGGCAATATCTTCTTCCCTTCGACCAAAGCTCCATGAAAACAATTAGTCTACATTGCAGTAAAGAGAATGTGTTTCAATGTTATTGAATTTGTGGAATCGATAACTGGTATAGACTTTGTTTATGCCTCTGAGATAGAGGATGGTGTCAGATTTATACTACATTGGGTCATACTGTACTATGGGTTCTATTATATCATTTCACCCAAAAGAGAGTTCTACAATTATGATAGTTTCATAAGTTATGAACTTCAATGTATTTGTAATGAGCTATGGGTGAGGATGGACCAAAGTGAACAGAAAAAAAAAAGGATACGGGCAAAATGGAAAAAAAAAAAAAGAGTATGCTGAGTTTTCTTCCTTGGCTAACTTTCCTCAACTTTTATTGAGTTTCTGCCATATGAGAACTTTATTTCTCAGAAGGGCTCATTATCTCAGATAGGAAGTTCTGAAGATCATCAAACTCTCTAGGTATTTCTTCTACCTTCCATATCTAAGCTGAGATGCAATAACACCATTCAAAAAGTAAATCTGTGTAAGACCCAACTTGTAGGCTCAACGTTTTCCATCTGAACCCTGTCCCCAAACTAACGACTCTATGACTTAATTCTTTATGAATAGATGCCTAGGCTATAACCTTTGGTTCATTCCCGGTACCTCATAACTCAATTATCCCAGTTAAACTAGTCTAAGTCTCTCATAATGCGAGTTACCTCTTCTCAGTTTCATGTGTCTGTCTTCCTCAGAGTCTAGAGTAAATCCTCCTGCCTCTGACTCTCTCCCAGTATTCTAATCCCTCTACTGGAACTCCCACCTATTACTTCCTGCCTCTTGCTAATAGGCCATCAGCTTTTTACTGACAGGTGATGCTTCCACACAGTGCACAAGAGATTCTCTCTACTCAACTCTTGATGCAAAATCTCTCAAAAACATCCTTATTTTCAGATGATATGATGCTATACAATAGCCTTCACCACATATCTACAGCAATGTAGTAGGATGCAAAATTAGCACACAAATCAGTAGTTACTAATCAAAAATGACAAGTATGCCAAGAAAGACATCAAGAAAATGATTCCATTCACAGTAACATAAAAATAATCCAAAATACTTGAAATAAATATAACTGATGACATGAAAGACTTGTACAATGAAAGCATTAAGACATTGACAAAGAAATTGAAGAAGGTACCAGAAGGGAAAGACCTCCCATGCTCATGGATTTAAAGGAATAACAATGGAAAAAGGGCCATCCTACCAAAAACAATTTCAATGCAATCGCCATCAGAATTCCAATGCAATTTTTCACAGAAATTTTTAAAAAAAATCTTAAAATTTTGTGTGGAAATATAAAAGACACTGAAAACAATCCTTTACAATAAGAGCTATTTGAGGAATATCATCCCAGATTTCAAGTTATACTACAGAGTTATGGTAATAAAAAAAGCATGGTACTAGCATAAAAACACACATGTTGATCAGTACAATAAAACTGAGGACGCACTTAAGCCCACACTCCTATAGTCAATGATTTTTTGACAAAGAAGCTGACAATACACATTGGAGAAAAAATAACTTCAATGATGCTGCTGATCTAATTGGATAGCTACACGTAGAAGAAAGAAATTTGATCTTTATCTCAACATAAGTCCTGATACCCTGAATCTGAGAGAGGAGATAGTAAGTAATATACTTGAACTTTCTCACACAGGAAAGGACTTTCTGAATAAAACCTTGATAACATAGATGTTAAGACCAAAAATTAATAAGACCTCATTAAACTAAAAGCTATACAGCAAGAGACACTATCACTCAAGAGAAGATGAAGCCTACAGAATGGAATAATCCATTTACCATCTCTACATCTCACAGAGGGTTAGTATCTATAATATGCAAAGAACAACTACAAAAGGACCACACTAAACATTAAGAATATAAGCCAAGTTTAAAATGGGGCATGGAATCAAACAGAGTGTTTTCAAAAGATGAACTACAAACGGATGAGAAACATTTGTTTTAAATGTTCAACATCCCTAGCTATCAGGGAAATGCAAATTAAAACTACTTTGAGATTTCCTCTTACTCCAATTAAAATAGTTAAGACCATCCTTCCCCAAAAAGACAATGACTGGCTTGGATGTAGGAAAAGAGAAATACATATTCTCTGCTGATGGTGGTAGAAACTGGTGTAGCACTCTGAAATTCAGAACAGAGGTTCCTCAAAAATTGAGAAGTCAACCACAAGCAGAGACATACTATTATACAGATACCATCTGTGTTCAGTCCTGCTTTATTGACAAGAGCCAGGAAATGGAAACAGCCTAGGCACCTAGCAACAATGAATGAATAATGAAATATGGCACATTTACATAACAAAATATTCTTAAGCTCTTATGAAATTATGAATTTAACAGGTGAATGATACAGCTGGAAATAATCATTTTGGTGCTCGTCTAAACCTCACTCATGGCTTTTCCACACTCCTGAGAGGGTAGCTTTCTTCTGGCACTACTAGGCTATGGAGCCCTGGTGGCCCAGAGATAACACACACACACACACACACACACACACACACACACACACACACACATCATATGCTTTCATCTATAGATGTTGGCTTTGAATCCTCAGGTATGTGTGCACAGTTGGGAATATCCATAAAGTTCAGGAAATTAGCACGGGATCATGGGAGGGTGAATTTCAAGGGAGAGAGAAAGTAATGGCATGGAGGATTAGAAGTGAACAATAAACAGTGCCGGAAGGGTTAAGAATGAGGTGAGAGGGCAAGATAGAGGATGAAATATGTGTGTCTTAGTCAGGGTTTCTATTCCTGCACAAACATCATGACCAAGAAGCAAGTTGGGGAGGAAGGGTTTATTCAGTTTACTCTTCCATGTTGTTGTTCATCACTAAAGGAAGTCAGGACTGGAACTCAAGCAAGCCAGGAAGCAGGAGCTAATGCAGAGGCCATGGAGGAATGTTATTTACTAGCTTGCTAATCCTGGGCTTGCTCAGCATGCTTTCTTAGAGAACCCAAGACTACCAGCCCAGGGATGGCACCACCCACGAGGGACCTTTCCCCCTTGATCACTAATTGAGAAAATGCCTTATGGCTGGATCTCATGGAGGCATTTCCTCAACTGAAGCTGCTTTCTCTGTGGTGACTCTAGCCTGTGTCAAGTTGACACAGAATCAGCCAGTACAATATGGAACTAACACTAAAGACATTTTGATAAAGTCATATGGAAAGCTGAAGCAACTATCTAAAATATACACATACATGTGTATAAGGAGTTTAAATAGAGTTCTTTATAACAAGGAAAAATGCCCCTAATAGACACAACAGTGGCAAGAGTGGATTTCTTCTTTTTGAGTTGATAGACAAAGAGGTCCCATAAATCTCCCAATATTACAGGCTACTGCCAATGCTCTAGGTTACTCAAAACTTGACAATAAAACCCAATTTCTTAAGACACTACACATAGAACAGTGAGAAATCAAGCAAGAACTTATCTAGAAGATTCATCTCTATTGGCCAGCTGTCATAGTTCTAGAAGGTGCTATGTACACTACAAGGAGAGAAAGGTAATCAGTAATCCTAACCAGCTGTGAACCCTGAGAGATACAACAATGAGCTGCCAGGAAAGATATGCATACGTGTGCAATAGTGGCATAAATATCATGGGAGTAATCAACCACTTTCTGATAGGATTTCAGGTCTGCTTCACCACCTGAAACCCATATATGGCACTCAACCCTAAATGGAATATCTATATCACATCCCATCCTGACCTCAAGGCTCAGGAATCACTGATGAAGAGAGGGTTGAAATATAAGAACCAGAAGAAATAGTGTTTTGTGCACAGAGCAGAAGACTTCTACATATGAATTCACGGCAGTTGAGACTGCATGCATAAACTCAAGCAAGACAAGATTCCAACACGGGGATGGAAGGTGAGCACTAAGTCCCATCCCTACCTAAAGCTATTGGCAACTGCTACCTTCTGAAGAGGGAGAGTCAGTTTTCTTGAAGGGTGCAGCCCCTTCTGAGGTTACCATCCTCCAGTGAAGACCATATCAAGAGTAAACGGGAAGCACATATTGGACTTGATAGGTTTAAATAAAATGAGAGGACACAGTTGAGTGAAATAGAAAGGGGAGATGGATCTGGGATGAGTTGGGGAGAGGATAAATATGATCAAAATACAATGTATCAAAGCCTCAAAGAACTAAAACAAATGAGAAAAATAAATAAAAGAAATATTTTCTTATGTCTCTTCAGAAAGAGCCTACAAAACTCATTTCCCCTTTTAAAAACTGATAAGAATACAGAGTTTTATCATTTTTTCATATATATATCCTTGATAATTGGATCAGTTTTCTTGTACTTATTATTTGGACTTGCAGTCCCGGCTACTTTTCATCAGTCTGACATTTTTTAATGCGGTAATGTACTACATTTTTTCTCCAAAATTGTTAAACATCTAGAGGTTTGTTTTGGTTTTTTTTCCAATTATAAATATGTCCTCTAAAATCTACACATCTAAAAAATAAATTAAAATGAACATGAACATCATAAAAATGAAACTATAAACACATTGAATTCTGGTTGAACTAAATACTGTATTGCAGATAAATTTTAAAGAAAATCATTTAAGGGGCCATAAACAATCATCTGCTAAAAGCAACTTCATCTAGAGATAATGAACCCATAAAAGAAAAGATATTCTGGATATATTGGTTATACGTACATAAGTTTCAAAAGTTTTCTTATATGAGATATATCACAGACAAAGTTAATAAACAATTTTAAAGGATTAGTTTTCTGATATGGACATAACAGATATGACAGCATGATTCCAGATCGCTTCTTAGAGAACATGGAAGGAGGTCTCATATTTCTAATAGAACTGGCTATTGGCCACACGTGGTGACACACACCTGTAAATCCATGTGGGCACACACATTTGTAATCTCAACACTTGGAAGACTGAGGCAGGAGGGTCTGGAGCTTTAGGACAACCTGGGCTATGTATCCAGACTTTGTCTCTAAAATTAAATGAAAAGAGAAGAAAAAAGTAATCTAATGACTTTATAGAATTCATTGAATAATAATTTACAAGTGTAAATAAATCCCTGTTGAGCACAAAATTCAATTTTTCTTGTTTTTGTTGTTTGGTTAGTTCCCCCCTCCTCCCCCCCCCCCATCATGGTTGTAGTGTTAGAAAGCTAAGGATTTGTTCCCTGGAGAAAGGTTTATCATGAATCGAACAACAACTAAAGAGTGGCATCTCTTTGTACATCTCCTCCCACATCTTCCATTGGGTCAAGGAGGTTGGCTAGCCCCGCCCCAGTGGATAGTATAAAGGAAGGAATGGTGTCAAGACTTTTAAAGAGGCCAAACCCAGTGTACTGGCTGAAAATATATTTTCCTCCATTTTTATAACATCAACCAGAAAATCTCTCCCTATAAAACAGTGATTAGCTCACTTTAGTGTAATGTACATGGCTGCAGCACATTTCCTGGGTCTGAGTAGTGTGTCCTTCTTGTTATCCAGCTCACTCTGACTGGAGACCTTGGGACTTCCAGCAAGCAGAACTAAAGAGCACCAGTTCATTTAGCCTTGGCAAGTATATGACTAAGTAGCATATGGAAATGGTATTGTTTGTGCATTTTAAATTAGTTTTGTTTGAATGTCAGACTTTTTGGAAGTCAAAATGAATTTTTTTGACTCTCATGCTTAAGTTAGAGGTAAGTAGAATATACAAAAAGTTACTAAATAAATTCTCATTATAATTTGAGCATTAGAAGATATTTGTGATCTTGGTGGGACCAAGGCTTGACAACAGGTCAGCTACAACTTCTGTTTGCTGCTCAAGCAGATCTGGACTCTCTCAGGAAAGCAACCTAAGCTAGAGGAGCATGTAAACCCAGGCTTCTGCCTTCAGGGTTCATCTTTTCTAAGAGTAAATGTTATGTAAAACCTTCTCTTATTAGCAGTGTGTGTGGGAAGGGCATCTCCTATTGTTTATCTACATACTTAAGTGAAAAAGTACATTGGAAAGACCCCCTCATAAGAGTGTGGGAATTTGAGAATAATAAGCCAATGAGGTGTCACAGGAAAGGAAGTGTGAATTCAAGCCTGCCTAGGATACATGAGACCATATCTCAAAGGAATAAACTACTGAGAAAATGGCTCAGCAAATGAGTTCCTTATTACACAAATTTGAGGACTGAGTTCAAAACCACAGAAACCACATTAGGTTGAGCACTTGGTGCTCTTTGGAATCCCAGTGCTTCTAGCAAGATGAGAGACAGACAGGAGAATCACCTCAGTCTTGAGGGCCAGCTAGCCTGCCATATGCAACAAAAACAACAAAATAGAAATTCTGTCTCAAGCAAGGTAAAAGACAACAGCAGCTGATGGTGTCCTCTCACCTTCATATAGATGCTGTAGCATGCATGTGTGCAAACTAGCACATACCAGCATGCACACAAACACACACACACACACAAATACACTGAAATATTATTTCATATCTTTTAGGAATACCTAACAGATGAGAGGAACTAAATGTTTAAGAAAGAGTGGGAAAAAGGCAATACCCATTGCTAATATTTGAATGAATCTGGATAAAATTGGAAAAATAACCTTCTCATATTGATAAAATATATATTGAAACTTAGTTTCTTGTGGAAGTTTGTTTGGAATACAAACTTTTTAGATGTTGGACTTGCTATAAATACTACTTCCAAGGTATTTAAGATTCTGACTCACTTCTACACAAAACATCCCAGCACTCTGTTACAACTGTTGGACTTCTGTGCTCCAGGGGACAAGGTAACAGCCATAATTAGGATGAGTTTCCTTGGCTCCTGGGATTGAAGCTGACTGCTGGGCTTGTCACACAACCACTTGTGCTGCTGGCCCCTAGGAAAGTGAGCACTGTAAAAGCTCTAAGTGAGTCCCCTGAGCTCCTCAGTCCTTCCCTCACTGTGGCTGCTTGATTCATACTCCTCTGTTCCTACCCAGAGTCAGGCTCAGTGGGGTGCACTGGTGATTCTCAGCAAGCCAGAAAATTGATTTGTATCTTTATCATATAAATGAGGGACCTGAAAAACAGAGGGCAAGAAGCATTCCCAGAGCTATGTAACTAGATACAGAAGAGGGTTGGGAGTGCATGAGCCAGACCTGCCAGCCTCAGATGTCACATGAACAAGCAGACCTATGTAGATTCTCCAACATGAGAGTGATAGGATTAGTCTCTCGACATTGTGTCTGAAAACTTACTATAGGTGCTATAATATCTGGATTTATTTGAGAGAAGGCAGGAATAGTGGAGAAATTAGATTTAAATAATTTTCACCAACCCCTACAAACAGAGACTCTCACTGATTCTGCGGAGAAATTAAACTGGATTCAAATAACAGGAACAATAGTTATATCTCCCTGTTAGCAGATACCTGGTAAAAAGACCAGAGAACAACCCATCCATAAAATAACAAACACCAGAGGAGATGATCTTCTATGACAGTAGAACCTGATAAAGTGCTGTAACCTTGAAGTCACTTCAGTAAAAATGTTAGGAATAGAACAACACTTCTGAAAGATTTGACAGATATTTAAACTTCTGTCAATACATTATCACCCTAACAGGATCACTCTGTGAATGCACAAATCTCTGCAGCGTCATCACTTCATAACTAACTGACACATCCAAGAAACATGTCCACCAGCTTGTAACCCTTTGTGTTCCAGGGACCCGGGGGCTGTACCATTTAACATGAGTCTGGCCAATGAGAGCATCTCACGGGAGTTTATTCTCTTAGGGTTTTCAGATCGGCCATGGCTGGAGCTGCCACTCTTTGTGGTGTTTCTAGTGTCTTATATTCTGACCATCTTTGGAAATATGATGATAATTCTTGTGTCCCGCCTGGATTCCAGACTCCACACCCCCATGTACTTTTTCCTCACTAACCTGTCCCTGCTGGACCTGTGCTACACCACAAGCACAGTCC
>CM052714.1:36491900-36514940 GCA_028551405.1 Uromys caudimaculatus
ATTAGCCCAAAAGTTCAGAATGTCCAAGTTTCACTTAACAGTAACCGCTAGACTGAGAGTGAGGTGCCAGATGGAGGGGTTGGAGAAAGGTCTGAAGGAGTGCAGGGAATTGGTAGCCCCATGGAGGGAGCAAGTCGTCAATGGGCCCGACCCTCCCCCTGGTCGTCCTGGAGTTCAGACCACTAACCAAAGAATACATATCTATTGACCCATGGTTTGGACTACATATGAGGCAGAGGAATCACCTCGATGGCCATCAGGGAGAAAGGAGAGGACTTCGGGCCTGAGGGTGCTAGAGGCCCCAGTAAAGGGGAATGTCAAGGTGGGAATATGGGAATGGGTGGGCAGGTAGGTGGGAGGAGGAATTCCCTCACAGAGGCGTGGAGGGGGAGGGGATAGGGGGTTTTCAAAGAGGAGACCCAGAAAAGGGGAAACATTGGAAATGTAAATAAAGTTTCAAAAATAATAAAAATTAAAAAAAAAACCCACCCATCCTTACAAGTTTTCTTGTTTAGATGAAAAGTAGTAGATTCTCCACAACAATAATATTGAAGAGTGACATAGTGACATAGTCTCATTATTACTCAGAAGGTGTCTCATTATAAGGACATATGTGTTGGGTCAGTGGGCTTTCCAGCCTGTCTTCAGTGTGGCATTTATTTGCTAGTATTCACTACCAACCATACCCTCAGGCTCTGGTTGATAAAAAGACAATTAGCCTCTTACCCATATAACTTTCTGTAATTACAAAAGCAATGATCTTTCTTCTGTCATTCTGAACATACTGTGTGTGGTGGCATTTGCCAATGCAAATAATGGCTCCCCATGACGCTCAGTAGTTAGGGTATTTAAAAGAGACATGTCATTGCTGGGAAGGACAGAGAGACATTAAAATAATGGCTGAAGACAATGCAGAGGGGAGATTACAGGGCCTCTAAGTGTTATTACATTGAACTTTTCTCACTTTAGGGTCAAGTTTTCCCATTCTGCAAACATTTAGTCATCTTGATAAAAATCCATTATAAAAAAGGAGATTGAGTAAAAAACCAAAGTACCCTTTTGTATTGAGAAAGTTTAAGCATCTTGAACTGTTAGTATTGTCAGTGTGTGAAAATGAAAGGGCACATCAACAGCTGAAGCAAACTCAGAACCCCATGTCTCTGAAATTCTAGCATAGAGGCAGGCTGGCTATCATCTGCCTGGTTGCTAATGGAGCCCACTGTCTGAGCTGAGAGCCTGAAAGGACTCACAACCCACTTCCTTCTCCAGAGTAGAGTTCCATTTACAGCATTAGGAAAACTGTTAAAATCCTAGATTGAACTTCTCTTTTCCAGCTGGAGTGTAAGGATAAATGACAAGAGTAATTTTTTTTTCACCCAACCTCATAATTCAGCTTATAAAAGTATCAAAGTTGGCTGTTTTCTCCATTTGCACAAAGGCCAGGTTGTGGGCAAATCTAACTTTAAAGGTTCACAGATGCCATTTTCTAAGCTGTAGGTGGCAATCAGGTGAGAGAGTAAGGCTGCTCAGCTCCTAAGTGGGTTTTCCAGTAGAGAACAAACACCTGCTCCCAGATACCCACTGTGAGAAAAGTAAATAGAAGGAAGAAACTAAGACTGAGTCAAATTTTCCTAAATTCAGTGATGGTAAGCAATCTGTACGACACGTGGCCAAGCCTCCAATTTCCGTTTCTCTTTTTCCAGTATGCCTTTTTGTGTTCTACATACCCCACTTGGAGCCTTGGGACCCGATGGTTTGTGTCTGTTTTCTAGTTCAAGGAACTTTGAATTAAAAATGGACGCATTAAAAGTATGCAGCTCCAAAAAATCTTGATAAGCTCTTCAACATCAGCCTGATGTGATGAAGTGTTCTCCACCCCCTCATTCTACTGTTTTTTTTTTTCCATCGCAGAATATTGTATACAGCATTTATATCCTAACTATGTAATCAGTAGATGAAACAGTTAAGAAGCAAAAAACTGTTGTACATTCACATTTAAAACACTGATCATTATCAACCTGCAAAAATCAAATATCAGTTGATCAAATTATTAGATACTTTCCCCATGCATGCATGCATATATATTTTTTTTGAGTCAATAAAATGTGTTTTAAGTTGATAATATATAATTGATGCAAGGTTGCAAACTTGAGCTACATAACAAGACCCTCTCTGAGATTAAAAAAATAAAAGCTAAATAAATAAATTGGAATTATGAAGAGCCACAATAATACCAAATGTGAACACCAGTAAAACAAATGACAAAAATTTAAAGAATACTAAAATAAGTCAAGTAAACAGAATATAGCATTTCTAGTCATGTCCAAGCTTTGCCTGTGTCCCTGAATAGTTATGAACGCAGTCCAACGCATCTGTAGATGGCAATGGTAAGTCACAATGTCATAAAGCTGGACACCCCCAACATAAACAAATTACAAAGGTTAAAAGTTGGGAAATATAGAATATTGGTACGGATATGCAGAAGTAGAGCACTCCCAGGTAGTGAGAGCATAAATTATGCAGCCTTTCTGCCAAATAACTGCAATGTCCATCAAAATTAACAATGCACAGGCCCTCGGACCTGCCATTCTACTTTATCCTAGACCCATAAGGATCACAAATACACAACATCATTAGTAACAGTAATATGTGACATCAAAAAAAGGAAAAATAAATCCTACATTCCCATCAATAAAGGATTATAGGATAAATTCACTGAAGGTGAATGCTCTAATCAACAAGACAGATATTAAAGTTCACCATATAGATACTTACCATTGGAGGCTGACGCAGGAGAACTGTTATGAGTTCAAGATTAGCCTGGAATTTGGAGTGGTCTCAAAAAAAAAAAATCTAAAAAATTATTAAGTATACTCCATTTTCAATGCTCTTCAATCGTTCTACTGTTTGGTAACAAGTTAGGAGATCTTCTTTCAGGAGTAAATCAGAAAACAAGAGAATAAGCGAGTCTTGCAGGCAACTGGAGTGTGTTTTCTGGCATTGTGTTGCAGAACGGGCATTCCAGTCTAGTTTTAGAGTTCTCCCCAGCAGGACTCCTCCGCATAAGTGACTAGAGGAAGATTCCTCAAGGACTGCTCTGTGCTCTGGCTAGTCCATAAGGACAGCAACCCTAGTTATAACCAAGGGAGATGCCCAGTGGGGGTTCTCTGTGACTTGGCCTTTCATCTCTCACTCACATTCTGTTCTGCAGTACTCTTTCCTTGGGGACCTTCTCCTCACCTGTGTCCAAGACAAGAGGGAATGACAATAGGGACTAAAATACTTTCTGCAGTAAAGATTCAATTTTGTGCCATCAAGGTAGGAATTTGTTTCCTCTTGTAAAGAAGCCAAGAGATTTCTGTGAACCCCCAGGAAACTGTGTATTTGCTCAGGAATTAGATCTGAGAACAATGCTTATAAAATGGACACTGTGAATTTCCTATGGAAATGTTTCTTTTTAACCTCAATTCATCAAAGAATACTTTTGTTTCCTACATAGTCAAATGATTATTTTCTTCCATAGGTTTTCCTACTTAAGCTCTCTTTCTCTGCTCAATGCATTTTTGTACAGTTTTTGCAAGCTTAAAAATTTGATTTATATTTTCCATAATCTCCTCTAATTAAGATTTATTTTATATATAGTCTCATATTACTTTTTGAAATGAATAGGTATGAAAAAAATAAAGTATGTTTGTCTTATTACTCCAGAACCTATAGATATTATAGAAGATAATATAATAAAAAGGGGCTAACAATATTATCCAGATAATATAGATGATATAGATAACAGGAAAGGGATGGCGATATTACCTACAGTTTCTGGAGCAATAAGACAGGCGTACTGTATTTTCTTACACCTATTCATTTGAAAAAGTGATATGAGACTATATATAAAATCTTGATTGCAGGAGATTATTGAAAAATATAAATCAAAAATTTAATTTGAATTTTCCAAATATTTAAGGCAATACAGTTAAGTAACAATGAAAGTTATCTGTCACATAAGGAAAAGCAGTCAGCAGTGCCTCATGTCATCAGTGCTACGGAAGGAGAGACGAGTACTCAAAAACATTGCTCACTGGCCTTCCAGAAGTGAATAGAAAACTCTTTAACAAGTATATCTATTATCCTAGCAATTCTCACTCATGGAAATCTAACTTGTAAAATGAATTTCTGGCTTGTACAGATGGAATAAAGCAAGCATTTTATTGAAGCAATGTTTGTAATGACAAAGTGTGGAGGGAAGATCTCTCTCTCTTTCTCTCTCCCCTCTATAGGGAATGGACCAAGTCATAATTACTAGGAGCCAGAAGTACTGAAGTGCGATATTGTTAAGTGAGAAAATAATGATAAAAGAAAGAACAGCACAATGTCAATTATGAAATAGCAACCTTAATGATCTAAATATAATCTTAAGTATTTTATTCCCGTTCAGGATTGTATTAGAGTAAAGTAAAGAATTCTTCTTGGATACTTTCTAGGACCATCTGACGAAAAAAGAGGTGTATGTCTGCAGAAGAAGCGGATATTAAGCAAAATGAGAAAAACTTGGATTCATCCCAATAAAACTAGTCAATAATATTTTAAAACTCTCTAAACTATTGATTGTGCTTACTTTGATGTAAGAGACTGAAGGAAGAAGTCGGCCACAGAAAGATGAATTTTCTTGGTAAGACCTTGCCATAGTTAGATAACTTAAGTAACATAAATAGTGGATGTTTATTAATGTATTTAGCCTTAAATTAGTTAGAATTTGAACTTGACCTTGTGATCCTCCTGTTTGGGGACCTCCTGTGCCCATCTGATGTGGTGCTGGGGTTGAACCAGGGCTTTCTGCATGATAGGTAAGCACTCAATACGCAAACTACACATGCAGTCTGAGAAATAGAATTTTAAAAGGAGAACAAGAGGTTAACGAGTCTTCAGTTTGCAGAATGGAGCAGGATGAATAACTTTTAAAATTTTAATAGTCCCCCCCCCCCCGTGGTAACAATGGTAATAGATTTTTTTCAATTTTTATTATTTTATTTATTTACATTCCTGTCACCGCTCCCTCTCATGGCCCCTCTTTCACAGTTCCTCAGCCTATTCCTCCTCACTCTTGCCTCCAAAAGGGTGCTTCCCCCCACCAGACCTCCGGTTTCCTTGGGGCCTCAAGTATCTCAGGATTAAGTGCATCTTTTCCCACTAAGGCCTGAGCAAGCAGACCTCTGCTATATTTGTGCCAGGAGCAACGAACTGGCCCCTGTATGCTCCTGGTTGGTGGCTCAGTCTCTGGGAGCTCCCTGGGGTCTGGGTAAGTCAAGACTGCTGGTCTTCCTATGGGGCTGCTCTCCCCTTAAGCTTCTTCAATTCTTCCCCTAACTCTTCCATAGGGGTCCCAACTTCAGTCCAATGGTTGGGTATAAGTATCTGCTTCTGTCTCAGTCAGCTGCTGGTAGGGCCTCTGAGGGGACAGTCATGCCAGACTCCCGTCTGTAAGCACATCATAGCATCAGTAATAATGTGAGGCCTCGGTGCCTACCCATGAGATGGATCCCCAGTTGGTCTGGTCACTGGACCATCTATCTTTCCCTCAGTCTCTTCTCCATTTTTGTTCCTGCAGTTCTTTTAGAAAGGAACAGTTCTGGGTCAGAAATTTTGACTGTGGGCTTTATATCTATCTATCTATCTATCTATCTATCTATCTATCTATCTATCTATCTATCTATCTATCTACCTATAATTTTAATAGAATCTTTGGGAATTTCACATCATGCACCCTAATCCTACTCACTTCCCAGTCCTTCCATATCTGTTCTCTACCCTTGTAATCCTCCCATAAATAAAAATAAATATTAGAAAAGAAAAAGAAACAAACAAACAAAAAAACATCTCTCTGACCTCATTGGGCAATGACATACTCCTCTGTCAACTGTACATGTCTGTGCATGTACCACTCCACTCCTCAGACTTTCCTTCCTATCCATCATGGTGCATGTGGCACTCTACTCCTCAGAACAGGCTCTTCACACACTCCAGTAGCTGGAGAAGATGGAGAAGATGTTGAGGTGGGCCAATTCAAAGCCCTGGGCTGGGCCTGGGTGGTATATGAGTCGGTCAGCCTGCGAGCTCTCCTGTGCCCACAGCACAGGGGCCAGCTCTCCTGCACCACTCTTGTGAGGGGTATAGCCAGCTCATACACATGAGGCAGCCTGTGAAGGCCAGGGCCATTGGGTACCCTCTTGTCTTAGTCAGGGTTTCTATTCCTGCACAAACATCATGACCAAGAAGCAAGTTGGGGAGGAAAGGGTTTATTCAGCTTACACTTCCACACTGCTGTTCATCACTAATGGAAGTCAGGACTGGAACTCAAGCAGATCAGGAAGCAGGAGCTGAGGCAGAGGCCATGGAGGGATGTTACTTACTGGCTTGCTTCCCCTGGATTGTTCAGTCTGCTTTCTTATAGAACCCAAGACTACCAGTCCACAGATGCTACCACCCACAAGGGGCTCTCCCACCCTTGATCACTAATTGAGAAAATGCCTTACAGCTGGATCTCATGGAGGCATTTTCTCACCTGAAGTTCCTTTCTCTGTGATAACTCCAGCTTGTGTCAAGATGACACACACAACCAGCCAGTACACTGCTCTTCCACATGGCTCTAGTGAAGGACAGGGCAGTTCTCCTGGACATATGCCTTGGGTGTGGCTGGTGAGAGGTAGAGCCGGCTCTCCTGCTCTCCCATGGCCATGCTTCCAAGACCAGCTCGGATGTACCCACCCCACCAGATCAGCAATGTAACAATTCTTAAATGTCCAGATTTTAAGGACCTAGACTTGGGAATGTAGCTGCAGGGTTTGAAAATAAAATCAATATGAGATATTACTTGTCAATTGTTGGTCTTTGTTCCTGGGTAAATATAGCCCTATTCAGAAAGTCTATTCCTACACCCTTTTGTAGGGAACAGCTTATGTTTTCTTTTAGATTCAGTGTTTCCAGTTTCTTTGTAATCTTTGATCCAGTTGGAGCTCATTTTTTGTGAACTGTGGTAGATATAAGTCTATTTTCATTCTTCTCCATGTGGATATCAGTTTGCCCAGGACCATTTGTTAAAGATGTTCTCTTCTCCAGCTTATGCTTTTGGCATCTTTGTCAAATATCCTGGCCATAGTTATTTGCACTCATGTTTGGGCCCCCTATCATATTCTATTGGTCAACATATCTCTTTGTGCCAGCATCATACTGTGTTTGTTATTATAGTTCTACAATGTATCTTGAAGTCTAGAAGGGCAATCCCTCCATTACTATTCTTTTTACTCAAGATTGTTTTGGCTGTGCAGGTTTTTCTGGTTCCATATGAATTTTGATTTATTTTTTATTATTGTAAAGACACAAAATGAGCATCAGCAAGCAATGTTTGTTTGAACAAAACTATTCTTGCATAGATAGGAGTGGATTATACAAGAGAGGTCAGCCCTAGGATCTCAGGAGATGGATTTTTATTTATTTCTTTGACCTTTTCTGTATTATCTTCTTACACAATCCACTCCTCTCCTTTTTAATTGGTGACTTTAAAATATGTTGTTTAAAAATTTAATACAGCTCTACTTATTGTCTATGTATGTGTTTAGATGCATATGTGTTGTCCTGCACATCCTACTGTGCGTGTGCATATGCGTGCGTGCGTGCGTGTGTGTGTGTGTGGGGGGGTGTCAAAGGGCAACTAGTGGTAACTGGTTCTCTCCTCCCAGGTAAATCCTAGGGATAGAACTGAGGTCATCAGGTTTGGTGGCAGGCACCTTTACCTGCTGAGCCATGTTGAGAGACTCAAATTGCCTGTTTTAAAGTGTATGTCCTCCCATGCACATTCCCACCTACAGCAGCTTGAAATAGAAGCTCTTTGGTTTCTTTTTACCATGTTTGCTAACAATCTGTGACCTGGTCATAATATCCCATGAGCTGGTCTCCTAACAGTCAGCTCTGATATCCTGTTGCCACAGAGATAACCCCTTCCTCCATCGCTCTAAGGTTTCCATAACCCTTTCAAGTATTAATGTACCAAATTTTAAATTCTGCTACTTTAGTATATTTAAAGACTTATAATAAAATTGTGTCCTAATTCCTATTTCATGGTGAGAAAAAAAATCAGGAAAACCCTCACATACACTTACTCACACACTCGCCCATGCTTTTATCAGCTGACCAACCACATCTATGCTTAGGTGTGTGTGTGCCTTCCCTCTTAGGTTGTGGCCTCTTGCCACTACTTAAAGCCAATCATTGGGTCTTTTTCCCATTCAGCTGCTTCTATCCTCATTCTTGCAGCTTTCATTCCTTTCTGTGTCATTACTTTATGTCATAGATCATTTCTTTCCTTTTACCTTATAAACATGTTATAGTTTTTCTCATTCTTAAAAATTCTCTTGGAGGGGAGGAGTGCATAGGTGGCTCGGTGGTTAAGAGCACTGGCTGCTCTTCCAGAGGTCCTGAGTTCAATTCCCAGCAACAACATGGTGGCTCACAACCATCTGTAATGGGATCTGATGCCTTCTTCTGGTGCATCTGAAGACAGTGACAGTGTACTCGTGTAAATAAATCTTTTTTAAAAATTCTCTTTTTTATCTTACAACCCCTTTCCACATTACTCCCTTGCTTACCTCTTCTTTTCAGTTTCCTCTACCAGATGATTCATGTTAATTGACTGACTCTCAGGTGTTTCCCCTCCGTCTTACACACATTCCCCAGTCAGAGTTCATGCAATCGCTCTGCTTTTGCTGGTTTGCTGGGTCTCTGGGACTAAATCTAAGGGTTGGTTTTCAGGTTTCACCTCACTTGGTCCTTTAGCCACATTTGACCACATGGCCTTCTGCAAACATCTTCCTTTCCATGATGGTCCCTGGTCCTGATGCTCTTCTACTTTCTCCATCCTTCTTTTTGGCTCCTTCTGACCATCCTGATCTAAATTAGGCTGCACACATTGCTCCCTCTGCTGGGAACACTCTTGTCAGATGTCTGACTTGTTGTCTTCTCATTTCTATCACACAGATCTTTGCTGCTATTCTCTGTGGTTTAAAACAATGCAGCCCTTCCGTAGCCTGGACTGCCCCACGGTCTGCCATGCTTACATGGGCACAGATGTCACTACCAAGGGGTTTCCCTTATTTGTTCATCTTTTTCTCTTTATTGCAGAATGGAAAGTCAATGCAGTGATGACGTGTGTGTCATTTCAATGTTTTGTTCTGGTACCTAGAACTTGTTTTCAGGGCCTTTGCACCTCCTATCAGGATGAGAAGGAGAATAATGTGATAAGCATTTAACAAACTATTTCTGACACTTCTAAACTTAAAGTCAAAGTGAATGTAAACACAAGCACACAGAGGCATGCAGGCTTACACTTGGAGTAAGTTTAAGAGCAGAGCAAAGTAATATGCAAAACTGTGCATAGTGGACAGAATCCTGAGGATCTTTTTGATCCAAATGCCTATCTATTTAAAATAGCAATTGGTAAGGATAACTCAGGTAATATCCTGACAGATATTACAAGAAAGGACTCATAGAGCATAAGGTAAAATATTTTTTCTATATTTTATTTTGAGTGATATTCTACAATGCTCATAAGAGGATAGGACAATCAAGGTATTTTTAAATTTATCCTTCTTTATGCCTAAGTAGTATTCTTTGTAAATTATTCTATAAACTGCAGGAATGTTAGTAAGACATAGTGATGTTTTTCTTATGAGTCCTTACCTTGTTAGTTCCTATAACCTATTACAATATTAAATATTTTAGATAAGAATGACATAAACCAAAATAAGTCTCATGGGAAATGAATTCATCTGGATTTGCCTTAAAGGGCTTGCCAAATTGGAAATATCCACTTTGTCTTTCAATATTTTCCTTGCCACGTAGTGTGACCTTGTTGTCAATTTAAATAAAAGAATGACGTAAGAAGGGTCTGTTTGGGCTTGTAGTTTAAGAGGAATTAATACTCCAGCACGGAGAGGAACCCCTGGCAGCAGCATCACGGTGCAGGGGTGCGCGGCTGGGGCTCCTCACAGCCTCAGATGTCAGAGGAACAGGAAGCAGAATGCAGACAAGGAAGTGGGGTGGGGCTGTAAAACCTCAAGGCCAGCTCTCGGTGACGCACTTCCGGTAGTGAAGCTCCATGCCCCACAACGTTCCAGCACAGTACCACACAGTACCTGGTGTCCACAAGGAGCACATGTGGATACTTAGACAGCTACAATGTCAACTGCTCAAAGTAATTTCCATGATAGCAGTTGAGGCACTGTTGTCAGTAATGTGATGAACCAATCAATATTCAGAGGATAACCAGTCACAGGTATTGCAACAATCCCCACAACTCGTCTCATTTCTTTCTTTATTCAAGGCATTTACATAATGTATGGGAACAGTGGAGAAATGAAACCAAATATTTGAAGCAAGAAAACCCCTCTGTCTTCTCTTGGCATGTCGGGTTAAATATTAACAAACCTTTCTCCCTTTAATCTTGCTTTTCATATTTTCTCCACTAGCCTCTCTTGCTCGAAAGTCAAACATGAATCATTAAGATCAGTTGTGTATGTGACTCAAAGCACACAGGCTCTATGAGTCAATTTTGCTGTTGGCGACAACTGAACCGTTTGTTTTGGCTCTTGGGTAGGCATTTGGCACTAGAAACACACATTTGAATTTTCTAGGAAAAAAAAGACAAATGTTTCTTCTGTATTACTTCTAAGATTGTTCTTTTCATATTTGTTAAGGACCCACTAGCAGTCACTGTGATTTTTAAAAAGTGACAATGCCATTTCCAGCTGGTACTTTGAAAGGATATATTATTGTTTTATCTAAGTTAGAATCCCTTGAATGGACACAATGGTTTTCAGGATAAGAGGAGCATCACATTCTCTCAACCTATCCTTTCTCTTCTTCTGTAATCCTAGACCATTCCTAGGTCGAAGAATATGTAAAGAAGCTGGGTAAAAAGACAATACCCAAATGTGTTCATTCCTTGCTAGACTTCTATGCTCCCCTTCCCTAGCACTTTCTTTATGGACTCTTTGACATCTTTGTTTCTCAGAGTATAGATCAGGGGGTTAACGCTAGGAGTGACAATGGTGTAGAAAAGAGTGAGAAACTTGCCCTGGTCCTGGGAGTAAGTGTTTGCCGGCTGCAGGTACATGTATATGATGGTACCGTAGAAGAGAGAGACAACGATCAAGTGGGAGCTGCAGGTGTTGAAGGCTTTCTTTCTCCCAGCAGCTGACTTGATCCTAAGCACTGCTCCGGCAATGTAACCGTAGGAGATAAGGATGAGGGTGAGAGGTGCCAAGATGATAAAAATTGCCAACGCAAACGCCAGTGCCTCCAAGGCCATAGTGTCCACACAGGCCATGCCAATCAGGGCTGGCATCTCACAGAGAAAGTGGTCCACCCGCCTGTGTCCACAGCGGGGCAACATCAGCGTTTGGGGTGCCATGATGAGAGAATTCCCAAAGCCACTCAACCATGCCACTGAAGCCAACTGTCCGCAGAGACGAGGGTGCATGATGACGGTGTAGTGCAGGGGCTTGCAGACTGCAGCGTAACGGTCATATGCCATGATAGCCAGGAGGACACACTCTACCCCTCCCAAGGCTAAGACAAAGTACAGCTGGATGGCGCAGCCCACATAGCTGATGGTCTTATCTGGACCCCAGAGGTTGTAGAGCATCTGTGGGATGGAGCCCGTGGTGAAACACATGTCCAGGAATGAGAGGTTGGCTAGAAAGAAATACATGGGTGTATGCAGCCGGGAATCCAGAGCCGAAAGCAAAATGATGGTCACGTTGCCAACAAGAGTGAGCAGATAAAAGGAGAGAACTACCACAAAGAGGATGAGCTCTAGGTGAGGACGGTCAGAGAAGCCCACCAGGATGAAGCCTTCAAAAGAACTCGTGTTTTCCTTTTCCATCACTTGCAACCTTATGCTACCTAGGAGGAGAAAGACCAGTGCTGGTGATGACTGCAGATATGATTTCTTAAAACAGTAGAACTGTACCTTTTCTTTTTTTTTCTTTTCCAACAATTTATTGTTTTTTATTCACTTTACACCCTGATCGGAGTTTTCCTCCTTCCTTTCCTCCTAGTCCTACTCTTATGAATCCCTCCCCTATTGCCCCTTCCCCTTCTCCTCAGAGAAGGGAGGCCCCCCTTGGGTACCACCTACTCTGGGTCATCCCTGGAGGATCTAGGAAGTGCCTGCAGTACTAAGCACATCCTCTCTCACTGGGGCCCAACCAGGCTGTTCAGTTAGGTGGAAGGGGATTACAATGGTAGGGAATGAGACAGCCCCACTCTACTTGTTGGGAGACCCACATGAAGATCAAGCTGCACATTTGCTACAGATGTGCAGGGAGTCTAGTTCCAGCTAATGCCTGCTCCCTGGTTGGTATCCCTGACTCTTTAAGCTTCCATGGTTTCAGGTTAGTTGATTCTGTAGGTTTTCTGTGATGTTGACTCCTCTGGCTTGGTCACTTTTATTCTCCACTCTTCAGCAAGATTCCCTAAGCTTCACCAGATGTTTGGCTGTGGGTCTCTGAATGTGCCTCCATTTATTGCTGGATGAAGTCTCCCAGGAGACAGGTTCTCGCTGTGGCCTCTCAGGGCAGACCAGTAGGTTCAGTGTATTTCTTGAGATCTTAGAACAGAGTTAATCTGGTTACAATGGCCTCTTCCTTCTTCTTACATGCCACTACCAGCTATGTCATGCCCACTTCTGTCCGACATTTCAGTTCAAATCCATTACCTTTTCTAACCTAAAGTTTCAACAGGCACTGATCTAAATCATTTGCCCTGAAAAGTATCACATTTGAGTTTTTAAAGCTCCAGCTTGTGATGATTTGTCAACATTTTGCATCACTGTTTTTCATCATCGGACTGTCAAACACTGTTTACAAAAGGTGATTGATGCCAAACTTGGCAACGCATGCTTGTTACCTTAGCAGTCCAGAGGCAGATACAGGCAGATCAGGAGTTCAAAGCCAGTGAGTTGGAGGCAAGATTGAGCTACGGAAAAACCTATCTGCAGAAATGTCTGCTTCTTTGCAAAGGAATCAACACTTAAAAACTTCCATCACTTTTAAAAATGGGGAAATACCAAATTATCCTAGTAGTCTATACCCTGTGGAGAGGCTAAGGGCTTGTCCACAGATCAGAGACACAGACTTCCTTCCTTTGAGGTGAAATCTTGTTCTGAAAACTGTCTCATTACTCCTGAGAAGTCTGAGAATCCAATCCAAACCCAAGAAGGTAGAAGTGAGCCAGCAAAATGGTGGAAAGAAGCTCATCTCATCTTTAGTCACATCCATCCTGCTAACTGCAAAGTGACCTGAATACCGTGTCAGACAAGATAACAACTAATGTACATCACTACCTCAGCATTCTCTGTCCAGCTTTACCGCTATGATAAAATTATAGCTGACATGACTATGGTGTGGGATCAGGTGACTCATTGAGAAAGCTTTCCCACAGAGATTAAAAGGACAAGAAAAGCCCCAGAGCCATCTTAACAGAGTGAATACTGAGCATCCACTGGCAGTCTTTTTCTCCTCTTATGCTGTATACTTACAGTGAACACTGCTTCTGGGAAATCTGCACTGAATATTTTCTTTATCTGTCCCCATTTCATAGCACTAAAAATTTTGTATCCTCCATAATGTTTTACTCTCAGGTTTTGGCTGTGGTTTTATGTCTTAGGACAAATGTTCTGTGTAATACAAATTAACCAATATCTTTTCATATTTTTCTAAGCAGTTAGTAAAAAGCCATAGGACCGTGACTTTTATTAGAAGCTAATATAGTCATTGAGTACACTCGAGCACAAAAATATTTTGTCTATTAAACATTGACATATACTGGAAATGAAATTTTATCAAAGTTATAACCCAGTAGAGGCTTCAATGAGTTTCTCCAGTTGTAATGGGTTGATGTGATAATTTCAATAAACTCTAGGTAGACAGATAGTGCCTTGGTAGTTGAGAGCCAGTACTTAGGCTGAGGCCAGCAAGAGTTTTCAGCTTCCTCTTGTAAAACAGAAATTTAGAACATTACAAATAAACTCAGGGGTGGGGTAGGATGGGGGGATGCATATATACCACCTGATGAAGGAAAAAGTGCATCAAATTCTGAGATTCGGAGTGCTTATCATTGTTAAACAGCTATAAGTGTGGCCACAAGGGAGTAGCGGTTAATTCTGAATGATAGAATGCATGCATTTTTTTTTCTGTTAGTCTTTGGAAGTTCTCTTCACATTGAAAACATCTTAAAATAAAACAGAAAATAAATTATGAGTTACAGGCCACTTAAATATTAATGGGACTAATATTACTTAGCTCTTTTGAACTAGGCATAATGTTAACTATTGAATATAGTCTAGCTCACTTCATTTTCTCATTTGTCCCAAGAGATCAACAGTTTGACTATTCAACAGTATTGATTAAGCCATTGAGGCCAATCAAATCAAATAAGCAGTCTTGACTCATATAGCTAGTACATACTAGACCAACTGAAGTTTTATCTTATAGTCAACCTGTCAGGAAGGACTCTAACCATAAACTTAGGCAGCATAGAAATCATACTAAATATGCACACAAAACTGGAATAGTAATGTTGAGACTTCATCTATGTTTGATTTATTGCATCATATTTAATAAAGAGTCATGTTTATAAACCTAGTAGGACAAGTAGCTATCCTGGCAGAAGTAGCAAAAAAAATATCATAATTTTGTTCAGGAAACGAGAAACCATTAAATTTGCCTGTTGTGTTAATAATGAGACTACACACCCAGTACATCATAGAGTAAGCCAAATGAAGCCTTGGATATTGGGAGAAGTGAGTGTGATTGACAGTGACTTTGTTCCATGACTACCGTTCCTAGAATTTCCCTATGATATTTTCAGAGATGCACGAGTGTTTGTTTGTTACAAAACAGGACATAAACAGTAGTCCCTTCCCTTGCTTCTTAAATCAACCAGGGATCATCCAGATATGATTATTGCCACCAACGTTCCATTCTAACTCATTGGCTCAGTCGCTTCTGCTTTTACACAGCCTTCCCCTAGGGGAGGGTTGCTTCCTCACATATCAGACTTTAAACAGCAAACGACTACATCTTTAATTGGTCTAAAATATATATTTTAAATATATATGTGTGTATCCTTACCCAAACCTAAATGAATGACTTCTACACAGGGACATGACATTCCTTTACAAGGGCCATCACATTACCTATTTAGCTTTAGTAATGCAACTTGTAATTGCAGAATTTAAATGTTTGCCATTGTTTTGAAAAATAGTACAAATATTTACATGTTTTGTGATTTCTGGATCTCTGACCAGATAATTGAAATTTTACATATTCTAAAAAAAAATCAAATTATGTTCTAATATTAGTTGCTATCTAATTACCTTGGCAGATACCAGCATGGGGTGTATTGCTTAGATGGATCAGAGGAGTGAATTAAGAAGTCCCAGAGTTAAGAATGTTTCAGAGCAATCCAGAGTTAAGGTGTTTCAGAATAATCCCACTGCTCATTCTGTGTATGCAGTGACTGCAAAGCCGTAAGAGTCAATGAGAACATTTTGTGTTCCTTTTACAGATTCTCCATGCTGAGGTTCAAAGCCACAGCACCACTCAGTACTCCTTACTGAGAATTTTACATGATAGAGGGTTATAATCAGTATCGTTATCCCTAGGGTTTTATAATTCAGTAGATTCCAATATATTCTACATTTATCCTGGGGAGAAGAACTCCAGCAAAGTACTCATAAATATTTTTCCAGTCTCTACACAGAACAAATTATATTTAACCACACTTTTAAATATTTAGTCAAGCCTCTGGAAATAAGCATATCAAATGTAGACTGATCTGACTACAGCCTGAGGTTCTCAAATATCAGATCATTGGTAATTTAGAAGCCCAGGTCTCAGGATCAAAAACTTACCAAATTAAACAGCACCCTCAGAACTGCCATAGCCAGAGCTCTTTCTTTTTCCTGTGACTTCACTTGGAAGGCTAGTGGAAGCACCAGAGTATGGATAAAAAGAGGAGAAAGATGGCTTTAGGAAGACTATAAGAAAGAAGCTAAATCAAGGAACAATAGGATCTAGTATAGTGGAATCAGCCTGGATGAAGAAAGAATGTTGGTGAGTACACTGGATTCACACTGTAACATGGATTCTATGCTGTAACATGAAGCCCATCTACAGCCTCCCAGCCCCAAATGAGGAGCCAGAGAAAGCAGAGCTTCAGAAGACTCTGATGATCACCAGCATGGTTGGTGCTTGAGGATCTAAGCATTCATGTCTAACAAACAAGAGCATCTTATGGGTGTCTGTGTAGATATAGAGTTGATTACTCTATGAAGGACTCCTAACACCCCTACCCAAATTCCCTTAGCTAATTATTGCTAACAAGAAATGGGAGAGTGTATGGTCTTATGGGACATACTGCTATTTCCAACTTTCTCTCTCAAATTGTGTGTGTGTGTGTGTGTGTGTGTGTGTGTGTGTGAGAGAGAGAGAGAGAGAGAGAGAGAGAGAGAGAGAGAGAGAGAGAGAGAGAGAGAGAACTAAGTCTTCCTGCTGGATGATGGAGTCTTTTTTGATCAAGACTGGTAATTGATAACAAGCATTGGCCACAGGAAGTGATGATCCCATATTTGGTCCAGAATAGAACCTAGGGTCAAAGAAAATAAGTACAGTACTACATTCATGTGACATTTTCCTCTTGTGATAATAGCCTATATTGTTTGCTCAGTCATGCAATTAAAGAAGTACAGGTATTCAGGTATCCTCACCAATTTATTTAGTTAAAGTTTTATGCAGTTTTAAGACCCATAGCAACAAGTTTAGTGAAATATTTTCTATTTAAAATATATCTATCAAAAAAGGAGAATGAGGGGCTAGAGAGATGGCTCAGCAGTTAACAGCACTTACTGCTCTTCCAGAGGTCCTGAATTCAAATTCTAGCAACCACATGGTGGCACATAGCCATCTGTCTGGGATCCAATGCTTTCTTCTGATGTGTCTGAAGACAGCTATCGTGTATTCATATGCATAAAATTAGCACAAAATATGTTAAAATAATTTTATTTCCATATTTGTAATTTGATATAAAATGGGCTAAAATTATCTCAAGAAAGTTATAATCTGACTGAAAACTTCACTTCAGAAAAAATTAACCCATTTGAGTGACAAAGCAATACACAGCTGTGTTAGCTCACTTTACTGTCTGTTAAGGCCACAAGGAAACAATATAGGAAGAGATGCAAATTACAAGCATATATTCTACACTTAGTTGTCAGTGACTTTTAAGGAAGATAAATTTCATATATCTTCCCTTACTGTCAGAAATCTTAGTTGATATACAAGAGATAACATGTGTAAGTCTGCATTGTACATTTAAGATACATTAAATTGTAAATTCTTAACCTTACTGATCATCTCTGGGTACTTTTGTCAAGTAGAAATAGGCACATATGACTATTGCCATGCTAGGTGTTTTATTGTAAATATAAACATTATTAGAGTAATGTTAGCACCACTAGTTATACTGATGAGGATGGTCTATTTTGACTGGACACAGTGATGATATTACCTTGTCTATTTTTATAAGCAGTGTATAGTGGTTTTGTTGTCAACCAAAAGTGAATACAAAGGTGAGGGGTTACTAGCAATTCACAGGAACTCTGCTTTACCACTTAATTCTTGGCACATGTGAGCCATTTCACACTTAGTTCTACCTACCGGCTCATGCTTAGCATTTTCTTTTGGAAACTAGGAAGAATAACCTAGAGAATTTGATGCTCTTAAGAATTTTCTGAGATAATGAGTCCTTTTGGGAAATAAAGAAAATGAGATCCATAGGGGCAGAAACAATGGAAGCAGACAAATGGTTAGCTTGGAGGGTGGGGGATCAGAACAATCCTTTTTTAATTTTTTCCCATTTCACAGCTGTCAAGTTCACACTTAGCCTGCCATAACCCATAACTCAGTTCGAATACATTCCAGTTTATAATTAATGTGACTAGTATAGCATGCAAAACTTGTTATGGAATGAACCAATGACAACTCAAAGATTATGTGTTAACATGTTAATATAATATAACATTACATCATAGAACATCCGAGAAAAGAGCAGAATCTATGTCAGTCATGCTCTCCTTCAAGTGCAGCTGTATTCAAACACAGTCTATTGTATTGCAACTTAGTTTCCACAGTAGCATTTGGGAAGAGAAGACATTACTAATACAACTTTAATTATGTGTAATCAGAAAAGCTCATGTCAAGGACCCATTAGTTCTTTGAATTTTATTTCTTAAATCTGCTTTTAATGACTTTTGCCTCGCTGCGATTTGTTGGCCACTGAGTTTTAAAATAGCGCCTATCCTGTATGTCTTTCCCTATATTCATACTCACTGCACTGCTAAATCCACCGTGGCATCTGCCTTTCAGAACTGACTTCTTTCTTTCATCCCTGGCATGGGGCTGTAACTCCACTGTTATAAGTACTTCTTCATTTAACAAATCATTTTAACTTTTTATTATTTGAGAGAGGGTCTCACTCTATCTTACAGGGTGGCCTTGAACTCACTGCAGTCGTTCTGCTTCAGTGTTCTGACAGATGGGATTACAGGCATGCACACTACAATCAGTTTCTTTTGTTGATTTTAGTGTCTCACTGCTTCTCATCACCCTTCACTCTGCTGCAAAAGGAAGATTTTAGAAACATAAGCATTATCAGCCCATATATACAGTTCTGGCACGGACTCCTTGACCTAGAGAAATATGAATTAGTTTTAAACATGAATTTTTATTTGGAAAAAATTTACATTTTCAGCTTTATCTAAGAACTTTGAAAAAAATCTTTGTGTGTGTGTGCGTATGTGTGTGTGTAGCCTTCCTCCTTGTTTAAGACCATTTCCATGCTGTTGTTATTGTGAATAGTGCAGGAATGGACATGGCTGAGCACATATTTGTGGTGTATGATGCCTTGTCCTTTAGGTATATGCCAAGAAGTGGTGTAGCTGGGCCACATGGGAAATTTATTTATTTATTTTTAGATTTTTTTTTTTTTTTAAGCATCTTCCATACTGATTTCCACTGTGTTTGCAACATTTGCAGTCCAGCCAACAATGAGGGCTCCCCTCCCCCACATCTATCCCAGAGTGTGATGTCAGTTGTTTTCTTGATCTTATCTATTCACACTAGGGTAAGGTGACATCAAAGTTGCCAATAGCTAAAGATGATGAACATTTTTATCTATTTCTTAGCCATTTCATTTCTTCTTTTAACAATTCTCTGTTCAGACCCACAGTCCTTTGATTTGAATGTGTTGTTTACTTTCTTTGAGTATATTTTGAGTTACTTTTATATTCTGGCTATTTATTTTCTGTCAGAAGTACAGCTGGCAAAGATTGTTCTCCACTCTGTGGACTTACTACTGTTCACTCAGTAACTCTGTGATTATTTCTTTAGCTCCATGGAAGAATTTTAGTCTTATGGAAGTCCCTCTTGTCAATTGTTGACCTTAATTTCTGAGCAAATTCAGAAAGTCCTTTCCAACACATATGTCCTGTGAGGACACTGCCTATGTTTTCCTCTAACATTCTGAATGTTTCATGTTTCACATTTGGTTCTTTGATCCATTTGGAGTTGATTTGTGTAGGGTGATAGATATGGATCTAGTTTTATTCTTTCACATGTAGACATCCAGTTTTCCCAATGCTATTCATTTGTTGAAAACATTATGCTTTCCCCAGCATTTAAAACATACTTGGCATCTTTGTCAAATATTAGATGGCTTAGTTATGTGTACTCATGTTTGGAATTTCTATTTTGTTCCATTAGTCTATTTGTCCATGTTTGTGCCTGTGCCATACTGTTTTTATTGCCGTAGCTCTGGGATATATCCTCAGATCTACAATAGAATCCCTCCAGCATTGTTTTGCCAGACTTACTTAGGCTATTTGAAATCTTTTGCAGTTTCTGGTGAATTTTAGGACAGCCTTTTTCTATTTCTGTGAAGAATGAGATGGGTGTTTTTTTAAAAATTAGGATTGATTGAATTTGTAAGTTGCTTTTGACAGAATGGTCATTTCACAATATTAATTCTACCATCTATGATATGGAGTGTCTTTCCACTCTCTAAGTGACTTCCTCAATCTCTTTCCTAGAGATTTAATGTTTTCATTGTTGAGGTCTTTAATCCCCTTGGTTAGGTTATTCTTAGATAGAACTAGAAAATATTATATTGAGTGAGGTGGTCCAGACCCAGCAAGACAAGGATATATTTTCTCTCATTTGTAGTTCCCAGATGAGAGAGATTTGAGTATATAGCCTTGAGTAACTGCAGAAACAAAAGAAGTAAAAAGGTACTGTGATGGAGTGGAAATAGGGTAGGGGGAAGAATGGATGCTAGAGAAGGTAATAGCAGGATACAAGTGATATGGAGGAGAGATGGAAAACCCAGGGTCGGAGAACTTAACTGTGGGACATCATTACAAGGAGAGGGATGGATGAGGGGAAAATAATACTAAGAGTGTTTGAAAAAGTCATAAAGGCATATTTTATTTACCTAAAATTTCAAATTTTATATATATATATACATATATATATATATATATATATATATATATATATATATCCACATATATAGATTAAATAAAGTTATACCATTTGGTCTGACAATGCTGCCTTCAAGAGTTAAAGTTAACAAAAAACTCAGCACAAGTACGAAAAACCCCTTCCCAAGTTGTTAGTTAAGGAAGTCAAGAAGTGCAGTCCAGTACAATATTCCTGTTGTTCTTGGTTGCTTCTGAGAGGTTGAAAGCAAGTCCCTATTGCTGAAGATACCATGCACTTCAGACACAGAATTCAGAGGATCTGAGCTAGATTTGACTTGGAAAGCCTCCTCCCCGAGGACTAGCTTTCATAGTGCCTGAATGTGCTATGCAAGGTACCAAGGGAGAAAAGCAACCAATAATCCAACCCAGCTTGGAAGCCTATAAACCACAAATACCAGCATGGCAAGATATCATTAAGGATGTGATAGTGGAACTTACATCTTGGTGGTAACCAACAGCTCTCTAATTTGATTTAAGTCTCGTCAACAAAAGAAAAATTATGCCTGGTACTGAAAACTCAGCCAAGGTCATGTATCTTAAAAGAAAATCTGCTCTTGACACTTTACTAAACCTGCCTAATTCCTAGCAGCATTCCACACACTTAACCTTGTACCCAGATAAATATAGCTCTAACCCCTCATCAAAAAACTTCTCTTTGTAACAGACAGAAACCATTACAACCCCCCCAAATTGAAAAACCCCAACCAACCAACCAACCAAACAAACAAACAAACAAACAAAAACTCCATATATGGTCAAAATGCAGAAAACAGTAGATCCTGGGGTATAAACCCCAATGAGTACATCTACAATACAACTCCTGGACATAAGGCTTGGGAACAGTGATGAAGAGGGGGTTAAAAGGCTTTAAGCCAGACTAGCAGGGTATCTGATGTGAGATTGGGATTCCTAGAAATGACAGAGCTGCCTCACCTATGAGAGCTCAACTATATAGCTTCCTGAACAAGACCTGAACAAGGATATATTAAAGTGGAAGGGGGAAGTCTCGGGGGCGCTACAATTACACAGAGAACTACAAGTCAATGTGGAATTCTGAATGGGGAGAATTAGTTTTCCCCAGGAGTCTGCTCCCTAATTAGTTATCTAATGTCAAGTAAGTAGTCATCCCTGAAATATTTTCTGTAAAAGAAATGCTAAACAGACTCAACGTGTTCTATTTATACATTTATGAAGAATGGGACATGAATTTATGGGACAGTGAGGAGGTGGGGGACATGGGAAGAACTGGAAGGAGAAAAAGTGTTAGTTATAATGTAATTATATTTTAGTTTTAAGAAGAAAACAAACTTTAAAACATGAGTTGTGAATTTATAACTACTATAACACCATTAACCATTTCTAAACATTTAAAAAATGTAATAGCACAACTTTGAAAAACATTAAAAATAGACAACAAGATAAAGAGACATTTCTAAAACAAAAACATAAAATTAGCCAATAGATTTCTCTAAAAGTTACTGATCACCAGGGAAATCATATCAAAGCCACAGTGAGATATCATTTCACCCCAAAAATGGGTGTTATCAAAAACAGTAAGACTGGACCTTCCGGTTTCCACCTGTGGGTGGAGATGTCTGCCTGGGCCACCAGGAGTCAATAGCCAACGAGCGCTGGAGAAAGCTACCCTCCCAGGAGCTTGGAAAAGTCACGAGTGAGGTTAAGGGGAGCAACACCTCTCACCCAGACCCACCCAGATCCGCCGGGATCTAGGGCCTGAGAACCCGGGGACAGGACACCTCTGAACCTTCCAGTCTAATCTGCGGGTGGAGACCTCTGCCTGGGCCACCAGGGGCCTGTGCCTGGGGAACCTCAGCCTGGGCCATAAGGCTCCAGGAGAGAGTGGGTATCCCAGGAGTGCTGACACACCTTTGAGCACAGGCAAAACCACCACTTCTGCTCAAACTCACTGGATCAAGAGGGACCCTTGCAGAGACATCAGGGCATAGGAACCAAGGGACAAGATCCTTCTGATTTCTTTCTGCATCCCAGAGTGGACCCTGTGCCACAGCTCTCCAAACCCAAACACCTCTCAGAGAGAGCTGGTCTTCAAGGAGTACTGACACAGAGGCCTGCAGGAGGGGCAAGCCACAACCAGACAGAGTAAGATCAGCTAACATCAGAGTTAACAAGATGTCAAAAGGCAAGGGTAAGAACATAAAGAACAGAAACCAAGAGTACTTGGTACCATCAGAACCCAGTTCTCCCACCACAGCAAGCCCTGGATACCCCAACACACCAGAAAAGCAAGACTCAGATTTAAAATCATTTCTCATGAGGATGATAGAAGACGTGAAGAAAGAAATGAATAACACCCTTAAAGAAATACAAGAGAACAGAGATAAACAACTTGAAGCCTTTCAAGAGGAAAT
>CM052714.1:36515440-36538571 GCA_028551405.1 Uromys caudimaculatus
GGTTCAGGGCAGTTCCTGGTGAGCTGTGGGGTGTGTCTTTGGCCCTCTCCAGGCTTTTCTGAGCTCCTGAGAGGGATCTTTGTCCCGGCGCTAATTTGCTATGGAGCCCTGTGGCCCAAGCTGAGTTTCCCGGCCGCCGCGGGATGTTGCTGTCCGTCAGCCTATGTGGCCCGTGGAAAGCGGGCGGAATCAGTGAGCTCTGGGGCTCGTGGTGCCCCCGCTAGGGGCTTTTCCGCGTTCCTGGGAGAGAAAATTTTCTCCTGGAGCTGCTTGACTATGGAATCCTAGTGTCCCAGGGAAAAGTTTCCTGCCTCAGCCGCCCGCTGTTGGGATCCAGGGGGGTTTCTAAGCCCACCTACCTCGGTCCCTGTGTCTCGCGGGTTCGGGACAGTTCCTGGTGAGCTGTGGGGCATGTCTTTGGCCCTCTCCTGGCTTTTCCGAGCTCCTGAGAGGGATCTTTGTCCCGGCGCTAATTTGCTATGGAGCCCAGTGGCCCAAGTTGAGGTTCCCGGCCGCCGCCGGAAGTTGCTGTCCGGATGGGTGGGTTTTTATTACTCACAGGACAGACAGCACAGTGGAATAAAATCATCAGTCCTTGGAGAAAATGGCGTAACATCACCATACTTCTATGAGCTCTAGGGCATTTACAGCCCTGGAGAAACTCAGGGAATCCTGAAGTTGTGACGTCTCTCCTGAACCATTCATTCATTCTCCTTCAGAATTCCTACCAGTGCAATATTTTCCTTCCTTCCTTCTTTCTTTTCTTCCTCCCTCCATTCCTTCCTCCCTCTCTCCCTCCCTTCCTCTTTCCCTTCCTTTTTGCCTCTCTCATCTCTCCCTTGCTTTTCTATTTTCTTTTTAGTTTCATATCCCATTTTTATTTCCTTCATCTTTAGTTTTTTATTTCATTCTATATTTAGATACTAGCCCCCTGTCAAATGTATACCCAAACAAAACCAAACAAAAAAAATCCTACTTCTTAGGCTGCTTCATCATTGAAATGATGGTGTCCTTTCCTACATAGAAGCCTTTTAGTTTCATGAGGTCACATTTTTAAATTGTTCATGGTAGCATCTGTGCCATCAGGGTCCTTTTCAGCAAGTCCTTTCCTATGCCAATGAGTGCAAGGCGATTCCTTACTTTCTCTTCGATCAGAGTCAGGTCATCATGTCTTACGTTGAAGTCCTTGGTCCATTTGGAACTGAGTTTTGTACAGGGTGAGAGATAAAGATCAAGTTTCATTCTATATATAGCTATCCAGTTGGACCAACATCATCGGTGGAAGATGCTATATTTCCTCCAATGTGTATTGTCATTCTCTTTGTCAAAATGCAGGTGGCAATAAGAGTGTGGGTATTTGTGTGAGTCCTTAATTCTATTCTATTGATCAACATGTCTGTTGTTATGCCAATGCCATGCTGTTTTTATTATTATAGCTCTGTTGTATAATTTGAAATCTGGAAGTTTTTTACATAGACAGTGAAAAAATGTGGTCAGGATTATGAATGAATATTATTGCCAATAGCTATGTGGGAATTTACTACAAATAAAAATTAACCAATGGCAAAAAAATCAAAGAACAAACCTTATAAACGTATCTAAGTCAGGAATTTGCTTTTTAAATTTTAGCTTTCAGTTTAGAGGTATGGGCATGGTTACATAAACTTTAGAAATACTTAAGTAACTGGTTTAGTTGTAATTTTGTAATTTGAACTGTATGATTTGTGTGTGTGTGTGTGTGTGTGTGTGTGTGTTACTAGCAATATCAGTTGAACAAATGTTTCAAATGGATAGTAAAATGATAATATGTAACTGAAGCTGTTAAAAGTATATCGTTTTAAACAATTGGAAAAGCTAATAAATACATGTTAAATATACTTACGTTAAACACAAATAGTAAATATAGATAAATTGATTTCATGAATTTTTGTGTTTCAGGAAACCATATGTTAAAACATTAATCATGAGTTGGACAAATGAGAGCATCACAGAAGAGTTTGTTCTCTTAGGTTTCTCCAATCAACCATGGTTGGAGTTTCCACTCTTTGTGGTCTTCTTGACTTCTTACATAGTGACCATCTTTGGAAATCTCAACATTATTCTGGTGTCCTGTTTGGATCCCAAACTCCACACTCCCATGTACTTCTTTTTGACTAACCTGTCAGTAATAGATCTCTGTTACATCACATGCACAGTTCCACAAATGCTGGTAAACTTACACAGCATTAGGAAAGTAATAAGTTTTGGTGGCTGTGTGATCCAGCTTTTCATGTTTCTGGCATTGGGGGCTACCGAGTGTGTTCTGCTGCCAGTCATGTCCTTTGACAGGTTTGTAGCCATCTGTCGGCCTCTCCATTACTCAGTCATCATGCATCCGAGGCTCTGCCTTCAGTTGACTGCTGTATCATGGATCATTGGCTTTGGAAACTCGGTGTGGCTGTCCATCCTAACTCTCCAGTTGCCACGCTGTCACCGCTATGTCATTGATCACTTTCTCTGTGAAGTGCCTGCACTGCTTAAGTTGTCCTGTGCTGATATAACAGCAAATGAAGCTGAACTATTCTTTGTGAGTGTGGCCTTCCACCTAACACCCCTGACTCTCATCCTTATATCATATGCATTTATAGCCCGCGCAATCTTGAAAATCCAATCTGCCGAAGGTCGACAAAAAGCATTTGGGACGTGTAGCTCCCATCTAATTGTGGTATCACTGTTTTATGGTACAGCTATCTCCATGTACCTACTACCACCGTCACCACACTCCAAGAACAGGAGAAAGATGGTTTCACTTTTCTATGGAATTATTGCCCCCATGCTGAACCCCCTTATCTATACACTTAGGAACAAAGAGGTAAAGGAAGCCTTTAAAAGGTTGATCAAGAGAGTCTTCTTAAGCAAGAACTAAGAGACATGGAAAAGATAAGCTAAAAGACACTCCCAGGCTGCACTCCTCCTCCTCCTATGCTGATAGAGAAATGGAGTCCTCTGACTGCTCTGTGGCGTGTTTTGCTCCAGTGGTTTAAACCCATGCTAGGGCTCTGACCATTCCCTATTATTGATAAAGGCATTTATAGTGTTGTGGAAGACACTGAAACTAGCCCTATCCCTGAGCCTAATTCTTTAAGTCATCTTATAGACATGGCATTCTAACCCTACTGCTGCACATAAGAAGAGGTGGGACTTCTTTCTCTCACTGTTCATCAGAAGAAAGCTCCCTTGGCAGTTTGCATAGCTCCTTCACACACTATATGGAAAAGGAGTAGGGAGTGTGGACAGCCCTGTCTTCTTCCTGATTTTAGTGGGGTTTCTTGGAGCTTTTCTCCCTTTAGGATGATGATGGCTGTGGGTTTAGCTTACACCACCTGGATTGAATTGTGCATGTCTTCTCCATTCATATTCTCTTTAGGTCTTCTATCATGAAAGCATGTTGGGTTTTACAAAGGGCTTTTTTTGCATCTATTGAGATGATCATTTGAATTTTCTTTTCAAGTTCATTCATATGATTTATTCTATTTGTTGACTTACATATGTTGAAGCATCCCTACAGAATAAAGTTGACTTGATCATAGTGGATAATCTTTTTGATATATGCCTGTATTCAGGTTGCAAGTATTTTATAAATGATTTTTGCTTCTATGTCCATGAGGGATATTGACCTGTAGTTTTTTGGGGGGTATCTTTACCTTGTCTTAGTTTTAGTAATACTGGCTTTGGAGAGGAAGTTTTCAAGTGCTCTGTCTATTTCTATTTTTAGTAATTTAAGAAGTGTGGGTTGGAGACATTCTTTGAAAGTCCTCTGGAGTTCTGCTGTGAATCTATCTGGGCTTGAGATCTTTTAAATCAGCAGTCTTTTTATTACTGTCTCAATCTCCTTGTTTTCCTGAGTCTGTTTAAATTGTTGATCTCACCTTGGTGTAACTTTGGTGGTTTGTATGAACCTAGAAATGTTTACATTTCTTTTGGATTTTCTAACTTAACTTTATTTATTTATTTATTTTTACACACCAGATTTTATTCCCCTCCCAGTCCATCCTCTGACTGTCCCACATCCCACACCTCCTCCCTGCTCCCCTGTCTCCACCAGGATGTCCCCACCCCCTAAACCCCACCCCACCAGACCTCTAAACTCCCCAGGGCCTCCAGTCTCTTGAGGGTTAGGTGCATCTTCTCTGACTGAACCCAGACCTGGCAGTCCTCTGCTGTATATGTGTTGGGGGACTCATATCAGCTGGTGTATGCTGCCTGGTTGGTGGTCCAGTGTTTGAGAGATCTCAGGGATCCATGTTAATTGAGACTGCTGGTCCTTCTACAGGGTCACCTTCTCCTCAGCTTCTTCCAGCTTTTCCCTAATTCAACCACAGGGGTCAGCAGTTTCTGTCCATTGATTGGGTACAAATATCTGCATCTCACTCTTTCAGCTGCTTGTTGGGTCTTTCAGAGGGCAGTCATGCTAGGTCCCTTTTTGTGAGCACTCCATAGCCTCAGTAGTAATGTCAGGCTGTGGAACCTCCCCTTGAGCTAGATCCCACTTTGGGCCTGTCCCTGGACCTTCTTTTCCTCAGACTCCTCTCCATTTCCATCCCTGCAATTCTTTCAGACAGGAACAATTATGGGTCAGAGTTTTGACTGTGGGATGGCAACCCCCTTCCTCACTTGATGCCCTGACTTTCTGATGGAGGTGGGCTTTACAAGTTCCCTCTCCCCACTGTAGGGCATTTCATCTAAGGTCCCTCCCTTTGAGTTCTGAGAGTCTCTCACCTCCCAGGTCTCTGGTACATTCTGGAGGGTCCCCCCAACCTCCTACCTCCCGAGGTTGCCTGTTTCCATTCTTTCTGCTGGTCCTCAGGGCTTCAGTCCTTTTCCCCTACCCAAAACCACATCATGTTCCCCTCTGCCACATCTCTTCTTTCCCTCCCAGCTCCCTCCTTTCCTCCCCACTTGTGATTGCTTTCTTCTCCCACCCAAGTGGGACTGAGGCGTCCTCACTTGGGCCCTTCAAGTGAGGGTTGACCTTTTTGAGTTCTGTGGACTGTACTTTGGGTATTCTATACTTTTTTTTTTTTTTTTTTTTGCTAATATCCACTTATTAGTGAGTACATACCATGCATGTCCTTTTGGGTCTGAGTTACCTCACTCAGGATGATATTTTCTAGCATCATTCATTTGCCTGCAAAACTCAGGATGTCCTTGTTCCTAATACTGGCTATTGGTATGTAGAAAATGAACATAGACCTATGTTTGTCACCTTGCACAAAGCTCAAATCCAAGTGGATCAAGGACCTCAACATAAAACCAGATACACTGAATCTAATAGAAGAGAAAGTGGGAAAGGGCCTTGAACTCATTCGCACAGGGGGAAATTTCCTAAACAGAACTCCAATGGCTCATGATGTAAGATCAAGAATTGATAAATGGGACTTTGTGAAACTGGAAAGTTTCTGTAAAGGACATAGCCAATAAGACAAATTGGCAACCTACAGATTGGGAAAAAATCTTCACTAACTCCACATCCAATAGAGGGCTAATATCCAAAATATATAAAGAATTCAAGAAGCTAACCACCAAAAAACCAAACAACCCAATCAAAAAATGGAGTACAGAACTAAACCAAAAAATTCACAACAGAGGAATCTCGAGTGGTGGAGAAACACCTAAAGAAATGTTCAAAGTCCTTAGTGATCAGAGAAATGCAAATCAAAATGACCCTGAGATTCCACATTACACCAATCAGAATGGTTAAGATCAAAACCTCAGACAACAGCACATGTTGGTGAGGATGTGGAGAAAGAGGATCACTCCTCCATTGCTGGTGGAACTGCACACTGGTACAACCACTCTGGAAATCAATCTGGAGGTTCCTCAGAAAATTGGAAATAGATCTACCTGAAGACCCAGCAATATCACTCTTATGAATATACCCAAAAGATGCCCCACCATGCCACAGGAGCACATATTCCACTATGTTCATAGTGTCCTTGTTTGTGATAGCCAGAAGCTGGAAGCAACCCAGATTTCCCACTACAGAAGAATGGATACAGAGAATGTGGTTCATTTACACAATGGAATAGAGATTTTGTTAAAGTATAGTCTTATACTAGTCTGAATTTCTTTGGTGTCTCTTGTAATGTTTCCATTTTTAATGTCTAACTCTGTTAATTTGTTAATCTCTTTCTTTTAGTTAATTAGTCCATTGTCAGACACCTAATATCTAATAGCTATTTTCTCTCGATATATGACTTTTTGTTTTCCTTTAAAGTACATTTACTAAAATATAATTATCACACAATAAAATTTGCTCATTTACTATGATTATTTCAATGATTTTAGTATGTTCACATAACAGAATCAGTATCATCACAGTCTAATTTTAAGACACCTTCATCATCTCCAAGAGAAACCAAGCATACATAAGCAGACATTCTCTAACCCACCTCCCAATCCCAGCCTAAGCCCCAGACAATTTACTAAAGACACCATCTGTGAATCAGATAGCGATTCTATCCTCATCTTGACCTTGAACTTCTAAATCTCTAGAACTTTAAGAAATAAACTTCTGTCATTCATAATCCACTGTGATGGTTTGTATATATTTGGGCTAGGAAGTAGCACAATTAGGAGGTATGGCCTTGTTGGAGTAAGAGTGTCACTGTGGGCGTGGACTTTAACACCCTAATCCTAGCTGCCTGGAAGTGAGTCTTCTCTTAGAGGCCTGCAGATGAAGTTGTAGATCTCTCAGCTTCTCCAACACCATGACTTCCTGAACATTGCCATGTTCTGGCCTTGATAATGACTGAATCTCCGAACCTGTAAGCCAACCCCAATTAAATGTTGTCCTTATAAGAGTTGCCTTGGTCATGATATCTGTTCACAGAAGTAAAACCCTAACTAAGACACCCACCCAGTGCATGGTATTTGGTTTTAACAGAATGACTTGGCTAAACATTTGTACATTTTGTGATTGTTTTAAAAGAATGTGTAATCTGGTATTATGTGGAGAGTTCTAGAAATGCCAATTAGTTTCTTCTGATTGTTTGTGTCATTGAGACATTCCATATTAATGTATTAGAAGTCTCAATATTGCTAAGACATGGTTTCCCAACTTGACTTGTGGACTCACTGTAATTTCAATAAATTCTCAGTAAATTGCACAGATAGAAACTGTATAATTCTAAATATTAAACATTAAAATAAAAATATATGGGATATTAAAATATGGAAAAGGCAAATTTTAGGAGTTATTTTACTCAATTTGAAGACTTACTATAATATTACAGAAGTCAAATCTGTCTTATATTGGCAAAATAATAAATAACATATCAACTTATACTTTGCCAAAAATCAGATTAGGGAAAATATTGTAAAATATATGTATCTCATAAAGACCTTATGTCCAAACTATGCAAAAGGCTTCTAAGTCAACAGTAGGAAAGTACAATCCAACTTTAAAATGGAGGAAATAGCTGAGCAAGCAACTCACACCACGCATATACCCATCTAATGATGTAGTGAGTTAGAGAAAGATGCTGGCAGTAGTTACTTGACCCTTTGAATACAAATGTACTTTAAAATACAATGGTAAATGTTATACTTATGTATAACCAAATACTACTTAAATTTGTTTATATAACATTTGTAATACAATTATAAAGATAGAGAATAAAGACAGAGACAGACAGATTTCTGTAGAATGTACATATATCAGTATATAACTGTGTGTATAGATGCACATATAGTGCGTCAGAAATGAACACAAATTAGATGTAGTTGTTCAAGTTTTAGGAACTAATTTATAGATTGACTCTCTTCCATGTATGAGAAAACAATTTAATGATAGAGTAAGCTCAGAATTAGATTTCTTTTGCAGAGTGTGGCCTCCTTTTATTTTTAGTTGAATATAGAATCTTCTCTCATACAATGCATCTCAACCACAGCTTCCCCTCCCTCTGCTCCTTCTACTCCCACCTCCCTTCTTACCCAGATCCATTCCCCCTCCATTTTCCTTTGAAGAAGATCAGGCCTCTAAGAGACAATGACCAAACAGAACAAAACATGATACAAGGAGACAAGGCAAAAACCCTCATATGGAAGCTGGACAAGGTAACCTAATAGGAAAAGAGTCTCAGGGTTAGGCAGAACAAGCCAGATACACACTCACTCCCACTCCTAGGAGTCAGATACACACTCACTCCCACAAAAACACCAGGCTAACAGCCATAACATACACAGGACCTGATGCTGATGATCCATGAAGGCCTGTGCTTTTTGCTTTGGTCTCTGTGAGCCCATATGAGCCCTGCTTGGTTGATTCAGTGGGTGGTGTTCTGGTGTCTTCCATCCCCTTTAACTCCTACAGTCTCTCCTTTCTGTCTTCTGCAGGGTTCCCTGAACTCCTAGGGTAGGTACTCAATGGAGACCTCAAATTTAACCTCTCTCTTGTCTCTTGTCTCTGGTTGTCCTGAGTCTCTGCACCCACTCCCATCTCCTGCTGGAGGAAACCTCACTGATGACAACTGGACAAGGTACAGATCTATGAGTATAGAAGATATCATTAGGAATCATTTCATTGATTTTGTTGGCCAGTTGTGTTTGGTTCTTCCCAAGTCTCTAGAGTTCCTAGTCTCCAGTTCTTGGCCATTCTGGCCAGCAAAATTAGATTCCTTATACCTCATATAAAGTTATTGTAATCAAAATGTATTATTTAATTATTAATGAAGACAATTATTTTTTTCCAGTATTTATCCCATTCTTTTATAGACTTAAGTATCTGAAATTTGAGTAATAGGAACATAGGGTCTGTGTTGTCAATGATAGCAAGAGATGAAAAAGGTCATTGTGTTACCTTTATTGGGGTAGAGTTAAAGAGCAGGGTAATTAATGCAATCCTTGGACCAGTGAGATGTCTCTTGCTACCAAGTCTCATGACCTGATCTGAATCTGCAAATATCCATATAGGGGAAGGACATATCTAATTCCCAAAAGTTGTCCTCTGACTTTCCCACAGAAGTAAATCAATACATCTTGACTGAAGTCTGTCTCATCATAGCTCAGAAGGGGTCATAAACCTACCTGAGAGCCATTTCTTCATGTCTGAGATACATAATTGGGGTTCATGTCTTTGATATTTGGAGTAACACTCACATTTGGTCTTTAGTCTATGGGATAAGACTGCCACAGTGGGAAGTATAAGCTATACCTTTGAATTTGCTGTTCTGTCATCCCCCACTCTCATAGGTCATAAATCAAGCCAGTATTGCTTCTTAGGGGGTAATAGTAAGATTCAGTACAGCCATCAAAGACAACTAGTATACAGAAATTATCTCTATCATCTCCATTTAAATTCTACACTCTGACGCCTTCACAACTTGGATAGATCCTGCAGAATATCTATAGAGTACTGCAACATTAACCAATTAACAAATCCAAGCATAACTCCTGGGCTAAACATAATGGTGATGAGTGAAACTAACAAGACCTGAGAAGTATGCTATGTAGCCACTGATCTATCAAATAATATGTACATATATTTTTCTTTATATATATACCTTTATATGTAAATATAATATCTATTTTCTCCAGTAGAGTGACATTAGCTATATTATCCATATTCTAAGCCACACTCCATTCCCTGAAGTAGTTGGCCAACACAAAGTGGACTCCATTTTGTTAATACATTTTTTTCATAGACTTTACTTTTTTAATTTTCAATTTTTTTCATATACTATCTTTTGGTCATATTTTTCTTCTCCCACAACTCTTCCCAGATTCTCCCCAGCTCCCTACCCACCCAACTTCCTCTTTTTTAAAACAACAAGCACAAACAAAAACCCATCAAAAACTTAAAATTAAAACATGAAAACAACTTATACAAAGAAAGTCAGTAAGACAAAAAAAAAGAAAAGAAAAGAAAAAGAAAAAGATTTTCTCTTTCTTAGCTGGTATCAGTTACAAATGTTTCTTGCTAGAGGTGGGACCTTGTACTCACTTCTCCTTCTCAATGCTGGAATCTTGCCTGGCAGAGACTGTGTAAGTGTCCTACACGCTGGCACAGTCCTTGGTCATTTGTCTACCAGTCCTGTTGTTTCTGGAAGACACTTTTTCTTTGATGTCATGCACCACCTTTACCCCTTACAATCTTTCTGCCTTCTATTCTGAAAAGATCCTTGATCTTTGAGGAGAGGGATTTGATAAAGACATACTATTTGAGGATAAGTACTTCAAAGTCCTCACTCTCTGTACATTGTCCAGTTGTGTGACTCTGTGTTAATCCCCAGCTACTGCAAAAAGAAATTTCTCTTGATAAAACTTGAGCATGGGTTTAACAATAATTCATTAGAAGTCACTTTATTGCTATGTTCCTTTAGTAGAATAATAGTAGTAGGTTTTCCTTTAGGCCCATGCCCCATCTAGTCTCAGATTCCTGGCCACTTTAGCAGTGTCATGTATGGACTCATCTCATGCAGTGGAATTTACATCCAAAATCTCATAACATTTATGCCACTATCACACCATTGTTTCTTATAGGTAGGTCTCTGTTGTAGGTCACATGATTTATAGCTGTGTGATACCGATGATTACTTTTCTCCTCTAGTAGCATACAATGTGCCTTCTTAAATAATGAATGCCAGTCAGGGGTGAAGCTTCTAGTTGGGAACCAGCTTGATTTCTCCATGTTCAATAACATGAGTAAGTTGTGTCTTCAGAAGTAATGCCTTAACCATCAGGTTATAGATAGTAACCAACAATACTATAGATAGTAACCTTAGCAATACTCTGTGGTTTTATGGGTCATCTCTCAGACATCTATTGGCCTTTGGTCAATGACTCAACAAGATGTAATCTGTCTCTAACACTGACCGTTTTATTTGTTGACATAAGATGTCTAGTTAGGTCATTGTCTTCCCCTCTAAATGGTGACTTTTTAAATTTCTGCAGTAGTATGTTTTTATATGGTGTCCTAAAAGGTCTTTAATGTTAGCAGTCCCTATTCCATATGCCCAAATTCCTATGTCCATATTCCTTTCCTACCCATTCACCTCCTTTCCCCATTTAATCCTCCAATCTTAGTTTCCCCTTTATCTAACAATACACTCTGTTTCTCCTTTTTTGGAAGATTTCTTCCTATCCTCATGTCCCTGACTAGCTACAGAAACTGTGTGGTTATTCAAATTGAAACACACATATCTAAAGCTTAAAAGCTAATATCCACATGTTATATATCTTCTAAGAGAAAAGATACAGTATGTGTCTTTCTGAGTCTTGGTTACCTCACTCAGGATGATTGCTTCTAACTCCATCCATTTACCTACAAATTTCATAATTTTGTATTTTTTCAACAGCTGAATAATATTCCATTGTATAAATACACATTTTCATCATCCATTCCTCAGTTGATAGACCACCCCAAACTGTTTTCCATCTCTGGCTCTTATAAATAATGCAGTAATGAACATGGATGAATAAGAATATTTGTATTAAGATGCAGTTATTTGTTTATATCCCCAAGATTGTTATATCTGGATCTTGTGGTAGATCTGTTCTCAGCCTTTAAGGAATGTTCACACTAATTTCCATGGGGACTATACCAGCTTTGCACTCTTAGCGACAATAAACAAGTGTTTCCCTTTCTCCACCTCCTCACTGGCATGAGCTGTCATTTGCTTTATTTGTTTTGGACATTCTGATTAGGACAAAATGAAATCTCAAAATAGTTCCAATTTGAAATCCTTGATGGCTAAGGTTGGGGGACATATTTAAAGTGTATTGCAGCCATTTGTGTTTCACCTTTTGAGAACTCTATTTATTCTATACCTCATTTTTAATTGGGAAATTTATTTTCATGATAGTCAAGAAAATAAAGTTTCTGCAATGTATAAAAATAAATTTTTATGTATTGTAGATATTGTTTATCAGATGCATTTTGTTATAGGTTTTTTTCAATTTGACAGGCTGACAGTCTGCTGTTCAGAACTTTATAGCCTTATGAGGTACCATTTGTTTATTTTATTTTTGACTCTACCTTTACCTAACTTTTATTCAGTAGTGGGTTATTCACCTTCCATGAGTTTCCATGCTTTCTGCTTTTTCTGTTGTTGATAAACAGCATGTGGACAGAGAAAATGCATGGAATTATATCAGTTTTCAATTGCTGCTGAGACTTGCTTTGTGTCCTAATATGTGGTCAATGTTAGAGAAAGTTCCATGGACTACTGAAAAGAAAGTAGATTCTATTGTGTTTTGGCAGAATATTCTATAGATGTGTGTTGGGTCTATTTGATTTATGATGTTATTTAACTCTACCATTCTCTGTTTAGTTTTTGTCTGGATGACATGTCTATTAGAGAGAATAGCATATTGAAGACTCCCACTATCAGTGTGTGAGGGACAATATGTGATTTAAGCTGTATTTTTTATTTTATGAACATGAGTAACCTTGTATTTTGTGCATAAATGTTTAGAATTATGATACCCTCTTGTTAGATTTTTTTCTTTAATGAGTATTTTCTTGTAATGGGTGTCTTTTCTCACGCTCTTCTGATAAATTTTGCTTCGAAGTCTATTTTGTCAGCCTTTAAAGTAGCCACACATTCTTGCTTACTGGTTCCATTGTCCTTGGAGCATCATTTTTCATTCTTTTACTGTGAAGTGATGTCTGTCTTTGGTGGTGAGGTATGTTTCTTGGATGAAGCAGAAATATGACTAATATTTTCTAATCCAACATGTTAGTCTATGTCTTTTTATTGAGGTATTGGGATCATTAATACTGAGACCTGCTATTTTATTATTTTCATTATTTTGTTGTGGTGGTGTAGGTTTTTCCTCCTTTGATTGATTGTTCTGGGATTATTTCTTCCTTGTATCTTCTTTGGTATAGTTAACCTTCTTTTCAGACTGAAGTATTTCTTCTAGTTCCTTTTGTAGAACTGTATTGGTAGACAGAAATTGTTTGAATTTATTTTTAATATGAAATCTATTGATTGTGATTGGTAATTTTGCTGGACATTGTAGGCTGGGCTGTCATCTGTGGTCTCTTAGAGGTTATACAACATCTATTCTAGCCCGTCTGACTTTCAGAGACTCCACTGAAAACTCAGGTGTTATTCAAATGGGTCTGACTTTATATGTGACTTGGCCTTTTCTTTTATAGCTTTCAATATGCCTTCTTTGTTCTGCACAATTAGTATTTTGAATATTATGTATTGTGGGGAGATTCTTTCTGGGCCTATTTGGTGTTCTTGTATTTTTTTTTTACACTCTAGATTTTATTCCCCCCCCATCCACCCTCTGGCTGTTCCACATCCTATACCCCCCCACCCCACCCCCTGTTTCCATGAGGATGTCCCCACCTCCAAACCACCATCCCACCTGACCTCTAAACTCCCTGGGGCCTCCAGTCTCATGAGGGTTAGGTGTATCATCCCTGATTGAACCTAGACCCTGCAATCCTCTGCTGTATATGTGTCGGGGGCCTCATATCAGCTGGTGTATGCAGCCTGGTTAGTGGTCCCATGTTTGGGAGATCTCAGGGGTCCAGGTTAATTGAGATTATTTGTACCTTAATAGGCATTTCTTTCTTTAGATTAGGGCTTTTTTTTTCTTCTATGAGTTTGCTAAAATTATTTCCTGTGCCTTTGTCCTGTGCCTTTCTCCTTCCTCTATACTAGTGATTCTCAACCTGTAGGTCACTATCCCACTGTGGGTCTAACAACCCTTTCACAGGGGTCATGTATCAGATATACTGCGTATCAGATATTTACATTATGATTCATAACAGTAGCAAAATTTTGGTTATGAACTAGCAAAAAAATAATTTTATGGTAAGGGGGTCATCACAACATGAGGAACTGTATTAAAGGATCACATCATTAGGAAGATTGAGAACCATTGCTCTATAGCTATTATTCATAGGTTTGTTCTTTTCAAAGTGTCTCAGTGTTTCTGCATGTTTTATGACTGGAGTGTTTTTTGGTGGTGGTGATGGTGGTGGTTATTTTCTTCTTCTTCTTCTTCTTCTTCTTCTTCTTCTTCTTCTTCTTCTTCTTCTTCTTCATCATCATCATCATCATTTAACATGTTTCTTGACTGAGCTATCCATTTTTTTCTACCTCATCTTCAAGACCTAAAATTATCTCTCCTGGGTCTTTTAATCTGTTACAGAGGTTTACCTCTGATATTTTTGTTTGGCATTCTGAGTTTTCCATTTTCAGTTTTGTTTCATCTTGAGTTTTCTTTAATATTTCCATTTTTTGTTTAATTCTACTATCATGTCTTAGATTATTTTCAATATTTGATTCAACAGTTTGTGTTTTCATGGTCATCATTAAGTATTTTTCTCTTTAAGGTCTTTGAACATATTTATAATTGCTATTTTTAAATCTTTGTCTTATACTTCAGCTAAATTTCTTTTCTCAAGGCCTATTACAAAAGAATTGCTGGCTTCTGGAAGAGGCATATTGTCTTGCTGGTGGTGTTGTGTTGGAGTCTAGGCATGTGGGGATACATTTGATGTGTTTCTTGGTGTAGATATCTGGTCTCATCTTTCTTGGGTGGGCTTTCCTTTTTTTTTTTTTTTTTTTTTTTTTTTTGGTTGCTATTGCCCAATATGGCTCCTAGCCATATATGGTGTCTGTGGAATCCCTAAGTCCCAGCCAAGACTGTAGGGTTACTAGTAGAAAGCAGCTCTGGGTACCAGAAAATTATGTTAGGGTGGAGGTCCCTGGTAGGTTAGTATTCTGTAGGTCAATGAGGAGTCACAAATAAGTGGAGATGAGCTAGAAGGAAAGGTTGAGGGGGCAATGAGGAAGAATTAGGGGGAAACTGGGTCCATACAAGGAGACCAAATCTAAAGAAAATGGAATTGGGCTTTGTGGTGGTTTGAGTATACCTAGCCCAGGGAGTGGCACTATTTGGAGGTGTGGCCCTGTTGGAGTAGGTGTGTCACTGTGGGCATGGGCTCTAAGACCCTCATCCTAGCTTTCTGGAAGCCAGTATTCTACTAGCAGCCTTCAGATGAAGATGTAGAACTCTCAGCTCCTTCATCCCCATGTCTGCCTGGATGCTGCCATGCTCCTGCCTTGATGATAGTGGATTGAACCTCTGAACCTGAAAGCCAGCCCCAATGAAATGTTGTCTTTATAAGAGTTGCCTTGGTCATGGTGTCTGTTCACAGCAGTAAAACCCTAAGACAGGCTGGGAGGAGGGGCTCAGGCAGGGAAGCTGCAGCAGGACTAAAGATAACTCTGGAGAGAGCAGTGGCAAAACTATTGAAGAACACTGACTTTCCTTTCCCAGAAGCTATAGGTTGCTAATGATGCTTGCTAAGAGCAGGAGATCATGCCCATCTCCCTCTGTATGCTAGGATTTGGTCTAGATAGCCTGAGCTATACTGTCATAACCTCTTTGTGTTCATATGTGCAATTACCCTGTTGTGTCTAGAATGTACTGTTCCTTGTATTCATTCACTGCCTCTAGCTCTTACATTCTTTTCAATCTCCCTTTCTCAATGATCTCTGACCTCTGGGTGAGAAGAATGTATTGTCAATGCTACTGTTTACCCTCCAGAACATGATAGCAATGCCCCATTACTGAAGAATGACATACTTGAGTCATATAACATGGATATATATTAAGCTAGTATTAAGCTTCACCCTTACTTAATAGTTTACATAATGTTGAAGGTGCAGTATATGCTACCAGAGAGAAAACTAATCATTTATCTTATTCATCTGTGAACCCTGCAAGGTAAAACAATTACTGATCTGGAGATACAAGTCTACAGGTACAACAGTAACACAAACATCATGGGAGTAAACCAACTAGTTTCTGATTGTATTTAAATACTGACTAGATAAAACTCATGCTTTATACCAATATTGGACTAAGAACCCATGGCTAGGCAGGTTATAAGTCATAGGGGAGAGAGAATCTATTACTATCATTCTATTAAGTGGACATAATATCAATCTGACTCCTAATGACTTGGCATATCTACAGATTTATGTATCATTCAATCCTTATCAGAGAAATTTCTATTTGCAGTGGATGGTGACCAAGAAAGAGACACACATCTGGCCAAAACACAGAGAATAAGAGACTGTGGAATACTCAGCTTTCATTAAGCACCTGTATTTTCCCATTTTAAGAAAGAAAGAGAGAGAGAGAGACAGAGAGAGAGACAGAGAGAGACAGAGAGAGAGAGAGAGAGAGAGAGAGAGAGAGAGAGAGAGAGAGAAAGAAAGAAAGAAAGAAAGAAAGAAAGAAAGAAAGAAAGAAAGAAAGAAAGAAAGAAAGAAAGTTAATAACAGCTTGGATATTTTTTAGGAACAGCATGTTCATTTATTTTAGTGCTACACTAATGCATCTGAATTGCTAAAATTCCTAAAGAACAAGCATCACACTGATCCATTTTGCCTATGATATGCTGATTGCAAAGTCTCTTAGGGTTGCTAATGCTTTGCTAAAACAACATGACCGAAGATAACATGGGGAGGAAAGGGTTTATTTTAGCTTGTAGTTGTAGTCTGGCATGAAAGGAATTCAGGACAGAAGACAGAAACCCAGAAACAAAACCTGAAGCAGGACTCATGAAAGAATTCTGATCACTGGGTTGCTCCCCATGGTTCATTCAGCCTGTTTTCTTATACCATCCAGGACTACAGGCTCATAGGCAGCATAGCCCTCAGTGGGCTGGGCCAACTCACACCAATCATATATCAGGAATATGTCCTGCATGCTTATCTATAGGACAATCTAAGAGAGTTGTTTTCTCAGTTGGGGTTATCTCTTCCCAAGTGACTCTAGACCATGTCAAGTTGACAAAAAATATCTAGCCAAGCCAAGCAATAGACATACTTAACCTCAGCTGAAACAGAAAGGCTGTGAATTTAAAACCAGTTTGGGACTTCATGACCCTGTCTCAAAAGACAAATAAACAAATGCAAATTAAAATCAAGTGTCTGTACACATGGGAGTAGACACCAAATACAATAATCTTATATCTTATCTTAATTCTCACCATTACCTTTCAATGAGTATGAGACTCAAACCAACAAAGTAAATACATTGACATCAGCTGGTCTTCATTATTAGCTCCTGTAATTGGAACAACGAACGTACAAATAAAGAGGCTGTGGGAATATATTACAGACCCACTAGTCAAGCTTGATCTCACCATTGGTTTTGAATGCCAGCAACCAGCTGCTAAGACCCCAATACGGTATTATTCCCTAAGAACACCCTGAAATATGGTAATGAATCCATTATCCCTGACCTTTCCCATACTGAAAGGGTTAGCAATGTATCCTTAAAAGGTATAGAATCCATTCAGGTATGTCTTTCATGTTTAAAAAACCTGAGGTGGGCAATGCTTTGGTTGAGTAGAATACCCGTGTAGCCTTGTAACTAACCAAGCAACCTACTCCAAAGGAAATCAGGTAAGAGAGTGGACTCAATACCAATTGTGTTGGATGCCGTATCAAACAGAAGCAACTCATCACAAAAGGTTTGAATAGTCTTCTCTAGGCTCAGCAGTAGCCATCTAGCGGCAACCTTTCAAAGATTCTATTCCTCAGGGTGTAGAATATTCTCTAGAAACATAAAAGAAGGCACTGTGATTGTGTACCCTCGAGGTTTGTGTGGTAGAAGCTGGTTATGTAAAAAAAAAAAAGTACCAACTTTAAAGTTGGTGGGTAGTGCAAGGTACTTAGATCAGAGGAGTTGGGTTCTCCCCCAAAGGTTCCCACAGTAGCAAGTTGTTATAAAAAGAGCAACTCTGGACTCCAAATCCTTCTTGTCTTCTAATTCACCATGTGATCACTCCAGCACATCTTCTTGCCCCTGTGCCTCCTTCAATTAAGACTGAAACTTCACCAGAGTCCAGATAGGTCTGCAACGCCAAAACTCTGTGCTACATAAAATACTTTATAAAATTCCTAGTCTCAGTTATTGCGTTATAGCAACAGGAAGAGTAGAACAATGTATCACCCAAATGAGGATGGGCAGCAGAATTTGCAGTGACTGACAAGCGAGTTAGCTTCCAGCTGGTTGGATAGTCCTAGAATGTAGAAACTTCTAGAAAGCTAACAAAATCAAAATATACCTTTTTTATTGTGTTGGGAATATGCTTCTTCCTGATTTGTCCTGATTTGGAAGAGGAATATAGTGATTTTAAACCAAATATTTACTATTTTGAGCAGATTGCTGCCAAGACCATGGTTTGCCTTCCCAGAATGGTTGAAAATGTTTCACTATGATCTAATCATTATAAGTTTATAGTCATTATCTCATAATTAAACTAGAAATCCCTCTACTATGCTTTGTTGCTAATGAAAATGATACATAGGTAAGCCTAGGAACCCACAGATAGGAGCAAAAGTTGCCCACATTTACTCTCAAAACTTTACAGACCAATTTTTGCAACTTTGGGCTTTGATGGTCTAAAATGACATTTAATTTCTTTGAGAAACAAAGAGATGTCTCATTGAAAGTATAATCTGTGACTGCGGCCAGGCTTTGGAGATTTATTTTGTGGCCCAAATCAGCATGCAAGAAGAGAAACCTGTGGCAGGCATTCTCTGATGTGGTACACAAGACCCATATTTCTTAGTTTTTATTCCCTGTGTAATTGTCCTTTCAATATAAGGTCAACTTACTGACTTGTTCCCAATAAACAGAATAGAACAGGAATGGTGCAAATCTCTTTAGAGATGTTGTCTTCTAACTCAATGGACTTTCCTATTGAATATTCTTTCATGAATCATCCACTATGGAGAAAGCCAGGTGCTGTGTCATAGAGGAGTTCTGAATACATGCTCTAATGAATCTGTTTGTAGCAAGTCTGGGGCTTGCCAACAGTTAGTGGGCTTGGAAACTCAGATTATGCTAAGAAAACAATACTTTGGTTACAGCCTTGTGAGGGACTCTGAGCCAAAGGAGCACTGCTGGTCAGTGCCCAGATGCCTCACCTAAAAGACACTATGAAATAATACATGCAGTTTGTTTTAAGCTGCTAAAATTTAGGGTGATTTGTTACAAAGCAGCAGGTAAGTGCTACCTTGTACTGTCAGCAAGAATTGACCCTGATTAGCAGGAGAAAACTAGTATCTAATGGGTAACTTCCTAATACCAAAAGGTCAAAAGGCTAATCCCAGGAGCATACTAGCATCATTGTCTTCTCAATGCACAACTGATAAGGATCCATGAGGTTCAATTTTGTGTGCATGGGCCACTGTCTTACTTTACTTTTCCATGCCTCTACTCACTTCATCAGGCCTTAGGTCACCCACATCAACTCATAAACACCCCTAAACTCTCTATCTTCAAGGTTGCTAGTTGGAGACTTGCTGTCTTGTCTCCTCACTAGACTGTAGCGTGAACAAATCCTTTTCTCGTTGTTAATTCTTCACTTTGCGAGTGAATACTGTATCACCACTGTAAACAGGACTGGCTTAGTGACATGGGCATCAGCCGTGGGTCACTATTCTTTCTGATTGTTGGCATCAAATACATAACCATGACACTTTCCTCCTCAATATCTATAGTTCTTGAATTTATTAATTTCCATTTCTGTCTCTCATCTTTGTCACAGGTAATGTCTCAGTCACATCCCTTGCTCTCCTCACAACCCTTAGTTGCTGAAAAGCCCATACTACAACCCCAAGTTTATATGGTACTCTCCAGGCTAAACCTCACCAGTAACTCATAGTATCTCCAAACTCCCACAGTTCCATTGCAATGCTCCATGCCACCAGTACAAAACCTTCCTCACTCTCCATTGTCATGGGACAGTCACTCATTGTGATCAGTTTTTGTGCTATGTTGTGTATTTCTTTATATGGACCAATGTTAGTAGTGTAATAGAGTCTGACATTTATACTCTTCTATGGGTATTCAAAGATTCTGCTATTATGAACTTGTTATCCACTTTCTTTCTTTGTTTCTTTGTTTCTTTGTTTCTTTGTTTCTTTCTTTCTTTCTTTGTTTCTTTCTTTCTTTCTTTCTTTCATTTCCTTTCTTGGCACAGCTTATCTTAATTACTCTTCCTGTTGCTGTGTTAAATACATGACAAAAGAAACTCAAGGAAGAAAGTGTTTATTTCCCTCATGGTAGTGGAAAAGCAAGAGCTGGTCTGATTGTGTCAACAATTAAAAAGGAGAGCTTCTTTCTTCCTTTTCATTCAGTCCAGGACCACAGAGCAGAGGGATGGCACCATCTACATTTAGGATTAGGTCTTCTCAAGTTACTTAACTTACTCTAGAAAATTTCTCACAAGTGTACCCAAGGACTTGTCTCTTAAGTAATTCTAGATTATTTCAAGTTGAGAACCAAAGATAAACATCACTGGGGTCTTGTGTAGTCCAAGCTGGCCTCGAATTAACTATGTAGCCAAGGCTAGCCTTAGAATCTTAATCTTGCCTTCTGCCTTCCAAAGGCTAGAATCATAGATGTGTGCCACCACACATAACCTTGAGTATATTTCTTGGTTATATGTTTTCCTATGGGTATGCAATATTAGCAAATATGAGGTTTCTGTTTACTATATATCTTCACCTATATGTATTTATTCATTTAGGAAGTCACGGTTATGTAACAGCCATTAAATAGAGAAATGTTTATTTATGAGAAATGGAGATACATGAAGAAGAAATAAGATGTAAATCCTTACCATGTGGTGGCAATACCAAGTTGGTGCTCTAATATTTGCCTTAAAATCTACTTCATCCAAGAAGTTAACTCAAGGGACAGCATTTCACTGCAGTGTTGGCTATATTGAAAATTATCCAAGTTTCTTTTAAAATAAGATTAAACAAATCATGTATATGTGTACTATCACTTTTAACTAACCTTTTTATAATGATGGAGTCAACATTTTTTGAGGAATTACTGGGTGTTAATGTTGTGGTGAACATTAGAAATACATTAGAAAACACTAAATTTAATAAGTATGAAAACATCAAAGCAGAAAAGCAATGAGCAATTAACAACACAATAGCAAAAGTAATTCAATGTTTATCTTTTTGTCTATTGGGAACAGGAAATTCACTGTGATGCAATGTTGTAACATCCTAATTCTTACCTTCTTTTTGATTGTGAGAACTTTAAAGCTAGATAAATAGCATGTATGGACCAAGTGTTTTTACTGAAAATGTTGTTGATGAATAATTATTGCATTCATAAAGTAATACTATATTTCAAGTTTTTAAGGGAATTATTTCTGGAGGGAGATATAGAAGAAGTAAGGTCGCTGTGAGAATAAATCTCTCAGGTACTTACAGTAAGTCCCTGCTCAATGAAATCCCTTCTGCAAGGAAGGTGGATAACTATTCCAGCTACAATGATAAAGTTTGAGGTACTGTATGTAGTCATAAGTAAGTCTCCAGGGCTGCTGAGCATTGGCGAGGTAACTGTAAAGAGAACAGTGACAGGAGCCAACTCACTTGAGCTCTCTGAATAATTGCCTGCTTCTCCTAAGATAACCCTGGAGACAACTCTGAATTATTATGAAACTTCTGAAACTTTTTAATAGTTGCACACATTACGAAAGAATGTGCTAACAAGTTTCACTCTTCCAAGAGCTGGATCCCTGTGGACTCAGGGAAATGAAATTGCCATTATCAGCGCTAACAATCTCATAACAAGATCCCTGAGGGCTCGTTCTTTGCAACTTCTATAAAGAACTGCAGAAGTTGAAAACCACTGTCTCCTACCTTGTCTACTCTCATTTTAAATATTACCTTCTGACTTCAGCACCCAGGATCCCTGAAGGTTTCCATGTTTAGAGAAAAACACATGAGTGAACGGAACTGGGGCTCTGTTCTGCCGGAAGCAGAGAGGGTCTGAGATAGCGTAATCTATTGCACACATTTCTGATTCTTCCCTTTTCTACTTTTCTTCTACCCCCTTCAGAGCATATCTGCCAATAAACAAGACCCAAATCAATGACCTAATCAGGTGACTGTGTTTTCTTGTCACTTAGAAGATAGGAAAGATAGGAAACACAAATGACTTACATCCCTGGGTTTTTATTCTTACGACTTAGATTTATTAATATTGTGCTCATAAAAAAGTAAAAATCACCTACAAGGGTTATTTAAAGTAGAAAACAATGCATTGTTATACCTAGTCTTCTTTCAAATTTATTCACACCATTGCTTTAATAAATGGCAAAAAGAATCTTAAGCCACTTTATTAATAAACAAGTAGCTTGAGTAAAAAATAATTGTTAATGAATTAAAGTTGTATGTAGATCTAATAGAAGCAGTGGGATTTTTAAAATTTTATTTTGGTTTGGCTTTTTGTTTGTTTGTTTTGTTTTTAATGGAAACCCAATGAGTCTCAGCTCTACCATTTTTCTGACTTTGACTTTTTCCTCTACCTAATGATCTGTGAAAATAGCAATACCATTAAATTCCTAGACACTCTGAGATGATTGAGCTATCTTTTTCATTATGGGGTATGCTCCTGTGAAACAGAACTCTGAAGCTATATAAGCTTGTCTCCCAGTCAAACAGAATCATGGGGTCTAGTGAGTACAAGTGAACCAATTGAATTAACTCTTTTGGCTTTAAAAACAAGATGCAAAGATATAATGAGTCTTTGTTCAGAGTCAAATCTAAATATTAGACTTAAGCTATTGCATTTATATTTATTTTCAAACTTTTACTTATCTTTTAAGTATTGAAATAACATCAAATGATAATTATATATTATATGTTTATGTGGTAATGTATTAACATTTTTTAGTGGAAAGATATTAGGTAGAAATTAGAATTACACATAATGTGTAATATGTAACATTTTAAGTGTTTATTAATGTTAATATAGTATACTTTACCTTAATTTAATATATTAACATAATTTGGGGATTATTTAAAATTTAATATTTAATTTAAAGTATTATTAATATATATTTTGAAGTTTTTTCCATATCAATATGCATATACCAGATTACTTATTTGCAGAAATGTAAACATTTACTTAATATCATTTAGTCAATGGGCATTTCATCCACTTCTTTTTTTTTTTTCCTCCTTTTTTATTTTTGATACTTTATATACATTTCCAATGTTTCCCCTTTTCTGAGTCTCCTCTTTGTATACCCCCCATCCCCTCCCCAACCCGCCTCTAGGAGGGAATT
>CM052714.1:36539071-36606970 GCA_028551405.1 Uromys caudimaculatus
ATAAAGACACATGCTCCACTATGTTCATAGCAGCCATATTTATAATAGCCAGAAGCTGGAAACAACCCAGATGTCCCTCATCAGAGGAATGGATACAGAAAATGTGGTACATTTACACAATGGAGTACTACTCAGCTATTAAAAACAATGACTTAATGAAATTTGCAGGCAAATGGATGGCACTTGAAAATATCATCCTGAGCGAGGTAACTCAGTCACAAAAAAACGAACATGGTGTGTAGTCACTGATAAGCGGATATTAGCCCAAAAGTTCAGAATGTCCAAGTTTCACTTAACAGTAACCGCTGGACTGAGAGTGAGGTCCCAGATGGAGGGGTTGGAGAAAAGTCTGAAAGAGCGGAGGGTATTCGTAGCCCCATGGAGGGAGCAAGAGCGTCAATGGGCCTGAACCCCCCCCCCAGTTGTCCTGGAGTTTGGACCACCAACCAAAGAATACACATCTATTGACCCATGGTTCGGACTACATATGTGGCAGAGGATGACCTCCATGGCCATCAGGGATTAAGGAAAGGCCCTTGGGCCTGAAGGTGCTAGAGGCCCCAGTAAAGGGGAATGTCAAGGTGGGAATATCGGGATGGGTGGGCAGGTAGGTGGGAGGAGGAATTCCCTCACAGAGGCGGGGAGGGGGAGGGTATAGGGGGTTTCCAAAGAGGAGACCCAGAAAAGGGGAAATATTGGAAATGTAAATAAAGTATCAAAAATAAATAAACAAATTAATAAAAATAACAAAACAAACAAAAAAAAATGATTGTGACAAGACCTCCGTAAGCTCAAGACTAACAGAATCCCAGCATAAACAGAGGAAGGCATGCACAAAATCCCACCACTAGCTAAGAATCTACAGCTATGAGAGAGTCAGTTTTCTTTAATGATGTGAACCCTGGTAGGTGGACTGTATCAGGGAAGACTCCACTCTCCAAGACTAGATGGAAACACAAATTGGAATCCATTGAGGGGGGACTCAAAGTTGGGTGAAAATGGAGAGGAGAGAAGAGAGGGTTATTATAAGAGTAGTTAGGAGAGGGGTGACTGTGTTTAAGATACATTGTACAAAATTCTCCAATAATTGATAAATATATTGTTTTTAAAAGTTACATTATTCTTCCTTTCCCAAGTTTAGAAATTCACTTCTGTTTAATACCAAAAGCTTCTAAAAATCTCGACCATTACTAAATGAGAATGTTCCAACAAATTATCCTATCTGCACAATCCCTTTTTGTAGGGTTATATAGGACAGAACAGCGGATCTTCCATCAATATCAAGTCTTCAAAGACTGGAGAAAGTCCCCCTACTTGTAGCCAAAGATCTCACTGGAGTCTGTCAAGTTTGAAATCCTAGAGCTCCTTGCAACGTCTGTGAGTTACTTGGAGGGCTGGAACATTCTTCCTTCTTTTCCCTCTGCTGCAACAATCTTCCTTCACTTCCCTCACTAGGATATGCTCTCCCAACAGACCAACAGCTAGACCTAGGAGCCATCTGAGTGCCTAACTGGTTAAACTTACAGAGACTCAAATAACCCCTGATTGGATAAGTGATGCAAATGAAGGCATAAAATAGGACCAATCAAAAATGAGCTGTCAAACATCAGCAAGTAAGGCAAAATAGTCGTCAAACCTGAGGCTTCTAGGGCCCACTGCTCCTTCCCTCTTCCAACTTCCTCCATGTTGGAGGTGATATGGGGAGAAGAGGAAAAAGTCCAGAAAACCCATTACTCCATATCCGTTCATTAATCTAATTGCCACCAGACAAAAGCACCATGTTGAGCCCTGAGGTTTGTGGTCCTTTCTTCATCAGAGCTACCTTCACTAAGCTGTGAACTGATCCTCCTGTCTCTACCTCCCAGGTGCTGGGATTGCAGGCATGAGCTGCTAAGAAGACAGTTAGGCACTCAGATGGCTCCTAGGTCTAGCTGTTGGTCTCTTAGGAGAACATATCCTAGTGAGGGAAGTGAAGAAAGACTGTTGCAGCAGAGGGAAAAGAAGAAAAGATGTTCTAGCTGTCTTGTTCCATGTCTCTTTTGGCTTCTAGTGCTGTCCATAATTTTTTGCATTCCTTGACAGATAGACCCAATTGTCTAATTTTTCTTTTCTCATATGACATTCTGTCCACCTACCTAGCTTTGTGTCTCTGTACTCTTGAAGGATCAATCATATTGGATAGGGATCCTTTTAAATCAAGTATGCACTCAACTGATTACATATGCAAAGATCTAGTCTCAAAATAAAACCACATTTATTGGTACAGTATATTTTTGGGTAACATCATTCAAACCATAACAGGAAGCTTTGCTCTTGGCCTTTCCATCTCTTTTTCACAACAGGAGGCATCTTATCTTCATCATTTAGAAGCACTGAGAAAGGTCTTGTTAATGGTCTCCATTAATGTTTTTCTGTTTTCAGTTTCATTTATTTATGCTCTAAATTGGTTTGTTTGTTTGCTTGTTTGTTTTATGTGTTTTTTAAACTGACTTTGGATGTCGGTTGCTCTTCTTCTTCTAGTTTTCTAAGGTAAAACTTTGCACTATCGACTTTAGGTCTTTTTTTCTTATTTAGTGATGCGTTTATAATTTGCCCTGTAAGAAATGCTTTTATGACACCCCAGAAATTTCTATAAATTTTCTCTTCACTTAACTCAATTATATTTCAACTTTCTCTTTCCATTTCTTGTAAAGCACAGATGTTAATAGAAAGTACAGTTTAGAGCTAAAGAGATCACTCAGCAGTTAGCTGCTCTTCCAGAGGACCAGGATTCAGTTCCCAGCACCCATGTCAGACAGCTCTCCCAACTGTAACCATAGCTACAGTTTAATATAGAACCATGTGGGGCCCTTTCATTATCCTTCTCTTACTAGATTCTAGTTTACACTTGTTGTGTATGCCCTCAGAACTCACATTGTACTGCTTCTATTTCTTTAATTTACGAAAGTACATTTGTAGTTGAGAGTGTGAACTATCTCCGTGCACATCCCATGTGAACTTTAATAGAATACATAGCCTCACACTCTTGGATAAAGTATTCTGTAGCCCTTAGGGTGATAGTCAATTGACAGTGCTGCTGAACTCAGCTCTCTCCTAACTGATTTTCTGTCTTCTAGAGCTGTTACCATAATACCAAGTATTGTGATTAATCTTGGTTGTTGGCTTGACTGTATGGAGAAACACTTAGAAAATGGGTAAAGAAAGCTTCAGTGTGTGTCAATAAGGTACTTTCAGAGAAGACTGGCATATCGGTCAGGAAAGATGCAGTCTGATGTGGGTAGCAGTAGCCAACGGGCTGGGGCCTGGCTGAGTCAATGAAACAGGAGGGAAGACTTAACACTCCAGCACACTTGCCCTTCAGATGCCACACTTTTTAAAGTGCTGCCACAGGCTCCATGGATGCCTGATTCCAGCACCTTCAGTCTCTAAACAAAATCTCCATGGCGTTTCCAGATCGTCCTCTTCAGAATGGGATTGCATTATGGGTTCCTCTCACTCTCTCCTGGTTCTCACCCTGGTTCTGCTCATCTGAAGGACCTTAATACAGACATCCAACCATCAGTGACAAAGAGATACTGAATTATCTCACTATAATAGTGGATTCACCAATTGTATCTTACGGTCTGAACAGTGTTCCCTTGTATAACTTTGTTGTTAGGTGTGTGCATGCCAAGGATTGTTAGGTCTTCTTGGATAGACCCCTTGTTTCATTTTACCACATTTCTCATTACCGCTGGTAATTTTTTGTGCTTTGGAATCTTTTGTATCTGAAACAATTACAGTCATTAGAACTATATGCTTCTATGTTTGTGTTCATAATCAGTGTGGGATATTTATAGATAATAGGTAATTGCACCTTGTCTTTTGATCCATCCAGGCAAACTCGATATTTTCATTAGTATATTTATATTATTGGGGTTTAAAGTTATTATCCACACAGTTGGATAAATATTTACCATATTTGCTAACACTTTGTTCTCACTGTCCTCGTCCTATTTGTTTCCTACTCTCATTTGGCCTTGTATTTTCCATTAATGTATTTATTTATTCACTTACATCCTAGTCCTACCCTCCTCTCCTTCCAGTCCTACCCTCACAAATCCCTCCCCCCACTACCCCACCTTCTTCTCATAGAAGGTCTCCCTTGGGTACCACCCCACTCTGGGACATCAAGTCAAAGCAGGACTAAGTGCATCTTCTCCCACTGAGGCCCAATCTTGCCTTGTATTTTAATTATTTATTTATTTACACTCCAGATTTTATCCCCACCCACCCACCTGACCGTTTCACATCCCTTACCTCTTTCCCACCCCCTATCTCCACGAGGATGTCCTCACCCCCAACCCCCATCCCATCTGACCTCTAAACTCCCTGGGGCCTCCAATCTCTTGATGGCTAGGTGCATCATCTGTGATTGAACCCAGACCCAGCAGTCCTCTGCTGTATATGTGTTGGGGACCTCATATCAGCTGGTGTATGCTGCCTGGTTAGTGTTTGAGAGATCTCGGGGGTCCAGGTTAATTGAGACTGCTGGGCCTCCTACAGGGTCGCCCTCCACCTCAGCTTCTTCCAGCTTTTCCTTAATTCAACCACAAGGGTCAGCAACTTCTGTCCGTTGGTTGGGTGCAAATATCTGCATCTGACTCTTTCGACGCTTGTTGGGTCTTTCGGAGGGCAGTCATGATAGGTCCCTTTTTGTGAGCACTCCATAGCCTCAGTAATAGTGTCAGGCCTTGGGGCCTCCCCTTGAGCTGGATCCCACTTTGGACCTGTTGCTGGACCTTCTTTTCCTCAGGCTCCTCTGCATTTCCATCCCTGCAGTTCTTTCAGACAGGAACAATTATGGGTCAGAGTTTTAACTATGGAATGGCAACCCCCTCCCTCATTTGAAGTCCCATCTTCCTGCTGGAGGTGGGCTCTATAAGTTCCCTCTCCCTACTGTCAGTCATTTCATCTAAAGTCCCTCCCTTTGAGTCCTGAAATTCTCTCACCTCCCAGGTCTCTGGTGCATTCCGAAGGGTCCCCCCAACCTCCTACTTCCCAAGGTTTCCTGTTTCCATTCTTTCTGCTGGACCTTCAGTCCTTTTCCCTCACCCAATACCAGGTCAGGTTCCCCTCTCCCCCCATTCCCTATCTTTCCCTCCACATCCCTCCCTTCCTCCCCACTTGTGATTGCTTTCTTCTCCTTCCCAAGTGGGACTGAGGCGTCCTCACTTGGGCCCTTCAGCTTGTTGACCTTTTTGAGTTCTGTGGACTGTATCTTGGGTATTCTGTACTTTTTTTTTTTTTTTTTTGGCTAATATCCACTTATTAGTGAGTACATATCACGCATGTCCTTTTGGGTCTGAGTTACCTCACTCAGGATGATATTTTCTAGTTCCATCCATTTACCTGCAAAACTCAGGGTGTCCTCACTCTTAATAGCTGACTAGTATTCCATTGTGTAAATGAACCACATTTTCTGTCCTGATATGTTTGCTTTTGTGGTGGCTTTCTGTGCTTGTGGTTCTCTCCTTTTTGCTTTGTTGTGAGAAGCTTAATTTCTTGTCTTTTCTTTGGTGTAGGTACCCTCCTTGTGTTTTCCTTCTAGGATCCTCTGTAGGGATGGATTGGTAAATACTGTTTGAATTTTGTTTGTCCTGGAATATTTTGGTTTCTCCAAATATGATGGTTGAGAATATAGTAGCCTGGGCTGGCATTTGTATTCTCTTAGAGTCTGCATGACCTCTGACCAGGCTCTTCTGGCTTTCATAGTCTCTGTTGAGAAGTCTGGTGTAATTCTGATAGGTCTACCTTTGTATGTTACTTGGCCCTTTTCCCTTGCAGCTTTTAATATTCTTTGTTTGTTCTGTGCATTTAGTGTTTTGATTATTATGTGTTGAGAGGATTTTCTTTTCTGGGTCCATTATTTCGTGTTCTATAGGCTTCTTGTACTTTTATGGCCATCTCTTTCTTTAGGTTGAGAAAGTTTTTTTCTATGATTTTGTTGAAGTCATTTTCAGGTCTTTTGGCTGAGAATCTTCGGTCTCCTCTCTGCTGATTATTTTTAGATTTGGTCTTTTCCTTGTATGCTGAATTTCCTGGATGCATTGGATTAGGAGTTTTTTATGTTTTGAATTTTCTTTGACAGTTGTCTCAATCTCTTCTACGGTATCTTCTACATCTGAGATTTTCTCTTCTATCTCTTGTATTCTATTGGTGATACTTACATCTATAATTCTTGACCTTTTTCCTAGGTTTTTCATTTCCAGGTTTGCCTCCATTTGTGTTTTCTTTATTGTTTCTACTTCCACTTTTATGTCTTGGACAGGTTTATTCAATTCCTTCACCTGTTTACCTGTGTTTTCCTGTATTTCTTTCAGTGAGTTATTTATATTCTCCTTAAAGGACTCTATTATCTTCATGAGACAGGATTTTAGGACAGATCCCTGATTTTCTGATGTGTTGGTGTATTCAGGACTTGTTGTGGTGGGAGAACTGGGTTCTGATGATGCCCTATTGACTTCTGTTGCTTATGGTCTTGTGCTTGCCTCTCACCATCTGGATATCCCTGGTGTTTGTTGGTCTGGGTGACTCTGTCTGGAGTCTGCCTCTTTTGTCCCTGGGTTGCTTCAGGCCTCCTGGTAGGCCTGCAGCCCTGGCTGTAGCAGACCACCCACGGGGCCTTCCAACTGGGGGCTCTTCAGAGGGGCAGAGAAGCTGCTGATCTGTTGCCCTGGTTGCAGTAGATCTCCTGGGAGGCCTTCAGACTGTTGTGTTTTCAGTGGAACAGTCAAGCTGTTGTCCTGTGTGAAGATGTTCTCCAGGGAAGTCTACAGATTGTGGTTTCTGTTTCCCTGTGTGCAGCAAAACTCCAGGGAGGCTTTCAGTCTTTTGCGTCAGTTGCCCTGCATGCCTTAAAGCTGTGGTGTCTTCAGGGGAGCAGTCAAGCTGGCAATCAGTTGCTCTGTTGCCCTGTGTGCAGCAGATCTCCTGAGATGCCTCAGGCTATAGTGTCAGTTGCCTGACTGCTCTGAGTGCAGAGGATCTTCTGGGATGGCTCAGGATATGGTGCCAACTACTCTGAGTGCAGCGGATCCTCTAGAATGGCTCGAGATATAACGTCATCATGAGAACAAGCCCCAGCAGAAAGGACCAGGCGAATGGGGGCTTGCCTTGTATTTTTTAATTGCACATTTTATATATTAAGACACTTACTTTTCCTGGATTGCAATAATACATTTTATGATTGAAATATTTTATAATTGTAGGAAGTTGCCCTAAAGCTTGCATTACTCATGTGATTGAAATGATTTCAAAAAACTGCCTCACAGATATACAAGTATCTCATAAAAACAAAATATTTCTAATTCCTCCTTGTTGTCCCTTGTTTCATTGCTATTCCTTATTCATTCCACATATACATCTGCATATATAATATGTATGCTATGTGTATGTATACATATATGCTATGCATACGGAAAATAATGTATTGTTGCTGGGCATACTGGTCAGATGATAAAGTATGCTCCTAGAATGCATGAAGCACTGCATAAGCTAGGGAGGGAATATAGAACTATAATTCCATTACTCAGAAGGTGGAAGCAAGAGGATCAGGAGTTCAAAGTCATCTCCAGCTACATAGTGAGTTCAGAGATAGCCTGAGCTACATGAAATCTTGTCTTAAAGTACATTGTTGACTCACAAGGTTTTGGTAAATATTCTCCAATAATCTGTGTATTAAAAGCTTAGCCATTAGCTATGATACTAATGGGAGGCATTAGAACTTTCAAAAGGTAAGGCCTAGAAGGAGAAATTTAAGTAAGTAGAGCACATTTTTGCAGAAGATATTGCCCCCTCCCTCCCTCCATCTCCCTCTCCCCCTCCCTTCATCCTCTATCCCTCCCATCTTTCCCTCTCTCCCCATCATAAGAAGAAACCCACGGTATTCTACTAGAAGATAGGGATATTATCAAGCAGACATGAGCCATCTAAGACTAGTACCTAAGCTGACCCTGTACCTACATCAAACAATCAAATAAAAAAAAAAAACAGAACTGCTCAATTTTGTACAGCTCAAATTTCTGATGCATCTAATTGTACACTATATAAATGATTGGTGTTAAGACATTTAGTTTTGTAGAAATTTGTTATATAGAAAACCACTTGCTGGTACAGACATTTTGATGCTTAAAGCTATGCATTATAAGAATAGCAGCAGCAGCAAGAATGCACCACACAAACTGGTCATCTTTCCCATGTATATACAAAATGCTAAAATAGAACATTTCCAAAACTTTTAGTATCAGTCCCAGGAAAGCCTATGCACTGAGCCTCTGAGGCCCTGCTCATTCCACTACTACATTAGTGCCAGTACTAGGGAATAGAATATAAGATGAGACACGGGATTCCTGGCTGCAATTTCATTATCTCATCTCCTTTGACACAAAATGGGTCCTTGAATATCAGGCATTTGTAAGCTGGAGGGAGATAATGCTAATGGAATGGTTCAATCACGGAACATAGAACGTACGTTTAGGGAACTGGTCAACCCTACTAAAGAAGAAATTCCTCAAGGCGTTGTGATGTTTGTTGTTTGAGTGTGTCCTATGAGGGGGAAGAGAGACAAGCTACACCATTCCTGGAAGTATACAAACAATCTCTAGATGTTTCCTCTGGGTCTCTCTGGGGAATCATCTTCCATAGTATTGCCTCTACCATTACAATTTGGAAAACCACAAAGGAGATGAAGTCATGATTGCTGGAGCTCAGGGATTGGGTCCCCACAGGGCTCAAAGAAGCTGTGAGCCTTAATATGGAGAAGTCCTTCGGTCACTCACATTCACCCTGTATCTTTTGTGACCTGCTTAAAAACTGTCCCCTCCCTCAACTGTGTGCATTCTGAGGAAAGGGAAACAGTTTCATATTTTGCATTTTTCATTACCTCCAAGTGAAACTCAGAAGTTAATTCACTCAGAGAAATCATATAATCACCTGGTAAGTGAGCATGGAACCAAACAGGGTAAGTGAGCAGATTTGGAAAATCATGAAGAAAATATGTCACTTTTAAGACAAGAAAGACAAGTTCAGACTGTAGATAAGGCCTTGCCTAACCTGTAGTAGGTACCTAGCAAACCACCTGTAGAAGTTATTAATCAAATAGTGAATGCCTACTTCTGAAAATATGGAATCCAATATTCAGTAGAGGCATGGTGAAAAATGGACTAGGTTTCAAATCAGCAAATTCTGTCAGAGACTGAGAATTGTAGCTTAATGTTGGTGAGCTTGTTTAGTGTGTGAGGCCCTGAGTTCAGTCCCCAGAACCACAAAAAGAAGAGGAAGGAGGAGGGTGGGAGGGAGGGAACAAAAGAAAGGAAGGAAAGGAGGAAAAGAAGGAAGGAATCTTGTTTCAGATCCTGCCTCTACTAAAACACATTGCCTACATAATAAGAACACAATACACATATGACACACAAAGTGAAGATATATAAGGTTGCTGAGATTATTAGCAAATGAAAATGTGTAGTGTGGCACAGAGTGCTGAGTGATGGTGCTACTGTGCTCCCCAGCTTGGTGAAGAATGTATGGTTTCTTGCATTGCTGTAGAATTTACTCAGTTGGCTTTATGTGCTCTTAATTGCTTCATATTTCTCGTAGGAAAAATGCTCTTTCTTAGAAAACATAAAAAATGTGGTGCTTTTCATGGACTGTGGTCTCTGTAACACCCTTTATGTCTTGACGTGGCCACAGCTGACTCTGCAGCAGAAGTATCCACAGCATAGTTCCACCATAAATTATTGGGAAGCCACTTTTGCATCTTGCAGGCTATTGTTGTAGAAGAATCCCTTTATGAATTCTTTGTAAACAACTGCTTTGTTATGTGGATATGCTCTTTAACAGAACAGTACCAAGAGCTTAAGGTAACCTCTAATGATAGGCATGAATGAAAACAAGGGGAGAAAGTACTAGAAAAAGATTAGCTGTAGTTGAAATTTCTAAGTAAACAATAATAAGTATATATTTGGCCTAAACCATAATCAAAATGCAGGAGCCTGTGTCTTCAGAACTAACTGGAGTTAGAATCTAATTCAATGTGACATGACGGTCAAAGGCACACAGAGAGATTAAGGCATGAGGCATAGACGATGAACATACTGTAATTTTCTTATCTTTTTCTGTAAATGTATTTTTTCCTCCCTCTCAGCAAGCGAATGTCTTCTCTTGCACAGTCCACACAGCATACAGTGGTCATAGCTAAAAAATATTCATACTTCCTCTATCCAAGAACTAACCCCACTTCACCTGGCCATTCCCTGCCTCCCACACCCAGGCAACAGAGTAGAGACTTGTATAAAAGAAAAGCAGGCCCTGGAGGAACAGTAGCAAAGAGCAACCTGGATTAGAACAGGAAAGATTACAGATTCTATCACTGAGAAGAGAGCTCATACGAGAACTTCCTAGGACCATAAATGAAACTATGGTAAAAGGTAAAAGTGGCCATTGCTGTTGGGACAATGTGAGGTAGAAATGGAGTAAAGCATAAGAAGAGGGTTCTAGAAATTAATGGTTTATTAATTCTGCTCCCTGCAAAGCTCATAGCTTGCTTTTCTCTCATCCACAGCCCCAGTAGTCTCTTACAAAAATCTAGCCCTTATGCTAGAGAGCATCTATTCAGCCAAAATTTTAAGTGCTGTGTGGAAGGAGCGCCATGTGATGTAACACTATCAAACCTGTGTCTCCTGGAGTCACATCGGTTCTTAGCATGAGAGCAGTTATAAGGAGTAGGTTGGTATTTTATCTACTATGGTAAGTCTGCAGACTGTAGAAAGTCTCTAATCATTTCTGGAAGTTCCCAGGAAATTCCACTTGATCTGTGTGTTCTCTGGAGTCCAAAGCATCAGTGCTTTCTAGAATTCAGATTTCCACCTTATATTCAGCCAATGACAAGTGGGAGAGCCACTTCATTTTCCTTAGTTTTCACCAATAGACTTCAACCCTCTGCCTCAGACACAAGCCAGCGGACTGAGAGGAACTCATGATCCAGCAAAGGAGTTTTATACGTGTTTTACCTTACCTTCTCTGGCATGCAGCTTATTCAAAAAAAAAAAAACTTAGTCTGACCTGATGAGCAAGTATAAAGTATTTATAAAGCAGAGTGTCTCTATTTGCTTTCTAACATCCACCATAATGAAAACAAAATAACTCTATACTACATTGCCAGAGAGAAAAGTCAACACAGAGGGATCATACCTTTGTCTAATAATAGCAGAAATGGCCCGAGTCTTCAATTAGATTCACTCATTTACTCAACAAATACATATTGAAGACTCATGTCAGATACTATTCTATGTATGTAGTACTTTTTTTTTTCTGTGTATCTGAACTTGAAATTTTACATAAGCAGATTCAAATAAAAAGAAACAAAGAGAAAAGAATATTCCAGATAATAGTTATATGAAGACAACATAGTAATTTAGGAAAGTTTTAGATAAGGTAGTCAGAGACTTACAAATGAAGAAGCTATAGAGAGATATGATTTCAGTGTATGTCAGAAAATTCTAAGAGCAAAAAATGGTCATAGGAGCCGGGCAGTGGTGGTGCACGCCTTTAATCCCAGCACTTGGGAGGCAGAGGCAGGCGGATTTCTGAGTTCAAGGCCAGCATGGTCTACAGAGTGAGTTCCAGGACAGCCAGGGCTACACAGAGAAACCCTGTCTCGAAAAAAACAAAAAAAAAAATGGTCATAGGAAGATATAAGGCTCGAGAGGTAGGAGGGACTCAGAAGACACTGTGGACCGTGATATAGAATTTGGAAATTGGATTGAATTGAATTTTAAAAGTCTTAAACAATTTAACAAGTTTTTGTTTTGAACTGTTGTTGGCTCTTGTTTTGTTTTGTTTTGTTTTGATTCTATACAAGACAGTGGAGCTTTGTTGAGTGAAAAAAAAAATGAAATTATGATGTTCACAGGAAAACAGATGGAGTTAGTGGTTATCATGCTAAATGAAATAAGCCAGACGCAGAAAGACAAATACTGTGTGTTTTCTCCCATGTACAAACTGGACTGTAAGTGAATAGATGGGTGTTTAAAGGGAGGGAGAGGGGGAGCAAGAATGGGTTGTGTCATGAAAGCAGAGGTGACATCATTTGGGAAGCCATCAAGAAATGGAGAAGAGGGAAGGAGCACGGCAGTGAGGAGGTGAATAGGGACAAGGTATAACAATGGTACACATCTGAAATGTCACAGTGGAAGTCACTGCTTACATGATAACCAAAGGCTAACTGGAAAAATCAGAACAGTTTAAGAAGGAAAGTGGACAAATCTTTGTTTTATATTGAAGGATAATCCTACAGGAGAGATAGAAGCGGTACTCCAAGGGGGAAGACTATAGGAAGGAAGGCTGCACAGAAGTTGGTTGCAGCTATCCAAAGCAGAAACACTAAGTCTAAGTGGACCATGTGGCCCAGAGGTGATGAGGTCCACAGTGAGGTCCACAGGTTACAGGACCTACAGGTGACGGAGTCTGGTTTCAACACTGACTAAACAAGCCTATGTTCTAGCATCTGTTCCTACTGTTGCAAAGCCATCTGCTCTGATAATATCTCAGCTCTCTGTCCAAATGTCTCCTTAATACTGTTCAGTTTCCAGACCCAGGAACAGGGACTGGGATGCATATTTTACATATCAAAGCAGACCTGGACTCCAGGTTCTCCCAACATCCCTCAGTCCCTACCTGGCATACACTGCCCCAACCCTGAACTTTCCAGCCCAGGGGCTGGACTGCCTTTACCCTAGAGGCTCTTCCCTATATAATCCAGACATTTTGCTTCCTCTCTCTCTCTCTCTCTCTCTCTCTCTCTCTCTCTCTCTCTCTCTCTCTCTCACTTTCTCTCTCTCCCTCCCTCCCTCTTCCCTCTTCCCTCCCCCCCCCTCTCTCTCCCTCTTCTCCCTCCCTTCTCCTTCCCTTATCTCTTTGTGGGAATCTTTTCTCTCTTTCTCTTCTCCCTCTCCCCACCCCATGATGACTTAGTTCCCTGGCCTCTGTCTTTGGAGCCAGTAAACTCACCAAAGAGCAGCTTCCCAATAAGCCTGTCTTTAATATGTTCTAATCTGGCTTGAATTGGCTCATATCACCAGTGGAGAAATAACCTCTCAAATACAATTGTCTTTGGTGAAGAACACTTGTATTACTATGCTGTGTTTTCTGCATCTCCTAGAAATACAGATAACTGAAGTAATACTATGGTATCAGATACTTAGTGTCCATGAGCCCTTGTCTGAAGTTATAATTAAAATATCACAAAAACATTTCAAGTAAATTTTTACACCCATGTTCTCATCAGCTTTATCTATACTCATTGTACAGCCACATGTGGTATATAACTTTTAAACTTATTTTAATTCTTTTATATTTGTAGCTCAAGTAAACTATCTTTGGAGGCTTAATTTGGTACACTTGTTGAGAAATGAATTTTTTTTTGAAACTTAAGGAGATATGCTACTTTAAACCTCATTTTATATAACCTAAATAATAGGTATCTGGCTGGTTTTCACATAGGATGGTTTTCATAATGATAGACAAGTACCTGGGGAAGAGAACCTCATTCAAATCCCAGTGTTGGGCAAGGAGCCATTAATTATGTCATCATACCCATGGGTGTGCATCAACACAGCAGGTAGTCAGACAGCCACACACAGTGCTGTGCATATAAAAGGAATCTGGAGGAAGAAATGGCTATAAAAGTAAAGGGGGTACAGTTTGGTATTTAGAAGAGCAGGGAACGAGGGGAAGAGAAGATAGGGTAATAGAGAATGAACAAACTATGTAGAAATAGAAATATGATTATCTTACTTTGTGCAACTAATACACACTAATTAAAAATGAGCTGTAACAGAGCCTCTGTCTACTGAGCAGAGAGAGATGGAAACCCCATGAGCTCTCTGATGATGCTGAACTTTAAGCAGAGAACATAGTCATAAAACAACAGCTGAGGCAGAGAGGCACACTCGGGGCTAGGTGAACTTTGGCAGAGAGCATCAGAAAAGAGACAGGATGTCATAAGAGAAAACCATTTGGTAAATGAAACTAAGACTGGGTAGATATTTAAAGAAAACACCAAGGGAAGTTTTGTTTTACCAAATGGAACTTTATTTCTCTCTATAGCTCTCCATACAGGTACATTCGATGGAGAAGGAAAACCAAACAAGCGTCTCTGAGTTTCTCCTCCTGGGCTTCTCACGTTGGCCAGGGCATCAAGGGCTTCTCTTTGCACTTTTCCTATGTCTCTATTTAACAGGACTATTTGGAAACCTCCTCATCTTGTTAGCCATTGGCTCAAACAATCACCTCCACACACCTATGTATTTTTTCCTTGCCAATTTGTCCTTGGTAGACCTCTGCCTTCCTTCAGCTACAGTCCCCAAGATGCTATTGAACATCCAAACCAAGTCTCAATCCATCTCCTACCCTGGGTGCCTGGCTCAGATGTATTTCTGTATGATGTTTGCTAACATGGACAATTTCCTTCTCACTGTGATGGCATATGACCGCTATGTGGCCATCTGCCATCCTTTGCACTACACCACCATTATGACCCCATGCCTCTGCACATCTCTGGTGGCTTTGTCTTGGGTCATTGCCACTTTTAATCCTCTCTTACATACCCTCATGATGGCCCGACTTCATTTCTGCTCTGAAAATATTATCCACCATTTCTTCTGTGACATCAATTCTCTCCTCCCTCTCTCCTGTTCTGACACCAGTCTCAATCAGTTGATGGTTCTGTCTGTGGTGGGACTGATCTTTGTGGTACCATCAGTGTGTATCTTAGCATCTTATGGTCGCATTGTCTCTGCTGTGATGAAAATTACTTCTATGGAAGGAAAGCTTAAAGCATTCTCAACCTGTGGATCCCACCTTGCTTTGGTTATTCTTTTCTATGGAGCCATTGCAGGAATCTATATGAGCCCTTCATCCAACCATTCCACTGAAAACAATTCAGCTGCATCAGCCATTTTTATGGTTGTAGCCCCTGTATTGAATCCCTTCATTTACAGCTTAAGGAATAATGAGCTGAAAGGGACTTTAAAAAAGACTCTTGGCCAGAGCAAAATATGTTCCAAGTGATTTACACTTCTCTGAAAAGAGTTCTACAGGCAGAAAAGCCTGCTGATATCATTATTTTAATTGTCATTTTGAAAGCTATCATAAATACTTAATGAAATTTGTCCAACCTCAATTTACTACAAATTCTAAAACTGACATAACCACAGATCATATCCATTTGCGCCCCGTAATATTTTATTGATGTAGACAAATATTTCAAACATAAATTCATTAAATATCAACAATAAAATAAGAAATCAACATTTGACTGTATTGTTAAGACATTCCAAATTGCCAGATGTGGTGGTGCATACCTGTAATTCCAGAACTCAGGAGACAGGAGTAGAAAGATGGTTAAGAGTTTGAGGTCAGCCTGGTCTATGAAGAGAGTTCCAAGCCAGCTGGAGTTATATAATGAGATCTTGTCTCAAACAAAACAAAAAACAAACAAACAAACAAAACAGTACAAATTAACTAACAGTACAAATTAATAGGGGTATATCCCACAGGGAGTATAGAATGGCTCACTCCCCCAGGACTGCACACCTCTAATAATTGACAGAAATATGTAATAATATTGCCATGTATGAATAAAACTAAAGAATAAAGTTACTGTTGTAAAAAGCTCATATTAGAAAGACAATATGAGGTCAAAGGGTGAAGATGGGGAGGCAACTTCAAGTGAAGTTGCAAGAGACAGACAGCATTTAATCTGGGTCTTAACTTCTATTCATCAAAAAAACTCGACAGGAGGGGCTAGAGAGATGGCTCAGCAGTGAAGAGCATTGACTGCTCTTCCAGAGGTCCTGAGTTCAATTCCCAGCAACTGCATTGTGGCTCACAACCATCTGTAATGGGATTCAATACCTTCTTCTGGTGTGTCTGAAGACAACTACAGTGTACTCATATAAATAAAAATAAGTCTTTTTAAAAGAAAAAAGAAAAGCAAACAAAATCTCGACAAGAAGGCAAAAAGAAAGTAGTATAAGTTGACAGAAAGTGTTTGCAACCAACAAAAGTAGTACCTATAATGTAAACTCATGATAGCCAAAGCTACATAGAAGGGATGAGAATATTCACAGACTGTGGTGAAGATGTGTAGGGAAAAGCATGCCATTTAAAAGTAAAAAAGATGAATAAATTAACCTGTGTGGGATGAAAAGTCACCTAAGAAACTGGTGAAAAAGAGGACTAGATGGATAGTCATTAGGGGGCATTAGGGCTTTGTATTTACATTTTTGGATGATGTTGCATATATTTTCTATAACTGTTTCATTCTCTTGTGTAAAAATGCAGCACTTGGGCTAATGTCTCATGTTGCTCATCACTCAGGAGGCAGAGGCAGGAAGATCTCTGTGAGCTCAAGACCAACCTGGTCTACACATATGGTGACTCGTGTCTGTAATCTCAGTACCAGAGAGGCTGAGGTAGGAACATCAGGAGTTTAAGGCAAGCCTGGGCTACAGAGTGAATCTGTGGACTGCCTGGGCTACATGAAACCTTATGTCAAATGAATTAGTAAAGTAGATATCGATACAACTCATTGTGGAAAGTTTTAAAAAATCAATAGAAAAAATGGACAAATGATACGAACAGTTATATTATATAGTAAAGGAAGTAAATAGGAAGAAAAATATATTTTGAGACAGGATCTCACTATGTAGACCTGGTTAGCTATGTAGACCATGCTGGCCTCAAATTCACAGAGTTCTGCCTACCTCTGTCTGCTGAGTGCTTGGATTAAAGACATGCAACCATATCCCACTACCAAGAAATACTTTTAAACATATAGTTTCATTATAAATTATAATATATCTAATACCCATTTAATTGGAAAATTTGATAAATTTTTCAAATAAATCATTGAAGAGTGTTTTAATTGAACAGTATTGATTAAACACCAGTGATGGGATCACAAATTGGGCAAACATTCTGTAAGAGTTTGATTACACTTGGCAAGGCTTGACAACACATGCTCTACCCAGTAGTTCTACTCCTTGGAAAAATGCTTATGCATGAGAAGATTCAGAGAAGCAGATGCTCTGTACAGTGTGGGTAATGATCTAAGATATCCAGTATGTCTATTTGAAATAAGTGAGTTAATTGAGGATATAGCAAGCAAAAGGAAAAAGAGCAAGTAGCAAATAGTAAATGATCTTCAAATCAGGAGTTCGTTCACAGCATCCGGCAGAATTGATGGAAGTATCATGATTTATATAGCAATGGTAATATCATTAAATCAAGAGCTTACAAACAACTTCCATGAAGCAGAAATAGAACAAGGGCATTGGAGCAGCCTACTGGAGTTCTCAATTTAGCTTTCTCTCGGTGGATAAGCTTTGATATTCCCGTTTACACTGCAGGCATTTTTATATCCTCAGATAGGCACTCTGGACATCATGTGCACTACTGGCTTTTCAAATGTCCAGATGAGCCCACATATTTTGGGCTTCAGCCTAGGTTTATATTCTCAAAGTGTTTTCTAAGACAACACTGTTTTCACATCTACCCTAAGCATGTAAGATAGCTTCAGCCTTAACCCAAGGAAGAACCAAGTTATAGGTGACTCTTGGGACAGCAACACGTTAGTAGTAACACTTGATTTCTTAGAAACCTTAAATCATTCATCATTCAGTAAATAATACATCATTTTGTGTAAGGCACTAGGAACAGTGAGCAAAGCAAATATGGTTTTTTATTTCATGGAGATAGCTGTGCCAGAGGCAGTAAATAAATATACTGGTAAGTTATATAATGGGGAGGAGATAGTCAGAGAAATCCATTAGAGGAAGCAACATGTATGCTCCACCCTAAAAATGGAGTAGGAATCTTGTCATGAAATTAGTAAGAGGGGAAAGCATTTCAGATCAAAAAGGTTATGGAGCATTATCCTTCATGTATGGCTGTTGCCACCTTGAAATTAGATAAGCTATGATTATCCACACTGAGAATATCACAAGATTGGGTCCAATAATATCTCCTTATGGAAGGAGCAGAGTAATAAATAAAATCTAGAAAACACACACACACACACACACACACACACACACACACACACACACACACACACACACACACCACAATTATAAATTCCATGAAAGTAAGCAGATACTGCTCTGCTCAAAACTAGTTTTACTTTTCAGAATAGTGTTGGGCATAGAAGGCATTGAATAACATTTGTAGCAAAAAGTGGAAAGGGGAAGACAAAGTCACGACAGATCCCCCCCCCCCCGCTATTGGATTGTTAAAGAAAAAAATATATAATATCATTGAGTTGACAAGTACAGGCAAGCAAGAAGGCTGCCAGTGGATTTCATGATTAGTGACTTGGCACTAGTAAAAGTGCAAGCAGGTGAGCATGGTGAACCAAACCTGTGATTGTAGCATGCCAAACACAAGGCAGGGAGATCATGAGTTGTGGGCCAGTGTGAGCAACACAGAGTATGACACTGTCTCAAAAAACAAGATCCCTCCCCCACAAAACTACAAAAGTCTGTATTCAAAAAGATCCAATATTAAACCCAAAAGACTTATGAACATGTAACAAGTGAAACTTCTAGATAAAATATCTAAGGAATTCCAGACATTTCTGGCAGCATTGCCTGTGTTGTAACATGTGAGTTCACTGCAGGTGTGCTTCTCAACACATAATATGAGCACTTCACGTTGTACATGCCATCAAGCCAAGTAACAATAACAAACACCACCTAAAATCCCTCAGTTCAAAACTAAGACTATAGAATCTTATGGATCTCAGAGTTTCTACTATACATACAAACTTTTCTGATTTTATAGAAAGATAATTTTATTATGGAAAACAAAATACTTTTTAGCTGTTCCTACCATTGTTCCTCAGCATGTATCAAATCACAGATACTAGTACATCTTTGATTGTATCATGTTAGAATGTTGATATTTTTAATTTCTTTTATTTGATATTTTTAATTTAAAAAATTAAGTGAGTCAGACTTGGTGAGTTGCATCTGTAATTGCAAAACTTGGGAGGTCAGAGGAGGAGGATATGAAGAGTTCAAGGTCGTGCTCAGATACATAGTTTGAAGCCAACTTGGACTTTGTCAAACCTTGTCAAAAAGAAAAACTAAATCATCAAATGAATTTTGGTTTGTGATTAAGACAGAATTCCCAAAATATCTGAAATGACCCCAACCATACCTGTGCTACTTTGTACTACATGCTTTTGCAAAGTGGAATTCCTAGTATTGTCAATTATAAAATCAAAATATTGGTCTATTCTGAAAAGGACTGAAGATGCTCTATGTCTTTATCCTCTCTCCTATGATCTGTCTCATTATCCTTTGGTCCTTCTGTCCCCATTATTCTCTGTCCAGCAGTCTGTCTCATTATCCTCTGGTCTTGATGTCCCTCTGTATCCTTGGGATACTCAGTCTCTCCATTTCCTACTAGATAAACCATTGATCCACACTTTTCTCTCTTCTTCTCAACAAATTCCCAAATAAATTATTCTGCTGCTATCTCTCTTCCTGGTTTCTTGGTATTTCTTTCCTCTGTTGAGACAGTATGCTAGTATATTACCAAAACCAAAATATCAAATATGTGACAGTATATATTACTTTATTATTTTATATTTGTACATTCTTTCTGCTATAGACTTTTTCTTTCTCCAATCTAGAAATGACTCTGATTATGTTCTGTTTGTGATCAAAGCAGAAATGAGAATGAAGAGCTATCCCAGAAGAAGACATGCCCACAGATAGGGAGTTCCTTGTTGTTAAAACGACACTCAGCAAAGATTCTCTCAGCATCCTGAATCCAGAAACGCTGTTGAAAATGGCCGGTGATTAAAATGGTGTCAGAGATAAAGAAGTCAATAAATGTGTGATGAATGTGGCAAAACTTTCAGTAGTAGCTCAGAGGAGAACTCACATTGGGGCTCTATAATGTACCCAACTTCTTTACATGGCCCCTTCAACTGCCACTGAGGCTGCACCTTCACCAATGGCCTCTCTTAGTGCCAAGGCCTCAGATGCTCTCCATGACCCCTTCATGCTTTCAAAACCAGTACCACCTGGGTGACTCTTACACATTACCAAGTCTGGCTGCCAACACAAGGTACAACTGTATCTGCCTCTGGAACACAGCTTCTCTGTGCTTTCTGGAAACACTTCCCAGAACATTTCACCTCAGTGATGCTGGTATCATCTTAATCACTGCTAATTTCTTAGCTCCAGTTAACCAACATCAATTGTCCCAGTAACATAAAGGTTTCACTTTAGTAGCTCTGGTATCTTGTTAATCACAGCTGATTCTTCAGCCCCAACTAACTAGAACCACAGACTCTTAAATCAAAATAGCAAATGGCCCTGTAGAATCTTTAATCTTCCCTCTGAAATTTCACAAGCCAGGCCTCCATCTTCTGCACTGCTCCCAACATTCTTAACTTCCAAGCTCCTACAGAACACTGGGGTTCAACACTCAATGGTTCTTCTAGCCCAAATTTCCAGTCCTTCCACATTTCTCCCCTAAACATGGTCAGGTCTGTCACAGCAATACCCCATTGCTGGTATCAATTTGTCTTAGGGTTTTATTGCTGTGATGAAACACCATGACCAAAAAGCAAGTTGGAGAGGAAAGGGTTTATTTGGCTTACACTTCCAGATCCTAGCCCATCATTGGAGGAAGTCAGGACAGGAACTCAAGCAGGCCTGGAACCTGGAAGCAGGAGCTGATGCTGAGGCCATAGAGAAGGCTGTTTACTGTCTTGCTTCCTCTGCCTTGCTCAGCCTTTGATCTTATAGAACCCAGGACTACCATCCATGGATGGCAACACACAATGGGCTGAGCCCTCCCCCATTGATCACCAACTGAGAAAATGCCCTACAGCTGAATCTCATGGATCCATCTTCTCAACTGAGGCTCCTTCCTCTCTGATGACTCTAATTTATGTCAAATTGACACACAAAACCAGCCAGTACATGTAATAAATGTGGGAAAACCTTCATTCAACAATCACATTTTGCTGGACATTATAGAATACACACTGGAGTGAAGTCCTATAAATGTAGAGAGTATGGGGAAGATCTCAGTGGGCACAGAGGTGTTATTCAACATCGAGAATCCCATAGCTAGAACTCTACGGATACAGTGAGTGTGGAAGACCTCTGTATAAGTTAGGCTCTAACTAGATATCAGAGAATTTATATAATAAATAAGCTCTACTAAAAAGAGAAAAGTACCAAAAATTCTTTGTGGAGAGCCTTTTGGGGCTGCTTGCTTGACAAGAACCTGATATTTTGGCCAAGGACAAAGAAACAGACTTCAGGCAGGAATCTGACATTAGGACAAGGACAAGGAATTAAGCTCAGGCAGGAATCTAATCTCAGGCTAGAACAGGGAAGTAAGCTCAGGCAGGAATCTAATCTCAGGCTAGAACGGGGAAGTAAGTTCAGGCAGGAATCTAATCTCAGGCTAGAACAGGGAAGTAAGTTCAGGCAGGAATCTTAATCTTAGGGTAGAACAGAGAAGTAGGCTTCAGGCATGAATATGACACTGGGCTAGGTCAGGGAAGTAGGCTCATCCTGATAAGCCTTTAGAAATGGTGAACAAGGGAATGATCACGGGACTTTGTTTACTGCCTTGTTTGTTCCTTGTTTATTGTATTGCTTGTTCCTCAACCTAGAACTGACCTTATTGCTTGCCTGTAATTAAAATGGTATAAAAGCGGATTGAGAAAAAGTAAACCTGCCTTCAGTCTCAGAATCGACTGAGGCCATGCTACAGTATTGTCTAATTGTCTCTTTCTTTTCAATCCTCACTCCTGTGCTGGAAAACCTGTTGACTGACTGAGCGGGCTTGGTCAATTCTTTAATGCTCAGAATTAGTAGTCAAAATCTACCTTAGAGACCACGAGTGTCCTTAATGTGGGCAAAACTTCAGTCATCATTTAAAAACTCTAAGAAAAGAATATGAGTCAAATATTCTTTTATTTCTAATTTAGTTGTTTTGAAAGAAGAATCAACTCCAGAAGGCTTTGACCTGATGTGTTGACTTATGTTTATAATCCCAATTTTATAATCCCAAATTTATAATCACTTGATTTATGCTTATAATCCCAACACTTGGGAAGGTAAGGCAGGAGATTTGCCCTGAGGCCAGCTAGGGCTACAGAAAGACTTAATCTAAACTAACAAAACAACAAAAAAAGTAACCCTATCCATTGTCCACTTGTTACCCAAGCTTGACAATTCCTGGTTGAATATGACTTCTACCTTCTGTTCTAGGTCTTTGCTTGGCCATTTGTTTATATGACACTAGGTAAGACAATCAAATGTCCTCTGCCTCATTTCCTCTAGACAAGAATGAGAGTCACCAGCTCTGTCTTGACAAGTTGAAACAGATAAAAAAGTTGTCTTTGACATTAAAAAGTAAACCAGTATTCATTGTTTTCCATCATTATCCTCTTTAAATTTTAAAGTGTCTTTTGTAGAAGTTTTGTTGTTTCCAAACATAAGTATCTGAACGCTGAGAACACCTCACAGTCAAAGAGAAAGCAGTGGTCAGTCAGTAGGAACTTTATATCTATAATACTGTTCCTAGGAACTATAAAGGTTTAAATTCCCCAATATGCAGTGTATGCTGGGAATTTGGATTAATTCATGAAGCATTAACCAGAAAGTACAGGGTATCTAAGAATAAAGAGAAATCCGTTAGGTATACTCCTGAATCCAGCTCAGGCCTCTGAGTCTGCGATCAGCCACCCAACTCATCCCTGTCACCTGAAGCCCGAGGCTGGCCAGGTAAAAGCTTAGGCGACTTAAAGCCATGTCACTCCTCAGAATGTCCTGCATAGCCCTCCACCTGGTGTAGCTGACAGCGCTAATTCCCTTTGCCGGCCTACCATAGAGCTGTCAGACCTCCGAGCTTCCTAGAGAGTTTCCGGAAGTGGCTGTGGGGCAAGATGCGTGCTGGCCGGCTCTGTGGTTCCGAGGGTTTGGAACTTAGCGGCTGGAGGGGTCCCGCTCGGGTTCGGTGTCCGTCGCGTCTCCTCGCGCGCTTCCCGGTCCGCGCTGTGCCGCCTCCCGCCCTCGGGCAGCGTGGGGAGCTCTCGGTGAGTGCGCTGGGCCGAGCAGGGGCGCGCGGGCAACGGAGGCCCGAGCGCGGGGAGCGGGTCTGCCTAGGGCCTGCGGCAGCTAAACAGGCCCACACCCGGCCCCAACTTCCCACGGGATGGCTCTCATCATCGCCAGTCATCATGTATAATTTTGCACTCGCTCTTACTTGTAAAGCCGGCCCGTGTACCAGCTCTTTCTACTCAGCAGTTTTGCCGATCGGTCTCAAAATTCATTTTTTAAAGATAATATTTTTTTTCTTTTGAAGCTTCTGCCCCCCGTGGAAACCTTTGATTTTTGTTACTCGGGTTTTTTGGGGTTTTTTTCTACCTATAAAAGAAGTATATTCAGAAAATGGTTGATGTAATGGCAGAACAGTTGTGTGCAAAAGAAATACTTTCAGTAATTCCGGGGTAACAACGTTAAACCTTATTCAAAATACTTTGCTTACCTAATTTATTAAAGCTAACTGAAATAGATGCTTGAAGACTTGGTGGATTCCCATTTCCAAAAGTCAGGACATTCATGAGTAATCTCTGTTAGATTTCTAAGATGCTGACCACCACCTGACAACATACTTATTTCTATTTGACAAATTCACTGAAGTAATGTTATGCCGCAATCATTATTTTAGTGAATGTGCACATTTTGAGTTCCTTTTAGTTAAATATAAAAATGTAAGTCTTAAAAGCATTCATCAAAGCAGCCTCCTTGAGAAACCCACACTTGTGTGTCTGGCCCTGCCTCTTGTGCACCTTCTAACTCTCATGCTTAATTAAACCTTATCAAAATAACTCTTAAAATCTTCAAAACAAAAAAAAAATTGAATGAATGCCATTTCAGATAACTACAAAGCATGTTTGTTTCATCTACTTTTCCTTAATCACTAAAATATCCCCTACATCTATTGAAAAGCCAGTATTGTTTAAGCTGAGTTGTGCCTTTCCTAGTTGTCAAGGCTTTAACATTCTCAATCCTGAAGAAACCTAAGATTGTTGCCTTTACGTGCATAAGTCAATCATCCTGACTGGATGTCCTGTAAGGCTGATATGTAAGGATCAGTGTTTATCTATAGGTACTTTGCAACATTGCAGTGTGTACGCACAAAATGATTAGAGGGGAGAATAAAATGGTCATGTATGTTGGTGCACACCTGTAATTAATTGTATGCCGTACTGGGGGACTAAGGTTGGGAAATCGCCAGTTTGAAAACAGCCTGAGTTAGAGAATTTTGTTTTGTTTGGAGAGGATGGATAAGGTCCACTCATGCCACAGTACCCTAGTGGAGGTCAGGGGATAATTGCAGGAATCACTCTTCTCCTTCCACTGTGTGGGCCCTGGGAGAGTAAACTCAGGGTGTCAGGCTTGGCAGCAGGCACCTTTACCTCCTCAACTGTCTCACAGACCCCGGTGTCTTTTTAACAGTACACCAGTCACACTGGATTGAGGACCCATCTATTCCAGTTATAACTTCATGTTAATTTAATTTGACTATGTCTATCTACTGTGTGCCAATAAAGTTACATGTATAGGTACTACCTAAGGCATCTTTTTTGAAGACAATTGGTAGCATTATGACACATGAATGAAGAGAAGCATAACCAAAGTCAAGGAGAAGTCACCACTGCAGCCTTAGCAAGGGATGTATATACACAAGAACAGAAACCGTATTCCCCACAAAGAAACAGGACCATCAAAGTGAGCTCTTTGGATGTGGAGTTCTAGCTTAGCCTCCACTCTTAAACAAATCTAGACACGTTCTATGTTGTGTTGTAAATATAGCCATCTAATGTTCTTTAATTCTATCAATAAGATACAATTTTGATGAGAGGCATAAAATTAAGAGAGCAAAACTTTTTGCAACCAATAGTGTGCCATTGTGAGAAAAGTAGTATGTGTAGATACAGAGAGTAAGGAAAATAGTTTGGTCAATAATGATAGTCCAAGAAGACTTAAATGAGAAGAAATGCCAACATTCATGGACTGGAGAACCCTTGTTAAGGTATCATTCCTAATGTGATATCAATACTATTAAGATAGTATTTCTAAACTAAGCTATAGATTCAACACAAGTTCAGTTCCAGCATTATTGGGAATCAGAAGCTTATTCTAATATGTGTATCAAAGAGCAACAACCAGCAAAGCCAAAACAGCTTCAAAACCAGAAAAGTTACAGGATTAGAACTACTTGATTTTAACATTTGAAAATTCATATCAAGAGAAGGTAGATATATAGGTCATGGTAACAGAATAGAGACTCCAGAAATAGTTTGTGGTCAGTCAGACTAGCGTGCTCTCTCTCTCACTCTCTTGCTCTCGCTCTCGCTCTATCGCTCTCTCACTCTAACAGATGAAAAGGCAAGTTATCCAGTGTATAATCCTTTCTGTGAATGGTGCTAGAGCAGATTGACATGTGTATGTAAGGAGGGGGACCTCCTCCAACCACACCCTCACCTCTATAAAGATTAATTAAAAATAGATCTTAGACTTACAAGTAAAACCTAAAACTACAAACTTTTAGAAGAAAACCTTTGTGATTTGGAGTTAAGCAGACATTTCTTAGATTTGATATCGAAAGTACAATCCTTAAAAAATTTTGATAAATTATGCTGCAAAAAATTAAATCGCCGGGCAGTGGTGGCGCATGCCTTTAATCCCAGCACTTGGGAGGCAGAGGCAGGTGGATTTCTGAGTTCAAGGCCAGCCTGGTCTACAGAGTGAATTCCAGGACAGCCAGAGCTACACAGAGAAACCCTGTCTTGAAAAACCAAAAAAAAAAAAAAAAAAATTACAGTCATCTACAAAGGGCGCTGTTAAAAGAATAGAGAGTCAATATTTGTAAATCATGTATCTCATAAAGGACCTGTATCCAGAATATGTAAGAAGTTCTCAAATCTTAAACATACAAACAGTATAAAACCTCAAATACAAAATAATCTTGGGCAAAGCGTGGAATTACATGTGTATGCATGTAATTCCAGTACTTGAGAGACAGAGGCAATAGAATCACCAGTTAAAGATCAGCCTGGCTACATGATGAGACCCTATCTCAGCAGCCTAAACAAGTTAAATAAGGATATAAATAAACCCGGTACATACCTGTAGTCCTAGTACTTAGGAAGCTGAGGTATGAGAATCACAAGTTTGGCACTGTCTTTGGTTATAGAATGAGACTCCGCCAAAAAAACAAAAGCAAAGTGGGCCAAAATCTTTAAATAGATACTTCACCAATATATGTTCAATATTGTTAGTAAAGAAACAAGTCAAAATCACAACACATTACTATAAACCTATTATAATTTTTTTTTTAATAGTGGAATGCAAAATATTATAGCCACTTTGGAAACAATTCAGCAGTTTTTTAGATACTACACTTAAGACTCAGCAATTTACTTCTTCTGGGTTTTACCCCACTGCATTAAAAACTGCTCACACAAGATCATGTATGAATATGATCTCAGTGGTTTTATTCCTAATTACAAACAGGAAAATCATCTTGTGGAAATGTAGATGAATAGTCATTTGTATGAAAATAAACATACAATATTGATTAATGTCAGGTGTCTTCTGCTAAGTGAACATTGTCAAACTCAAACTACTGTATTTCTGTAACATTCTGGAAGGTCGTTGGTGTATGGGTTTAGATCTGTAGATGTTGATAAGACATTCTGTTCTTTGCAGATCCACTGCTCCAAATAGATTTTTAGGGGTAAGAGATGAAGTCCAAGAGATAACCCTGAGACAGGAAGGAAAATAGGAAGCGTAAGTAGGGTCGTGAATCTTAGGTAGTGAAGAGGAAAGGGTTAAAGGGTTCATAAACTAGAACAAGGTTAGAGCTAAAGTACAGATGTCAGACAGTTGAGAGTGGCAGATGTCCAAGGTGCACGAGGAGTTCAATGTGTGGTGCTGAGGGGTACCTGATAATTCAACAGAATTCCACTTAGGCTGAGTCTCCACGGTCTCCATCCTCCACAACCCCCATCCTCCACAACCCTAAACAGAAAGCAAAAGGAAGGCTTTGTACCCTGGGTGGGTTTGGGCTGGCAAATTATTTAGGGCACTCATCCAGGTATCTTGGTAAGTTACTATGATTTTTGCCTTACCTTAACATATTCATCATTTTCTGTTTGAAAGAAGCACCCTGAAGATCCTTAGAAGACTTTCAAGAAGATACAGAAGGTAGAGGAAAGGGACCTTCTGAGCTTTTCTGGCCCTAAATGGCTACAGAATCAAGAAAGCCTTCTACAGCCCTATCTCCCCCAGACCAGGCTCCTGAAGAGGACCTTGTCATTGTCAAGATCGAGGAGGATCATGGTTGGGATGAGGAATCTAGTGTACATGAAAATAACACACCTGGCCAAGAACTGTTTCGTCTACGCTTCAGACAGCTCTGCTACCAAGAGACATTAGGACCTCGGGAAGCTCTGATCCAGCTCCGTGCACTTTGCCATCAGTGGCTGCGGCCAGACTTGAATAGCAAGGAGCAGATCCTGGAGCTGCTGGTGCTGGAGCAATTCCTGAGCATCCTGCCTGAGGAGCTGCAGACTCTGGCTAAGGAGCACCAGTTAGAGAATGGAGAGGAGGTGGTGACCCTGTTGGAGGACCTGGAAAGGCAGATTAATGTCCTAGGGCAACCGGTAAATAGTTGTGCATGCTGTGACTGCATTCCTGGAAGCTTGGTAGAAAGACATTGGCTTCACTTGAGTAAATTCACTGGTTTCTCATAAATGCAGATGAAAATTATTTTATTTTTTTGTAAAGGATAGAATCCTTTTTTGTAAAGGATAGAACCCATTTTCATCCTCATAAGATCCCCAAAGTTGTATTATTGCCCTTGCTTGCTAAATGGGGTCATAATACACAAGGAGCTTATATTACTTTTTTGGGGGGTACCTGTAATACCAATGGTCAGGGTTTGGGCCAGATGTTTTTACATTTTTGGCCTCTTATTCAAGGAATTGAAATAAAGACCCACACAAATTGTACAGATAGCAAGGAAACATTATTCAATGGCAGAACAATAATACAAAGCAAGAAATACAGTCAAGAATCTCAGGCCACTCAAGTGAGACTACTCAAGTACTCAAGGGCCCCAATTATTTGGGGCTTCTTCTGGGGTTTGAGAGAAAAATGAGTTTGTTTGCTAACAGGCATGTTGAGAATGGTTCTTTGTTTTCTTGGAGGATACAATTTGCCTTATTGGCTCATGCATCCAAAATCAGTCTAGGCCTGCTTGGCTCCCTACCTTCTTTACCCAGAAGTAACTGGAATACAATTAGGTACAAGCTGTCTAAGTGCCATGGTTGTTAGGGGGAGGAGAAATTATTCCATTGTTCAGAGTAGGGTGTAGGTACAGCTCAGTGCAGGTGGGGGCCCTAGATCACTAACAGGTGCTAGGTGCATTGTTCAGAGAGCAAGGGATGGGGGTGGTTCTTAATACAAAACAAGGAAAGCCCAGCTTGCTAAGCTATTTGTGTGTTTGCTTGCCTTGCCGGAATAATTAAAGGTGACTACTTCCTAGAATATAAGCTTCCTAGTTCCTTATCAGAAGACTGTTTTGCTATTGTGTGACTCTATTTTAGTTTTCTGGATTATTCATCCTAAGTTGGAGTTCTATAGCCTAATATTGGTGTTTGATATAGTAGAGAAACATCAATAGAAATTTTTTTCTTTAGTACTGACCAGAAACAAATGCCTTCTTTTTGTGCTAATTTCTTGCAGCCCTAGGAAGTAAATGACATTATACTGTTTGCTTTCCCAAATATGAACATTCATGAAAGGCACTACTCCACTACACCTTCATTTCTCAAAGGAACTCTGTATAACTCTGCTGTCCCATTGTTTCTAGGTCTCAACTCATACACATGGGCACAGAGTACTCTGGGATGAAGTCACACCTTCAAAATCTGCATTAGAACCTCCAAGTATTCCCGTCCAACCCATGGCAACCATGCCTAAATCTCCAGTGCCTCAGAAGCCACAGGACAGAGGAGAGAGGCCAGATATCACTTATAAAGGTGAGGAAAGAGACTTGTATTTGGGGTACCTGTTCGTTCAGGAATTAGCATCAGTGTTTGAGTAGTCCCAATCTTCTGGGTTTGAATGTTTATAGAATGTGAACTTTTCCTATGCAGATAAATAGCTATTGACTCCTACTGAGGCACAAAAGAAGCAGTCTACTGAAAACTAACTTATGAACCAATGAGTTTAATTAGGGGTAGGGTAAAGGATTTTTTTAATAGGAACATGGGTAGCTTAGCATCAGCCACACCACTAAAGTCACCTCTTAGCACCAGTTAAGTGCCTACATGGGAACAGGCAGGGGGCTTGTGATCCTGCCCCATTCTGTAGCAGTCTTACATAAATAGCCACAGTGGCTGAAAGTTCAGAAGGGCAATGGCTGTGTCATGCCCAGAAGACAACAATAGACCATCAGTTCTAGTGGTAAACTTATGAACAAAGAACTTGAGGGTGTTGTTTTTGTTTTTGTTTTTTAATGAATTCACACATTTGTTGACCCCATTTACAGCAGACTTCTTTTTTTTTAGATTTTGCTAGTATCATAACATCATATTTACAGATACTTCAGTAGTTTTTTAGCGAGAGCCTTTTTGATAACCACGATAAGAAGACAGTTAGAAATGGTGGTGCTGACCTAATCCACAGTTCATACTCATCTTTTGCCAGTGTTTTTCTGGTCCAGAGCCCACCCTATGACCATATCTTCAGTATCCTTTAAGATGGCATTTTTTGCATTATTTCTTAGTCTTTCTTTGTTTTAAAGAACATAGATTAGAATTAGTAGATTGGCTACAAATTGGGTTTGTTTGAACTTTTCTCATATTTAGGTTCAAGTTGAATATATTTAGCAAGAACACTACAGAAAATTGGCCTATTGTAATGTTATTTTTGATGACAAGATTAATCTTGCTAGGTTAATCACTATAAAGTTATTGTTCTTCCTTTTATAATTAAGTAATTTAAGAGGAAGTTCTCATGAAGCTTTGTAAATATCTTAACCTTTATCAAACTTGTATAATTTTAATATTTATTGATGTTTCCTTTTTACTTTATTTTATTAAAGCTTTTCAACTGAGTCAGGGATTATTTCTAAACCAGTTACAAGTGGTACTTTCTCAGTCATTCCTTCTACGTTGTTGCATTGTTCGTCTTAAGAGAAAACATTTACTTCTTTCCCTTCGAGTTTACTGGTGGGTACATACATGGAGACTAGAAATCATGTTGAGTATATTCTGTTTCCCCCACCTTACTTTTATCACTATTAGTGTGTGGACACAGACGTACACCTGGAGGGCAGATAACAACTTTCTTCAAGAGTCAGGTGTTTCCATCCACGATGGATTCCAGAAATTGACCTTGAGCTGTTGAGCTTATATAGAAAGCACCCCCCCCATGCTCTCTCTGGCCACTCTACCTCATTTTTTAAGATGGGGTCTTTCCCTGAATATGTATGTCCATTTCTGCTAGATTATCTGACCTCCAGGTCCCCAGGATCTGCCTGTTTCTGTTCTCCTTCAACTCCCAGTGTCGAGGCTTCAAACATAGGCTTTTATGTGAGTGATGGGATTTGAACTTACGTCCTCATATGTGCACAGCAAGCATTTTACCACTGAGCCATCATGCCAGCCCCAAGTGTGTGTAGAGGAGTGGGTGGGTGTGTCTGTGTTGTTTTGGGAAGTGCTAAGTATCTTAACTCAGGGTGTTACTCACCCAAGGCCAGCACTCTTCTGTCTGAGCTATGTCCTCAACCCTTCTATTTTATTGCTGTTGTTTACTAATTGACATATAAATTCTTTGTTTCAGAAACATTGTGTTCACTGTACTTACTTCATACTTGGTCAGATGAAGCCTTAAGTCTGTGTCTTTTTTAGCATTTTCCTGTTATTTTTTTAGAAATACCTTATTTTTGGCAGAATAGCATATTCTAGGCTATTTGTCTTTGTTTGGTTTGAGGTTTTTTGTTTTGTTTTATTTTTCCATTTATGGGATTTATAATACTTTGTTTTGTGTAAGTGAAATTGTTTTTTTGTATTTTGAAACAGGTCTCTATGTAGCCTTCTTTGGCTTAGAACTCACTTTGGTAGATCAGCCTGACCTCAGATTTGTGGTGGTCCTCCTGCCTATACCATAAAGGCTGCAGCTATAGGCCTTTGCCACCCCGCCAGCATATAAGTGAACTTTTAATATTCCTACACTGGATATTAGCCAAAAGGTTAAGAACTTTTAATATTTCTAAGGAACCAGCATAGAAACACTTTAGTTAATTATATAATTCTTGTCTGAAGTCATAAATCTTGCTCCCCAAGACATATGTTGCCTAACTATAAGGCTGATTTTGCGAATAAAATGCTCAGTATCCATGAGAAGCAGCCATGGGTAGCCATGGCAGAAATCAGCAAGATAACAGACTTACTAGAGATTGGTTGGTTCTCATGTTCAGTTTCTAGGACACTGCAATCTAAAGGAACATTATACATAAACACAAAGATAAGACTTTTGGTAGAGAAGAACTTAGAAAGCAGCTCCCATTAGGAAATCAGTATAGTGAATTTATTTGGCCGTATAAGTTCAGGTACATTAAAGTACAGATACTCTATGAGCATTCATGGATATGGGCCAGAGTCCAAAAGATCAGCACTTTATGTGCAAAATCCTTGGCATATATATGCTGAAATAAAATAATTTTGGATAAGTGAATGCCGACTCCCACAACCATGCAATAAAACTAGTCAATTCATAGCTCCTTTCTCCTCTCAGCCATGTCTTCTCAGAAACCTACTCCTTCCCAGAAAGGAAGTTCTGGAGATCAGGAGGTGACAGCTAGACTTCTCACTGCAGGGTTCCAGGTGAGTTGTCCTCCTTCTCACTAAAAGCCCATATCTCTGTTTGACAATGTCGTGGCAAATGCCCATCTCTGCCTGCAGTGGTGCCTGTGTAAGAACTTTCCCTGAGTCCTTTTGGCTCAGTAACAAACCAATCTTTGATCACACACACACGATAAATCTAGTGCACGTTCCTTTCCCTCCCAGCTAGTCACAGCCTTTTGTATAGCACAGTCCTGCTTCTTCACCTCTCCTAACACTGTAGTTATCTCCAACACTGGTTTTGAGCTATGGAACCTTTCTAGGCCCCAAATGAGGGTCTTGTTTTGTTTCAGACTTTGGAAAAGATCGAAGACATGGCTGTGTCTCTTATTCGAGAGGAGTGGCTTCTTGATCCATCACAGAAGGATCTGAATAGAGAGAACAGGCCCAAGAAATACAGAAACATGTTCTCCCTGGGTAAGGAGAGCTGTAGTTATTATAATTTAAGAATTTTCTCTTTGTTTGTTGTGTTTCTAGTAGCTTCATAAGATTTCTGGAGGACTTAGTTGAACTTAAACTCAGGATTCAGGTACATAGAGATGGCTCAGTGGTTAAGAGTGCTTTCTGCTCTTCCAGAGGACTGGAGTTCTGTTCCCATCATCCACATCAAGTACCTCATAACCACCAGTAACTCCAACTCTAGGGGATACAGTGCCTTCGGCCTCTGCAGACACCCAACACATGTGACACACATAGTCATAAATTTGCTTTAAAATTTTTCTAATAAATCTTAAAGAAAAGAACTTAGAATTCAAGAGATGGATATTAGATTGAGACTTCTTGGGGTCTAAAATGAAACATCTTGTTCTCCAGCCCAGAATTCCTTAGAGTTTGTACCTGTATAGTGTGTAGTGTTCATTTTGCCAGTTAAGAAATTGACACCTCTGTAGCACTCCTGAGTTCCCACCTTTCTTCCAGCTCCCATTGGCTCATCATACTGGAACGATTCTGTCACGTGAACCAGGTGTACTTCTAACCCTTTCAGGACTGTTTGGTACCCTCTCACCCACTCAGTAGAGCTTGTAGGAGTTCTTTATCTCTTTCTACCCCCAGCTTACACTTCTCAGTTGATCCCTCTCCAGCTCTACTCACCTATCAGGAAACCCCTTTTTCCTGGCACCTCTTTCCTAGTCGGCATTTGTTTAGTACTTCTGTACTAAACCCACATATATCTCTCACTATTTTGAATAGAGAAGTTTGTATTTCCTTGTAGTTTCAATGAGAACTTCATTTCCTCCTTTCTTCTAATATAGAAAATAGGAAGTGATTTTGAGAATGATTGTTTACTGCATGTTTATTTCAGATGGTGAGACCAGGAGTGAGAACAAGGAATTATTTTCAAAACAGGTAATATCTCCTGGAATTCAGCCACATGGAGAGGCAACTGCCAAGTGCAACGGGGATGTTATCGTGGGTCTTACACATGGAGAAACCCAAGACCTTCTGGGAAAATTAGACAGGCAGCAGGGAAATCCCACACAAGAGAGACGACATAAATGTGATGAATGTGGGAAAAGCTTTGCTCAGAACTCAGGCCTTGTTCGCCACTGGAGAATCCACACTGGAGAGAAACCCTATCAGTGTAATGTGTGCAGTAAAGCCTTCAGTTACAGGTCAGCCCTTCTTTCCCATCAGGATATCCACAACAAAGTGAAGCGCTATCACTGCAAGGAATGTGGTAAGGCCTTCAGTCAGAACACAGGCTTGATCCTGCACCAGAGAATCCACACTGGGGAGAAGCCCTATCAGTGTAATCAGTGTGGGAAGGCCTTTAGTCAGAGTGCGGGCCTTATTTTGCACCAGAGAATCCACAGTGGGGAGAGACCATATGAATGTAATGAATGTGGAAAAGCTTTCAGTCATAGTTCACACCTCATTGGACATCAGAGAATTCACACTGGGGAGAAACCCTATGAATGTGATGAGTGTGGGAAAACCTTCAGACGGAGCTCACATCTTATTGGCCATCAAAGAAGCCACACTGGGGAGAAACCCTACAAATGCAATGAGTGTGGGAGGGCCTTCAGTCAGAAGTCGGGCCTTATTGAACATCAGAGAATCCATACTGGAGAAAGACCCTATAAGTGTAAAGAATGTGGGAAAGCTTTCAATGGGAACACTGGTCTCATTCAGCACCTGAGAATACATACAGGAGAGAAGCCCTATCAGTGCAATGAGTGTGGGAAAGCCTTTATTCAGAGATCGAGTCTCATTCGACATCAGAGAATCCACAGTGCAGAAAAGCCTGAAACCACAGGAGTTTAGGAGAAGCTTTGGTTGTAGTTTGAGCATTATTTGGCATTAGAGAAACCATGTAATAGTGGAAAAGTCTAGTAAAAAAAGGGGGTAGAATCTGTAGCTATAATAAAGCTAAGAATAACACTTGGCTAGTTGGGCCCAATCCCTGATAGGAGTTGATTACTTTGATTGTCTGGGGGCATCTGATGAAGCAGAGCCTTAGCAGCTCCGTATATTCTTCAGAATAACAGCAAACTGCTTATTATGACTTGAAACACTATATTTTGTCTTTCCTATGAGTAGCTCTAAGTTTGAGAGAGGCCACTCCTCCAAGCTTCTCTGTTTCTTCCCATTTCCTGTAGTCCCTTTTTTGTCATCCCTCTGAAGGTGTCCTTGTAAATCCTAATCTAAGAAGCTGCTTGAGTCCAAGGCAACCTCAATGAGACTAAGATTTGTGTTCAGCTTTTTACTACCCTAGTTAGAGAGAAATTGTAAGACATTTAAATTATTATTCTAACACTCCTAGATGGTAGATATCCATATTCCTCCACAAACTCAATGCTCTATTTTTAACAGCACTGTAGCATTTTTCTTCATTTAGAACCTTTACTGACTCCATTGAGTCCCTGAACATCTGTATATATCCTTCACCACGCCCAGTCTCAGTACCTGTTCAACAAAGGAAGTGGACGCATTAGTGATGCTGGTGGGCGTGATGGAAAGAAAGAGGTGAGTGGAGACTCAGCCTGGCTATTCTTGAGCATGGACAGTTGTTTCTCAAGGTGTCTTCTGACTCTCCTTCCGCCTCCCCACTGTACACTGTGGTTTGAAATATATTTGCACTATCAAAGCTTTGGCACCACGTAAAAGACAGAGGTGCTTGAAAAAGGCATTTAAAATCCTTACAAAGAATGTACATCATCCCTCTTGCCCATTACAGTACTGCTCTCAGGTTCCTGTCAGTCTATATAAACTCACTGACTACATGGTCAGCCTGGACTGACCTTTTCAGATGGCCGCAGCAGATCCATCATTATCTTCCATCTGTTTCCTTATTTCCAGTATCCACCGTGGTAATCTGTCAAATACCTCACTCTGACTCCTCATTCTTCTGCATTCTGATACACTCCATCAGTCATCTAACAACAAAGATACCCTATTACACTCATTGTCAGCAGACACTGTATTTCACCTCTGAGGCTTTCAGCATGACATAGCATACACGTGTGTAAAGTAATGAGACTGGTGTTAAAGGAGCATATCAGGTCTTGTGCATCTAAAATGTAGTGTCTTTTCAGTTGAGTAATTATACTTACTTACTACTTAATAAACGCTTGTTAAAGTGCATACTCTAAAGTACCATGATTCTAGTAGTGCTACTAGTCCTCCAAATGTTGGGAACAATCCTAGAATTCTCATGTAATAAGGAGCAAGAAAACCATCCATTACTATTAATTATATTTCATGTTTGACCATTTGACTAGACAAGGACTTAAAGTTGGTAAATTTTGCTTTGCAACATTAATTCTCACACTTAAAATTATTCCATTGATCTTACTCAGAAGACAGATAAGGAGGTTCTAATGAAATCTCTGAAAGAAAAAAAAAAAATTTCACACCGTGAGTGTCCTGAAAAGGATCATCTTAGTTTCTTTAGTTAACTTTCTCAGCACAGACCTCTCCTTTACTCATTATTTTCTTATCCTGTTCTGTTTGCTTCATTCCTGCTTAATACAGATTACCATTCCTAACTCTCTAGCACTCCTCACCACTGAGCCATCTCTCCAGCCCCAATAACTTTTTTTTAAGACAGGATTGCAAATGTTTAAGAAACCAGAAACAGGTAAATCTGCCATGTCAAGACTCTTGCTTCCTGCTTGAGTTGTGCCTTACCCTTTATAAAACAGGGTTTCTGCATAGGTCAGTTCTATGTTGTGTGGAAGTTACATAGGATAAGTACATTTTCAGAGCAGCTAGATGTCTACATGTGTGCATATATGCATGCCCACTGCTTTCATATACTTTTGTGAAGCACCTGTCCTGATTTGTAATAAAATTGCCCTTTTTGCATTTGTACCCAGAGTAACATGTACCAGATACTTCAGTCTCAGAATTACTAAGCATATAGTAGAAGTTCAGAGAAAAGAAAATATAATTGAGAAGATTAGTGTTATACTGGGGTGGATGTGAAAAAGGGTCGTCACTTTAAAACTAGTTATTGGAGCCATTATGGTGAGGCACACCTTTAATCATAGCACTCAGGAAGCAGAGGCAGATGAGCCACCCTGGACTGCATAGCAAGCCAGCCTTGAATATACTGAGACCAGTCTCAAAAAAAAAAAAAGGTAAGTGAGGCTGGAGAAGTGGCCTAGAGGTTAAGAGTGTGCACTGTTCTTGCATAGGACCTGAGTTTAGTTCCCAGCACCCATGTTGGGTGGCTTGAAACTTCCTGTAACTCCAGCTCCAGGGGCATCCAACATCTCTGGCCTGCACACAGATGCACATATACACACAAGCATAATTACCAATAATAAAAAATTGTAAATGAGTTATCAAAGGTGATTTAGCACACTATAGAACAGGCTAAGTGTTCTAGCATATGATGATAGAAAAGGCTATGGAGTCTTTGAAGAAAGACATAGAAGTCATTGTTAGGCTTGAATTCACCAAGCATTAATCAATCTATATTTAATTTAATTCAGTGGCATTCATTAAACCTTTATCCTAGAGTGTCCAAAATTTCTGTCCTTTTGAAACTATCTTCTCCCATCCTCAGCTGCACATTTTAAGATGTGGCAGGGTAAAATGGTTTTTCCCTAACTTACTTGCTGTCAACATACCACTGGAAGAAACCTCTGAGGTTTCAAAGAATTTCTCCATGAAGCCAGATAAGTATTCAAGAATGTGGTGATTGATTCTAACATGGACCAGTAAAGCTTCGCTCTTGTTTCTACACCTCCAGAATGATAGTTGCCTGTTTTGTTTTGTTTTTCAGCAGTTGCCATAAACACCCTAAGTTAAATATTTATCCTACTTAAGAGCTAATATCACCACTACATGTCCCATCTATAGAAGATAAAACAGAAGCTTAGGGAACTAACCAACATAACATATCCAGCAAAAGACAAGATTCTAACCTATACAGCCTGATGCTAGAGCCTCTAATGACCACTGTGCTTTGCTTCCAACTGAATAAACTCTGGCCAGCCAAATGAAACCATAAGAGATACTGGGTAAAATGTGCAGTAGTATAGTGGATCCATTCAGTTACTGGAAAATTGGTTTAAAATACTATTTGGAGTGAGACCATCTTTAGATTTAGATATTCTCGATTCTTAGTTATTTTGTCACAACATGCATAAGTAGGAGGGTAAGCAGTTACAGCTTAGTGATTGATACCAATATATTTCTCTGTAGACTGCCTTAAGGAAAGAGAAGTGAGTAGATTCCGGGTTGCACAGATGGACAGGTGGCTCATCTGCAGTCTACAGTGAGAAACCATTTAAGCTTCTTGCCCGTTTCCAGTCACCATTTTGTATGTCTTGTGTTTTTCTTAATTTTTTCAAGTGTGTTATTATTCATTTTAACCTATAGCCTTAGCTCTTACGGGTTTTTCATAGTCAGCATTCCACTAAAAAGTATATGGAATTTCCAGTGTATAAATTAAGACTTTTTATTGTTGTTGTCCTTCTTAATCTCATTTATACTTCATAATGTTGAGTTTCCCAATATGTGATGACTATTCTTGGTTGTCATCTTGAGTACTACTAGGTTATTAGGCATATTGGTAGACAACCATTGTTGAACTACCTGGACCACAATTTGTAAGCCATTCTAATATATCCTCTTTGTATGTATTTTTTCATTCTATAAGTTCTGTTCTTCTAGAGAATCCTGGATAATACAGATTTTCATACCAGAAGTGGTTCTAGAGCAATAGAAGTATTAGGGTGAATTTTTTTTTTTTTTTTTAAGTATTTGGAATAGGTTTTCCAATTTGCCAACACCTCCAGTTACTGAAGTCTCTCAGAAACTCAGGGAATATTGAAAGCCCCTGCTGTAAACTGTTTTACAAACTTAAAGGGACAAATGCATTTGATTATCCTGATTCACCAGTTGTGAGAGGCAAGAGGTTTGGTGAGTCTGTATATAAATCTTTTGAAAATTTGTCAAAAAATAAGGAAAATAATGATGCTGGTTGGTTCCAGCTAGCATCTCTGAATAAATTAACTAAGGAAATGAATGCACTGCTTGATAAAATTAACCAACTTCTAGCATCTCAGAGTGCAGTGAAAGGCAACAGTGTACTCAGTGATAAAGTTGGCCAGTTCCAGATATGCATAAACAGTCTAAGGGTTTCTAAGTATACCCTGCAATAGAATTTTCCCACCAGCAATCACAGCTCAAATTGTGGACAATAAACCAAAGCTATCATTTAAGGTTTGCCAAATTACAAAGAAAATTGAAGTCCCAGCCTCAGAGAGTGTAAAGTAAGAGAGCATTAATTGGCAAAGACTGGGATCTGTAACTTGGGGTGAAGATGTGTGAGAGGGCCCTATTGAGGCTCAGAACTTTGAACCTTCAGATTCTCATGAGTTTACTTCACCTGAGAGAGTAGTCTCTCTACCCTCAGCAGAAGATGTACTCTCGCCCCTCAAATATTGCCTTTTTTGCCTTTGAGAAAATACAGAATGGGTAGTTATGGAAGGTAGTTACAATACCAACTATGGCCATGTGACCAGTTGCAGAAATGAGGGTTACTATTTCTATCATATTTTGTTAAGAATGTGTTTGTACAGATATTTGTGTTTTTCCTCAATTTCTTTATCATGTAATGTAACATCAATTAAGAGAATATCTGTAGTTACCATATTTAAGTTTTGAGATACCAAAATAATGCCCCATGAGGGACATTGCCATTTATTCTAAAATTAAAGCATTTGAGATAGTACAAGATATAGTTTTATCATGTTAGGTTTAATTATGATCTGATTAAATATATAATGCATTTGCAGTTGTACATGGGATAGTTATATCTTGTTAGGTGTAATTATGACCTGGTTATTATTTTCATTTGGAAATTAAGCATGGCATAAGGAGATATGATTGTATGTCAAGTTGGCAAGGAGTGGACTTCAGATTGCTCTTCTTGGTTGTCAACTTGACTACATTTGGAATTAACTGAAGCCAAACTGTTGGGTACACCTGTGAGGATTTTTTTTTTTTTCTTAAATCATTTCAAGTGTAAAAACCTATTTTCTTTTAATCTGGATCTTTTGAGGTGGGAAGATCCACCTTTAGTCAGGTCCACACCTTCCGATGGCAGCCAATATAAGGACATGGAAGAAGGAAGCTTTTGCTCTTGCTAGTGAGTCCATGCCTTCACTAGAATTAGAGCTAACTTCAGGATTCTGGGATGTTATGAAGAGCAGCTGAGACATCCATCCTGATAAAATAAAACAACTGCCTGATTCTCGGACTTTCCACTGGTAGACAGCCATTGTTCTCTCTGGACCACAGCCTGGAAGCTACTCCAATAAGTTCCCTTTCTCTACATATGTGTAGATTCATTCTATAAGGTCTGTTCTCTAGAGAACCTTGACTAATGCACCATACGTTAAGAATTCTCCTTTCTTTGTTTTATGGTATTTTTTAGGTCATTTCTCTTCTATATCTGGCTCTTGTTTATTAGTCTTTTTTGTCCTCTGTATCCTGTTTTTACTCACTTTTCTGTGTCCCTATTTATCTGTTTTGTTACTTCATGTATTTGAATCACTTTGTATTTTCCACTTTGTATATCATCTCACTGCTTGGGGAATTTTCCTCAGGTACTTACACAACCTGATATTTAAAACCAAAACTCACCATTCTTCTCCTCCAATTTGGATTTTCTTTTGAAATAACCATCATTGCCTAATGCTGTACCCTAAAACAGAATCATTGTCTTTTGTGTTTCTCATCCCAGCCTTGAAGTTATCATGTCATCCTTTTCTGCCTTCCACTCTCCTGGTCTAGAACCTTGTTAGTCTTCCTCATTGTCTTCTTGAGTTTTGTTTTTGTCAGTGCGTAGTTTGTGTTTTGTATTTCTACCATCCCCTTCAAACCTTCCACATAGATCTCCATCATGTAAGCTCAGGTTACTGTGATTTCCTTCAGTTTCCTTTCAGAATATCCAACTTATATAACATTTAAAAAATGATTTTCAATCTCCATTTTCATGGTATCTCCTTTTTACTCAGCCCCCAGCAGATAATTCTCCATTCCAGCCTCAGCTTTCATTACTCTCTAGCATGTTTACCTTGGCCTATCGCATTCAGACCTCCTACAGCTTTCTAGTGCTATCTTACAAGCCTTCGCCTCTGTGCCTTTCTCTCATGCTGTTTTGTTTTGTTTTTTGGCTTAGATTACTCTTTAGCTGTACCTCCTGTTCATCACTCTTCAAAATTTGCTTTGCTTCCTTCATGTCTTTTGAGACAGCATCTCCTGATTGAGTTCACTTCACACCAGGATTTTCTCTTATTCTGTTCTGCCTGAGCACACAACTTTCAAGTTTGTATTGTGATCCATGCACTCATTAATACCTTGCTCTGCGATTATTTTTAGCAGTCTGTTATAGTAGTTTCACATCTGTATTATTTCCAAGATTAAACTGTAAGCTCCTTGAGGGCAGGGATGAGAACTGTAACATTTGTATCACTGCACTCTCTTTAGTGCCTAGTACAGTGCTGAGCACACAGTAGGTGTTTAATAAATGCTTGTTGAATTATTGTGTGGATTTTTTGTAATGTTGAAATTTTTTTAAGGGCTTTCAGTAACATGACCTATTTGGTGCACTCAAAAACTACGTAACTGTCTCCATAAAATACTATAGTACATCAAGATTTGCCTGTATCAAGGAGTAAAGCCAAAAAAAAATCTGGGAAGGTCTATGTAAAATTTTGAAGTTATAAACCATTTTCTTGACCAAACTTACTGAGTTAAAAAGAGAGAAGAAGAAGAAGAAAAAAAAAACAGGAAACAAGCCATGTGTAGTGCCACAAGGCTAGAATCCCAGCACTCGGGATGTAAAGGTAGGAAGATTAAGAAGAGTTCAGGGTCTACCGTTGCTACATGAGTGTGGGTCTGCTTTTCGCCCCACCGCTGGAGTGCTGGAGCAGATGAACCATGGAGCATTAGACTGCATTTACCCTTCGCCACCGCTGGAAATCCCATGGAGTTGGGAACAAAGTGTTGGGGGTCCAAGGGCCTGTGATGAGGAGCCCAGGGCTGGGGGGCTCCCAAACTCCTGGACTTTCAGAAGGCACTGGGTCACGGGGAGTTGGGAACAGAGTGGGGAGGAGGGTCCACAGACACTGAGGTTCTCAGACTCTTGGAAGTTGTGGAAGAGCAGAGAAAGGAAGAGGCTCACAGGCTGGGGGAGGGGTCCCCTCTGGCTTAGCTCATCAGTGAAAGTCCTTAGCTTAGTGGTGGTTCTGGGGGGTGGGGAGGAGCTGCCTTCAACGGGAGGTTTAAGCAGCAGGGCTATATAAGTGAAGGCCTTTCTCCATGCTCCCTATGGCTGTTTTTGATAAACAACACAGTCCTTGGTTCCAAACTGTTGACTGATTGTTCATCCCTCAGGGTGGACCAGAGATTAAATACCTTTTGCATAAAGAAATGTCTGGGAAGGGAAGCTTATTGGCTAAACCCTCAGGGCCTAGATACCTCATTAGCGTGGAGAACTCTGTTCTGGGCTACATTACCACAGGTCATATTTTCTATGTGGGTGGTGTGGCACATGTTCCAGGCCAGTAATATGGTAGGGAGCAGGGCCAGCCTGAGACGGTAGTGTCAGCTAGGTGCCAGGACTCTGAACCAACTCATCCTTACCAAGTTTCCTGGGAGTTTCATATCAACCTACACTTGTGAGACCTTGATTCCAAAACTAAAGAAAAAAGAAATTAGGAAATACACACAAATACCTATTCTGATAAAGGTACAACTGTAAAATGAGCTGGAAATGGATTTTGCATCTGATATTTGCTTAGTAGTTTAGAAGTTTAGTTATGTCTAGAGACATTTGGGATTATACCATTGGTGAACAGCTGAGGATGCTTTTAGCATCTAGTGGATAGAGTTTAAGGATGCTACTAAGGTTCCTTGAGACTATCCTTCACAACAAGGCCAAGCTTTAACACACTGGTTCTTAACCTAAGTCACAACATGTGGGGAGCACATGAGGAACTATGGTGAAGGGTTGCCACATTAGGAAAGACTGAAAAACACTGCCTTAATGGAATCATAAATGTGTGTATATATTCTGTGGTGCGATTTTAAAAGCCTTAATATTTGAGATTCATAGTAATAATGTTAAAGTTTTTGTTAGTGCTTTCTCTTTAGTTGGCACATAGTAATTCATGGGGTAATGGCATTTGAATATGCACACTGCTTAATGATCAAATTAGGATGGTTGGCGTTTCTGTCATCACACATTTTAGGACATTTTATTCTCACTACTAACTTTTTAAACATGGAGTGAATTTTTGTTGATCATAGCAATCCTCCTGTACATTTGGTGGCCAGCACTTCAAAAAGTAGCCTATGTAAATGCACTTATGACAATGCTGTGATAATGTTTTACAGTTGTTTTCAACGTCAGATCAACCGTCCTCTGCTGAGTGGTAGGCTAAGAATGCAGGTCTGGCTTTCACATGCTGACTCATGACCACACACACCATCAAAGATAAAATACTGGGAACAGCTCTTAAGCGAAGGAAAGGAGACTGCAGTCTCATCAAACGTTTAGCTTTGGGAACAATATGGCAATGAACACACTCTTTGGTGGCCACTAGACAAAGTTAACTACCATCTGTCCAAGAAAACCATAAACTAGAATGTTCTGTTTGCAAGCAGAATTCATTCCTAAAGTTTTATATATTTTTCTAGTTCTACTTAGAAGACATGGGACTCTAAGGAAATGTGATTTCCTAAATTCAGTCACTAAACCAGCATTTGAAAACACTATAGTCTCCATTTGCAGTTCAGTAGTGCATCGTTCAAAAAGTTCAAAAAGAGTCAACTCAAGAGTTAGCAATAAGCTGATGGGTAACTCACTAAAGACATTTATTTCTCTGATGTGTTGAAGTAGTCAAAGTCTAAAGAATGGGTGCTGTATTGTTTAGCTTGTCAACTCATTCTGACATTGAAGGACCAGGGAAGCTAAGGGGCTTACACTGGATCACCCAGTAAGTATACTGTGTGTTTTAATCCATACTCTGCCATGGGATGAATTTATGACTCCAATTAAGTACATCATTTTAAGAATTATTCTTTTTGCCAGCTTGTATATCCAAACCAACATAATGGCTATCATGTCTTAAGCTAATTTTTTAAATAAGTGACCTGAGAAATTTTGCACTAAGCCAAGCTGTTTTGAAATGGCTTTGTATCTGGTTTCTCGTCTTTAAAATAGCACTAAGACCAGAGTTCCTGTGGCCATAATGAGGTCCCACTAGAGATATTTCACAGCTGTAAATGATTTGATGGTTTTCCTACCTTGATAAAAGGAAGCAAAATCCACTTTCTTGGAAGGTAAAACAGGAAATTAGTCTTGGTGGCCAGGAGCAAAATGGTTCTGTAGCAAAACCAAATTTAGACAGTAAGCACAGAGTGCCGGGGGGGGGGGGGGGGCGCAGTCTGAGCTAATCCAGAGCAAAGTCAAGCCTTGCCTAGTGCTTTTGAGGCACCTGGCCCCTCCAGGTAGGAACTGAGGAATCTCGGTCTCACCGGAAGACCTGGGAGCTGTCAGATGCTTCTTTGCAAAGTGGGAGGAAGTTCCTTATATGCTACCTCAGATGAATAGGTTGCAAGCAGGATCTCAAAACTGCACCCACGTTGCAGTAAATATTTAAAAAGAGTATGGCACATTCCCGTGCTTGATCCAGCTTCTCTCTGCCTGCCAACTCTGCTGCCTCCATGGCTAGCCCCATACAGTGACCAATCGTGGTCTTCCCAGCTCTGGTACTCTTGTCTCTGAAGCCGCTAGTTCCTTCTCAGCCATAAATCCCCTGTGGACAGTGGTCCCACCTTTCAGTAGCCCAGTAAAACAAAAATCTAAAAGCTTATAATTAATCAGTCAGATTTATATATCAATAAATTCTCAGTTCACAAGATGCCAACACAATAAATTCAGGGCCAATTGATAATGGTACAAGCTGCCCACCTAGATTAGGCAACTTACCCCAATTATTTTATCCTTATATGAAATTATATCTACCTGTGGCTATTTAAAACCACACTGGTTCTAAATCATCCTGTCTGTCATCCTCCATCTTCCTCTCTCTCTCTCTCTCTCTCTCTCTCTCTCTCTCTCTCTCTCTCTCTCTCTCTCTCTCCCCCCCCCACCCACTCTTAGCTCTGCCTCACTTTTCCCTGTCCAATCACCCAGATGCTTCCACCTAGGAAAAGGACTTTCTCAATATTCATTGCTTCATTGAGTCGCTTCCATCTTGAGACCCCAAGCCTAATTTTTCTTGCCACCACTAGTGGGCCTTAACTGCAATCTGCTCCAGCCACAGTTGGTACCACACTATCCATCAGTTATCAGTTTGCTTTTCTAAGCATATGTGCATAGGTGAGGGGAGTGAAATTAACCGGAAAATAATATCAGGTGCTCTAAATTCAGGAGATGCTCCCTTCCTCTTCTACCTATGCTTAGGGTGCCCATGCTATTTCCTTGTGAATGCAGAGCGGCTCGTTTATTTTGGCTCGCCAGGAATAGGTCACCATTTACTGTAGCAGTTGCCTCCATCCGCACTTCCCAGCAACTGATGAACATGTCTTAGTGGTGCTCCACATTCTGTAGCAGTATTGGAGGCAAAGCCATGGTAGACAGGTACCAGTTCCCACCTGCTCCCCCAAAATGTTCCTAATGGCCCTTGGCAAATTTTCCTGTATTTGACATTGTGCTTTTTATTAAAAATAATTTAATTTAAAATAATGCTTTTTTTTTTCAGAAGTCTTGATGACAGCACATTTACAGAAAAACTGGCTTCAGTGGTCCCAGTGACCCTATTAATAAGATAACTTGAGGCCAACACTCTGAGCTGTCTTCAACAGCCTGAAGAGTACCAGTGACCCGAAAGGAGGCAGAACTGCTAGGGAAGGATTGGGGGCTTGCCTGTTCACCTCTGGGGAAACGGTTAACTGGATTAACTTTGAGGAGTTGGATGAACCCAGACAGCAGACAGGAAGGACCGGAACTTACTATCTTAGACGCGTGTCACTGCTAGGCAGTGTGGTGCACATGTGTGTTAATACCAGCACTGTGGAGAGAGTCAGGAAGAAGTCTGAGTTCCAGCCAGGGCTACATAGTGGGACCCTATTTAAAAACAAAATGAAACAACTAATGGTGTCAAAGGAACTTTTTTCAAACCCCACTCACCCCTCCACATCCACATCTCATCACACACACCCTAATTTTTAGAGATGTAACTCCAAATCACCTATGATTTTGACTGAGTCAGTTAATCTCTCTGTACCTCTATTTCCTCAACTATAAATGAAGGTGATAAAGCATCTTCCTGGGGCTTTTAGGGGAGTGTGTGAACGTACTTGATTTAGAAGTATATCCATACATTCCTTGTGATTATGTCTTGCTCTCCTTACTTCCCTGGAATGCCCTGTTCTGCTTCCTGATTTGTTTCTATGGCTATCCATTCCTTCATGAACTATGCTTACCTTTTCTAAGTTCCTGATCCTGCATACTCTTAGAAGATAACCTAGCAAGAAATGTCAGCTCTTGAGGCTGAGAGAGATTAACTATCTGTGGTATTTGAGTGAGATATCGCCCATAGTCTTGGGCATTTAAATAGTTGATAGAACTGTTTAGGTCGGTGTAAAAGGTATGGCCTTACTGAAGGAAGGATATCGCTAGAAGCAAGCTTTGAGAGTGTAAAGACTTAACCATTGATAGTTGCCCTGTGTGCTGCTTGTGGTTCAAGATATTAGCTGTGCTTCAGCCTGCTGCTTGCTACCGTGCATCTGTGCCATGACAGACTCTTATCTCTCTCGGGGACTGTAAACCCAAATAAACCCTTCTAAGTTGTTTTGTATGTTAAATATACGGCTACAATAAAACACCATGACCAAAATCAACCTGGGATGAAAGCATTTGTTTCAGCTTACAAGTCTAGGTCATACTCTATCAGTGAAGGAAGACATGGCAGGAACTCAAGACAGGATCTTGGAGGCAGGAGCTGATTCAGAAGCCAGAGCAGTGGTGTTTACTGCCTTCCTCCCATGGCTTGCTCAGCCTGCCTCTTATATAACCCAAGACCACTTCCCCAGGGGCACCACCCATGGGCTCTCCCACATCTATCACTAATTAAGAAAGTGCTCCCACAGGCTTGATTGCATGACAGTCTTAGGGAGGCATATTCTCAGTTGTGGTTGCTTCTTCTCAACTCTAGCTTGTGCTAAGTTGTAAAACTAAAACAACAGAAGCTCACCAACCAGGACACTTGGTCACAGTGTTTTGTTACAGCAATGAAAAGTTACAAATACACTATCTTTCCAGTTCATTTTAGTAATATATCCCTGAAATGTCAGTTACAGCAGTCCCTTACATGGGAGTTGTAAGTGCTAGTCTTGGTAGAGTCTGCTCAGAGTGAAGCTGGAACAGAAAGGGATCCACCCTGGCTGTGGCCCATCCATAGGCTTGGTTGTTCAGGAACTTCATCCTTTCAGTCCGTTCACTGAGGACCTCTGGACTGTGTTCACAAGTTCAGTAGCCTTTCTGCTCTGATGTTGTAAAAGATGTCTCTCCCATTATCCTGACAGTTTATGGTTTTATTTTTACATTTGTGGCCTTGACTTATTGGGAATGCTTCCTGTCGCATAGAGTAGGAATCCAGTTTGATGCCTTTCCAGAAGATTATCCATTTATTCTTATACATTTATTGAAGATGGTTCTTTTTCTTGCTATTTTCATCATACCCATCTCTGGACATCTGTACCATTTGTTTGCCTTTCCCAGTATCCATTATTAATGCGTCATGGCTTTATAATATGCTTTATAGCCCTTAAGGCTGGCCCCTTTTTGTTTTGTTTGTTTATTTTGGTTTCCTAGTTTTATTTTTCTATATGAATGTAAAAATATACTTCTGAAGAGTTGGTAATTTTAAGGGATGACTGTTTAAATTTACAAATTGTTGTTGTTGCTTTATGCTAAGGATGAAATCCAAGGCCTCGATTTGCTTAGGCAAAAACTACTGGTCTACATCCTCAGCCACTACAAATTAATTCGAGATTGATCACTGAGAGCTAAGCTCAGGAGATAACTCACCTCTAAAACAAACTTCGAGTTCAAAATTATGTCTGACCTCAGAAATTTAGTTTTCTTATACTTTAGAAGGGTATTTTATTGTCTTCTCTGCGTGATTAAGGAAATAAAATGTTATTAAAGACGTTCTGAGTAATCATAGCCTTTCTTCACTCCCAGCTGGCCCGAGCTCACTAACCACAGAGAAGAAAACCTCCGGCATCCTAGAGAGCACCAAGCGTCCGAATGCCAGTGTGCGAGCTGAGCTCCCCTAGCCCGGCAGTTGGCTCTCTCAGTCTTTCAGTTTCTGGGTGAGTTCGTTAGTTCCTAGTTAGCACTGGGGTTTTGTGGAGGGCAAGCCTGTTCCTGCCTTGCACCTCTAGCGTTCCTCTTTTCGCCTGGGTCCCGTTTGTTCTCTCCACCCCTCACCCTCTCCTCTCCTCTGCAGAGCCCGCTCCCTACCTTGGCAGAGCCGGGCCGGGACGGGCCGGGACGGGCCGGGCCGAGCCGAGGCTGGCCGCAGTCCTGTGCTGCTTGGACCTCAGAACTGCAGTCTGTGGAGCGACCGACTGATTTGGCTGAAGACAGAAGTTCCTCAGGAGTGGGTGCACGGAGGCCTAATTGTTGCCTCTGCTCTGGGGTTCTCCCTTAGGTTTGTGTTCATTTTTTGTAAAATGTTACTCATAAGGAATTTACTGTTACTGTTTTACTGATGTTCCGTTTTCACGGTATCTTATTAGGGGTGCATACTGGGAGGGATGCACATTGCCACTGTAGAGACTATCTGTAACTAGAAAAAGACAATTATTATAACAAGAGTTTAAAGGCCAAATTAGGTTTGCTTTCTAGGGATGTGACTGGTGGCACTCTAGGTTCTATGCATGGTCTGAATTGTAAATATAGAATAGTAAACTAATAAAGCATTTTCTCTGTCACACTTTTCACGGGGGTGGGGGAGACAAGACAACGCTTTTGCTAAGATATTGTTTTTTCATAGCAGCAGCCACTACAAGAATAGTGTTACAGTAATGGACCATCTTGTTAGAATGAACTAAGTATCCTCCTGAACCCTCTTACAATTGAAATGATGGGACTTCTAGCTGGTAACCATTTCTATCAGTGAGGTTATTTATTTTTCCAAACTTAAATTGGCTTTTTTTTCTTTACTCAAATTCCTTCATCTACCCTATTTGCTAATCTCTTCACCACCTATTTGTTTAAATTTATTTTAATGTGATTCTTAAGTGCTTTGTAAAGTATACGTTATTCTTTTCTAATGCCAGGGTTCAAACCCAAGGTCTTGTACACGTTAAGCAAGTGCTAAACCGTTGACCTGTGTCCCCAGCCCATACTCCTTAGTTTTATATTTGTATGTACTCATTGTTTTAGATACCTTTAAGAAAGACAGACATAAATAGCTATTTGTGTCAGGTGTTCATTCTGGTAGTTCTGATAGTTAATCTCTTGATGCGGGTGAATGAAGACATTTGATCTGTGATTTAGACCCTGTTTGGTTGGTGCCCTCAGATTGTGGAACAAGTGCTTGAGAGTTCTAGTTAAGTCTGGATCATGTATTATTGCCATACTTACAGTGCATAAAGTATATTTTTAAAAATTCTGTTTGTCATTACAGGAATCAAGGCCAGAGTTGTGAGCAAAGCATTAACTTTAAAAGATTTTGTAAAGATGGACCCAGACCAATTCCTGAGAAATAAAAAGTCTCTCAGTATGAGGACCAGTTAGAAGACCAATAAAGGCAGGCTCACAGAGGGCAGATGGTATAAATGCAATGAATGTGGGAAAATGTTTACCCAGAACTCACGCCTCATTCGACATCAGAGAATTCACACTGGAGAGAAACACTAAGAGTGTTATCACTGTGGAAAAGCCTTCTGTGTGTACTCAACCCTCACTGTGCATGAAAGAGTCCACACTGGGGAGAAACCCAAGACCTGTACCTAGTGTAAGAAAGCCTTTAGCGTAGAGGACACCTGAATGTACACCAGAGTCCACAATGGAGAGAAGCCATATGACTGCAGTGAGTGTGGGAAAGCCTTCCAGGTGAGCTCAGACCTCATCAAACAAAAGAGAATCCATATAGAAAAGCCATATGAGTATAAGAAATGTGAACTCAGCACTTATTAATCACCAGGGTGTTCACTCTGGAGAAAAGCCATATGCGTGTGGAGAATGTGGAAAAGCATTCAGTCAAATTCAAACTGAGTCATCACCAGAGAATCCATACTGGAGAAAAACCAATGAGTGTGGGAAAACTTTCCGAAGATGCTCTAATCTTACCAAACACCAGAAAGGACATACCAAAAGAATGCCAACAGTGATGTACCTGGGGAAGGTATTCTAGATGCCTTTGGGTGCATCAAAAGAGTATGACAAAAAAAATCAACATGCCCTCCCTTGAAATAGTGAAGAAAAGTAGCTGGGAACAGCTCCATCATTTCACACAAGCCTCTGAAATCACCTGTTCTCTCTCTTTACAATTCAGCTTTACAACTCAAGGTGGTTGGTTGGTTGGTTGGTTGGTTGGTTGGTTGGTTGGTTGGTTGGTTTGTTTGTTTGTTTGTTTTAATATAAATCATTTTCCAGGGGCCAGGGAGATAACTCAGTAAAAGCACCTAAGTTCAGGTCTTAGAGCCCACATAAGAAACCCAGATGTCAGATGTAGCAGGCATCTATAATCAGTTTTCCTGAAAATGGAGGCAAAGTCAAGAAAATTGCCCCATTCAGAAGCTTCTGGTCCAGTTCCGAGAAGAACCCTTCCTCAAACAAGGTAAAAGACAAGAGCCAACTCCCAAAAGTTATCAGACATCCACATGCACACTGGCTTGCCATGTGCACACTCATGCATCATACTCCTAAGTCATACTCCATAACTGTCAGTTTAATAAGAGGAGACAGGTTAAGCATTGCTTTGGGCTAGGGAGATAAGTAGCAAGTAAAGGAGCTTGCTGCTAAACCTGATGACCTGAGTCTGATTCTGGAGCCCACAAGGTAGAAGGAGAGAACTGACTCCTACAAGTTGTCTTGACCTCCATGCACACAATAGCACATGTGCACATTCATATACAAAATAAAAATAGTTTAAATGTTACTACGTGCAAGCTTCTTGTTTCGCTGTTACCATTCTAACTGATGATGCATTAAAGTTTGAATTGTAATGTGGTTGATTCAAGAAAGACTCATACCCAGTAAGTCTAAGAAGTCCTACCTCTTGATTCTGTTTCTTTTGATAATCACTGCTTTCCAGAGTAATTAGATGTACTTCCTTGTGGCCTCCTGACCAAATAAGCTCTTAAGTTGACTGAGATTCCTGAGCTAAAACAAAATGAAAACCGTGTCCTAAACAATTTCTTAGGAGGAGCTTCTGCCTTCTCACCCTTGCAATTTGTGTTTCTCAAGATGTATGCAAAGGTAGATGTCAGAGTGGAGCAGACTTGAGGAATGCTTGCTAGATTAGGATTAGCATTGGTTTTAGGGTAACTTTCACAGATTTATTTATGTAACTGTTATACTATACCCAGCATCAAGTAGGAGAGGTAAAATTTTAAAGGTGGAAGTTAATGAGCCAAATGTAGACAATATTTATTACACATAGGAATCCCAGTAGAGCTCTGTCTATCAGGCCATAGCTGAGTTTCCTCACCTTAATCCATAAACCCTATTTGTGACATGAGGAGTTTGCACCTTAAAATTATTTTTCTTAGTTTTATACTTCATTTTTCATGCCTTTTTGACAAGAATGAAATTCTCCATGGAGGGAGCAACAGTGTCAACTGGCCTGATGCCCCCAGTGCTCCTGAAGGCTGAACCACCAACTAAAGAATAGACATCGAAAGACCCATGGCTTGGTCCACATATGTGGCAGAGGAGGGCCTTGTTGGCCATCAGGGCAAGGAGAGGTCCTTGGGCCTGAGGGTGTTAAAGGCCCCAGTAAAGGGGAATGTCAAGAGGGAAAGACAAGAGTGGGTCTGGCGGGTGAGTGGGAGGGAGAATACCCTCAGAGGCGGGGGAGGGGGAAGGAGATAGGGGGTTTCCAAAGAGGAGACCTGGAAAGGGGAAAACATTGGAAATGTAAATAAAGTATCAGAAAATTAAAAAAAAAAAAAAAAAAAAAAAAAGTTTTGTCTAAGAAGGTATAAATTGCCAGAGAGAAGAAATAAAGTGTGGCTTTTAGGCCTCTGCTCCATCCAAAAAAAAAAAAAAAAAATTCTTCTCACCTCTGAGACTAAAAATATATTCCAATTGCTCTAAATTGTGTGTTGTTGATTGTAGAGACAGCTCAGTGATTAAGATCATGTACTGCTGTTGCAGAAGATCCAAGTTTGGTTCTCAGCAACCACATTAGGCATCTCAAAACTGCCTATAACTACAGGGTATCAGACACTCTTTCCTGGTATCCACAGGCATCTATACACATTGCATGCATACACTCCAATAAAAGTAATTATTTTTAATGGCAGGTTTCTTTGGTCCACATTCTAAACAGGTAAGAGGGAATACTTTGACATAGTAAAATAATGTTCATTTTCAGAAGAGGACTCTATGTAGAAAAGTGTGCACGACTTACCTGAATTCTTTTAGCACTTAAAGAAATCATGCTGGACTCTGAAGTCCTGAGCCAGGTAGTAAGAAAGCGTATTATAAAGATTTTGGTGTATGATAGCACTTGCCACTCTTCCCAAATAACTTTAAGCTAGATAAGGGAGTTGGAGGCAAGAGGATTATGGTTCTGAAGCTCAAATTTTGGTGGTGGAGGTGAAGGAGTTTGGTTTGGTTTGGTTTTCTTTGTAGAGCTAGGAATCAAGTCTCATGTATACTAGGCAAATGTTCTACTACTACAAACCCAGCTGGAGCTGAAATTTAAAAGAGAACCTCACATCCTAGGGAAAATGTCAGAAAATAAAGCACATACTTAAAGAAAGAAGTGAAGAGCCTCAGCAAACACCAGATACCTTTTCTCTTCAGAAATATCTCTGTGCAAGTTTGAAAGTATAAATTATTTGATCTTCCTGCCTTTGACACTGAAGAATGAACTTTTGTGATGGTTCATCACCCTGTTTCCATTGTATTATTATCAATGTCTAGCATTTGCCTTTTTTTTTTTTTAACCTTGCTAACTTAGTATGTTTTTAGGAGTTTTCAGATAATCATTTGGGCACAGAATACCCTTCTGGTGTCAACAGTGTTGTTACACTATATCCAAATCAGCTCAACTGTAAAAACCTAAGCACTGGGTGGTGAGTGTTCTTAAGTCTTAGAAGGAACGGACATTCTGTAAAGAGAAATTTCTGTTACTGAAAAATTTCGTTAAAATATCATGATATAATCTAGAATACCTTGCACTGTGGTATCATAACTTCTTAGACAGTTGGAAAGATTTAAGAAAGGATCAGTGCTAGGAAAAATCAGCTCTTAGGCCACATGAAATAGAGAAATCAAAGGAAGTTACCATAGCAACAGCACATGGGAAAGCATGATACCTCGGAGAGTTTCAATAAAAAGAAGTTTTCAATAATTTTATATAAAGAAGTAAAATAACTATGGCCAGATCACGAGACATCTCGTTTTGCTATACTAAATATAAAATATATTCTCTAGGCCAGTGTTTTTTCAACTGTGTGCAATAAGAAATGCACTTTATATGAATTAGAAAGGTGGCTTGGTGGGTAAGAGTGCCTATTGCTCTTTACAGGATCTGAGTTTGGTTCCCAACACCCACGTCAGATGCTCATGACTACCTGTTGCTCAGCTCTAGGGAACCCAACCTCTTCTCGTGTCCACAGCGCCTGCCCTCACATGCACATATCCACACAAAGACACATATACAAGGTTTAAAAGAAAAAGGAATTCATTTTATATTGTACCTCAATGTAGCACTAACGGGAAAATCAGTCCCTCTTAGAACACTCGCCTTCCTATGTGTCTTGCTAAGGTCTACACCTTTCTAAAGGTGGGACAACCCTTAGCCAGGCTACTTCCTACCAATGGGCATGGAGCTGGTAACTTCACAAGATGAGATAATATATCTTGGACAAAGAATAAGCTAGTTAGTGCTTATATATTGTTCACTTGGTGCTCTCTGGAAAATTTGTATTCTTGATATATGAATTATTTACATATTCTGGTTATGAACCCTTCAACATGGGAATTCAAGTAACATTTCCAAATCTATTATTCCTCTATTCTTTCAATGATGTCTTTTGATAAACAATTCTTAATTTTAATATAACCTATCTAACCAATATTATTCTTTTACACACATACATAATGTCTATATACACATGTAGAGTATATATTTTTCTCAATTAGTATATATGTATATACATACTTAATATATGTATATTTTCTCAATTAGTGTATATGTATATATATAATTAGTGTGCTTATATAGTATATATGTATCTATATATACACTATATAGCATGTATCTATGCATAGATATATATACTGTATACATATATACTATATATACATTATATATACATACACTATATATACATTATATACACACAAATTTTATATATATATATATATATATATATATATATAGAGAGAGAGAGAGAGAGAGAGAGAGGCCTATCCTCAACTGAGGCTCCTTTTCCTCTGATGATTCTAATGTGTGTCAAACTGACACAAAACCAGACAATACACCTCCTCTTAAATGACTATAGTTATGTCAAATTGACATAAACTATCCAGCATAGTCTTCAATTGCTGTTGGGCATTTTATATTTTTCCATTGTTAGTTTAATCAAATTTAAAATTGATTTTGTGTTGACACATACTTTACTTTTATAAGTAGCATTGTGACCCAATCCTAACAACAACCTTAATACATATTTAGGGTTGAGTACCCCAGAGGCTGGAAGCAGGAAGAACACAAATTTTAGAACAGCCTGGGATACACCATTTAGGACTACAATAGTAAGAAAGAGAAGAGGAGGGTGGACAACAGTCTGACCTATAAAGAGTAAAATCTCATAGTTGATACTATAGAGTCTCATCAAGGACAAATGAGTAAGTCTGGAAAATATCCCTTTTCTGTGGGAATATGAGTGTTTTTTTATTCTCCCAATAGTGATGTTAAGGGAGACATTTTAAAATGTTAATAATTTTGTGTACAGAATAAGTTAGCTGCAGCATTAAAAATAAGAATAGCCAAAATAACTCGTGAGTGTTGGTTCATTCATCTAGAAAAGCAATTGTTTCCCCGTGGAGTACTAAGCTTGGCAGCCATGAAGACTAACGGCAAGACTGACCAGCTCCAAGGAAGCCGTCAAGCACAGCCAGTATCCTGGTAGCTTCATTCAGCATCCAGCCAATTGACATTTCTGAATGAGAGAATATAGCTAGGATCTCCATCTTTATCTCTATGCAGTTATGGAAAACAGACAAGAACAATTTAACATGAACATCTGTGGCCTCCAGAAGGCCCAAAAACTTTGTTCTCACCATAATTCTCAGTTCCTTTAACTTCACCTTGGAGAAGAATCCAAGATTATCTGGGCGCTCTCCTGGGATCTCATATAAGCCTGGACGCATCATGTGTTAGAGCAGCTGGGGATGGCACCACACTCGCCACCCATGCCTGGATTCTCTGTGGCTCATTAGCTTCCTGCTGAGATTAGACCAGATGTATATCCACCTCCACACTTGAAGCATTCATGTTGGAAAGACTGCCTCTGGTAACTGACTTGTAGGGGATTGGACCTAAATGAGACCCTGGGGACACACAGGGACACAGCTTCCACACACTTCCCACTGTCTGAGAATTCAAGTCCCAGGCGACACCATCTAGCATTAGGGTCAATAGGTTCGATTCCACCTCTCTAGTGCTAGGGAAAAGGCGTGAGCTATTTCAAGAGGTTTCTCTTAATTTTAGGAATACCGTGGATTTCATCGACCCTTAAGGATTTCACCAAACCTTAAACTATTGTAGCTTGATTGTAGCTTGATTATGTCCCCCTTGAAAGCAGGGAATGCATTTTAAATTTTTTTTTTTTTTTTTTTTTTTTTTTTTTTTTTTTTTTTTTTTTTTTTTTTTTTTTTTTTTTTTTTAGGTTTTTCGAGACAGGGTTTCTCTGTGTAGCCCTGGCTGTCCTGGAACTCACTCTGTAGATCAGGCTGGCCTCAAACTCAGAAATCCGCCTGTCTCTGCCTCCCAAGTGCTGGGATTAAAGGCGTGTGCCACCACTGCCCGGCTGCATTTTAAATTCTAGTACCTGATATTTCAGTGTTCCTTGGATACTCTGGATTCAGTAAGAATGTGGACTGAGCAGCCAAAGACTGAGCTTGTTAAAAAACTGCAGCTCCCATGACCCTGGGCAAATAGAAAACAGGGCCCTAAACTTTAGATGTGGAATTATGAGAGTCTGATGGAAGGACCCTCCTCCTGCACCCACCTTGGTAACACCAAGGCTGGTATCTCTAGGTTTAGGACCTACACTCTAGGTTTAGCCAAAGAATAGGGTGGCTGCTGACCCTGCGCTCCTAGGCTGGGCTTGGCTTTTGAGATCGTTCCCTGCTTCTGCAACCCCATGGATCAGGTTTCAGTTTTGTTCTTTCTTCTGGTTACTTGACATTGAAGTTGAGGAATTTTCAAAAATATTGATAGTGATCTTCTACTTCAAATTCCACTTTCAGGAAATATATAGGTATGTATCTGTTCATCTACTTGTCTTCTTTATTAATTATTCTCTCCTGATCAGATCACAAAATCTGGCATATGTGTGCAGGAAAATAAAATTTTTGTTTATTTGCTGCTGTTGTTTTTAAGACAGGGTCTCACTATGTACCCCTGGCTAGGCTGGCCTGGTCTGAGCCAGATCCACCTACCTCTGCCTCCAGAAGGCTGAGAGTACTGATATACCACATCCTGCTTTGGGGTAGTTTTTAAATGATCAGTCATTAAAAGTCATAATTCTATGCCTAGGGATGAATTATTGGTCTTAAAGAAAGACATAAATTTTGTAATCTTTTTTCAGTAATGGGATTTGAACCCAGAGCCCCATTCATGTGAGACCAGTGCTCTACCACTAAGCCACATCCTTGGTTCCTAAAGCTTTTAATTTTAATAGCTGTTATGCAATTCTCTATTAACCTTGCAAGGTCTAAGTTTTAATGGGCAGTGGTTCAGAAATCTAAAGTGAGATTAGAGAAAGGCAAATGACACTGTTGCTTCTTTAGGTCTGAGGATATAACTAAGTGGAATAACTCTTGCCCAGCCTGCCCAAGGCTTCTTCCCTCCACCCAGAGAAAATATAGAAACTTTTAAAATAGCCTTCCATGTAAGTTAGGCAAGTGTCTTCAAATACATTAACTCACCACTTGTTCTTTCTCATGAATAAGTGTGGAGTATTTGGAGAGGTCTTCTCCTCTTCTAGGTTTTCTTTTCTTAATATATGTAACTGTAAGTAATTGATAAGTATTTTGTATTTGTTCTGCTTGTTTGGGTGATAAAAGCAACAGCCCTAATACCAAATGACCTACACAATGCTAACTATGTGTTATATAATTTGCTAAGCACTTTTTGCTGATAATAACACATTTAACATTTACCATGATTATGACTTTTTTTAGACAAGATTTCACACATAGTTCAGGATGGCCTCACACTCATGGCAATCCTCCTGCATCAGCTACCCAAGAATTGAGATTATAGTATGAGCCAGCACACTCAGCTTGAATTTCTTTTTAACTTTAGAAAACTTGCCTTATTAACTAAGAAGGTTTAACTAGTTGAAAATGTATTTTCACCTAATTCTCATGCTTAGATTTTGGATTGACTTTAGATTGCTTAAGTAATTCAACAATTTGGGTGTGGGCTTTTTGTTTTGTTTCAGTGTCTTGTTTTGTTTTCTTGCTTATTTGGATATCAAACTAACCAATGACCAAGATGATGAAGACAAATATATTCTCCACCCCACAACTAGAAAAAGAATGGTCTCTGTCAAACTTCAGTGGGATTCTTTAGTTAACAGCAGAAGTTCCCAGTCAGACCAGCCTTGCCTCAGATGCAACATCACCTTTCTATGCCTTCCCCAAAGTCAGGCCATCTTGGCAGTTCACCACTTCTTTTCAAGTCAACTGCACACCGATCCACCATAGATCAATGCCAAATCTAGGCAACGTAAGGGGTGGGGACGTTAAGGGTAGGAGAGGAACAAAAGCAAAGGAATCAAAGAGCCAAGTTAGTGGAAACCCAGAAACCAGCAATTAGATGTTCTTTATGAAAAACAGAGACATTCCTTCCCTTGAATGCAAACTGCAGCTGTAGAGGAACGAGGTACATGAAAGTTCCATGTTGTCCCTGATCCTGAGACATATTCAGGACTGAGTCAAGCCCAGTTGGCAAGACTGCTGCCTTCCCTGCCCAGTCTTGTGTGCCAAGCACTGGTTCATCCCTTCAAATAGATGCCAAATAAACTCACTTCTCTTTTTGTTGTGGTTGTGAAATCTTTTATGATATCTGACTCAGACGTTTTTGGAGATTCAGCTACATGAAGGCTATTAAAATATTAATACTAAAGGTTTCTGGGGATCCTTCATAGAAGGAGAAATTATAAGGGACAATTTTTCATAGGACGAGGTGGCCGAGTGGTTAAGGCGATGGACTGCTAATCCATTGTGCTCTGCACGCGTGGGTTCGAATCCCATCCTCGTCGACTGACTATCAGATCTTTTCTAAATCAATTCTGTCAAGTGTTTGAGGGTTTTGTTTTTGTTTGGGGGCAATTGTAGAGAGAATCTTAGACAATGGGCATTCTCGTTCAATCAATTAATTCCTTTTTCATCCCCCAGTTGAGTAATTCCCTCCAATCTTTCCATTCTCAGTTTCCAGACGTGTTCTTTATCTCTGCTGTGAACTCAATTCTGTCAGGTGATTTACTTAATTTGTGCTTGACTGCTCTGCCAAATTTTCAATTCCCACTAAGAAAAAACTCAAATGAATTGAAGATCATAAAAAAGCACTGCATAACAATCTAAGGGAACTGGGGGAATCATCTAAGGAGTTATAGATATGTGTGTGATGACAAAAACAATCTTTAATGCAAAGGAGCCAGGACCAAGAAGGTAGTCACAAGTTCAAGGCCAGTCTGAGTCTACATAGTGACTTCCAGGTCCCCCTAAGAAACATAGGGAGACTCAGTTTCAAACACAAACAAGAACAGAAACTGTGTGTATGTGTATACAAAAACCAGATTAATCTTATTCTTGTTACAATTTTTGATAGTTACGTTTTACAATAATTTTATGTTCAGTTATATTTTGAATAGGATCTCACAATGTTGTACAGGCTAGCTTTGAACTCCTAGCTTACAGGATCTTTCTTAACCCTGAGTATCTGGATCTTTGCTAACTTTTAGAACTACCATTATACACAGACTTTGTCTTTGACAAGATCAGTGTACTGCTGATCACAAACAGAAAAGCTCATTCTATATAACAGTCCTTGATAATACTGAAGATTTCTTCCTGAAAAATCAAAGAATATCAGCATTGCACAGTTTTTACTTGTGACTTATTCTTGACTGATCTTCAAAAGGGGAAATGAATAATATGTTCCCTCACATTTTTATTTTATTATTTCTACCTATAATTTTGGGTATACCGTGTTGTGTATATATAATATCTACAAGGGTATGTATTGCATCTTGTAACAATTACTAGGTTCGAAGTTCCCGCCAGCGGGTACTCCGTGCTGTGGAAGTGCTGTGGAAGGAAGCCATTGATAATGGAAAGAAGCAGGAAACAAAGGAATGCGTTGGAGCAAGACGGAATCCGATCAAGCTCAAAAGAAATCTTTAATGTTACAATGTTTTAAACACATTAGGGCGGGAAATGGCAGGGGCGGGGAGAATCCATAATGTGACCAGACATCAATATTGCCATAGTTGTACCTGAGCTAAAGGCCGACGTTTAATCCTTACCTGGGGGCAGTAACAATGGGGAGGAAACAGGGAGAGGCCTGCTGGAGCCGGAACACCTTGAAATGCTAATCAAGCCGAGCCTAAGAGTCAGGGCCTAAAGGAGACACCTGCTGAGCGGTCCGAGACACTGTGGCTAGCAAGATAAGTCAAAACTGAGATCTTTCATCTAGCAGACTTAGTCAAACCTGGGATCTTTCGTCCAGCAGATATGTAAAAGGCCAAGGCCTTTGTCTCCAACAGCATCTTTGGTCTATTTCTTTATAAAATGTTGTCTCATTTTCTCCTTGGGAATTTTGTACATGTATACTCTCAATCAACAAAGTAAAACAGAGAGCAGACTATACTTGATTATGCAGCCTTTATAGGGGGATCTAATATTGCTACAGATCACCTGAACAGAAACAAAACAACCACCACAGTGGAAGTGATGAGGAATTCTGAGTTCTTATTAAAGTGGTAGTCCAACTTATATCTAAACATACTGGGTAATTCCTACATAAACCGGGCTGGTTAAATAGTCAAGATTTAATGGTAAGTGTCCTAGTTTGCTTTGATTGCTGTGATGAAACACCAAGACCAAAAGTAACTTGGGGAAGAAAGGATTTATTTAATCTTACAGCTGTAGTCCATCACCTAGGAAAGTCAGGGCAGGAAATCAGGGCAGAAACCTGAAAGCAGGAGCCGATGCAGAAGTCTTAGAGAAATGTTGCTCTCTTGCTTACTCCCCTTGACTTGCTAAGCTTGCTCTCTTATAAGGCACAGGCCAACCTGCCCAGGGTGGTACCACACACAATGAGCTGGGCCCCATCAGTCATTAATCAAGAAAACGCTGGGTTTTTGGCTGGTGGAACTGGGCAAGCAGGCTGATGCAATCCTGCCACCTTGGACTTCCACTGTCCTTTGTGTTCCAGATCCAATTCCCTGGTTTTCCCTTCCTCCTGTACTTCAGGCATCCTGATTAGTTTTATGTCAACTTGATACAAGCTATAGTTAATTGGGAAGGAAGACTCCTAATTGAGAAAATACGTGGAGTATGTATCTGTGTTTCTACAGAGCACACTTATACTACCTCATTGAAAATCAAGTTAACAGTACACAGAACCTTTATAGATGCAAATAATCTTTATCTCTTGAACTGTATCCTAGTGATGAGTTCATATATGCAAAAGATGATGTGTGCTTGAAACTCAGCTTCAGCACTGGTTATAAACAGAAAGGACTAAACCCACCGGGTTCTCATATGTAAACATAAGCTAAGTGAATCTGTACAATAAGTACTGCACATCTATGAAAGGGAATGGGCAGCACTGCATGTCTTTACCTCAAGGCCAGTGTGCTGCCAACTTAACTCTTGGGTGGCATCTGCCTGAACTCTACAGTTAACCTTCTTAATAAACACACACGAACCAGTTACAGAGTCTAACCAACTGCCTGTGAGACGTTGGAGAAGTTACCCACAAATATGAAAATCATGCTTGCTCACTACAAATAGATGTCGAGAATGGAAGAGGATAATATATTCTATAAACATTTTCCAGGACTAATGGTGATTGAGCATGTACTCTCCCTGTTACACAGCTGTCAAGAAGTTTGTAATGAGAGCTTTTACAAGTGAACACAGCACATGGTAAAAAGCAGTGAGGACTTAGCAATCTCTTCATGATGGTGCTCCTAATGACTACCTACACATGTGGGAGAAGGAAGTGAAGTGTGAGTTTATTTAATGCCCTTACAAGAATAGGTTGGAAAGAATAGCTAAAGAAATGTATAGAGCTACAGGTTTTTAACTACAGTTATAATGCATCATGGAACCTCCACCAGTACATGAATGCTTTTTCACTGTTTTAATTACCTTGTTGGGAACAGCAGTGGCAGGCTAGTGATGATCTTGCTGTGAATGAAGTCAACAAAGACCAAAGACAGAAAAGGAGACTTTAATAAGATAACTGCAAAAGCCTTGGTGGGCAAGTTCTTGGAGAAATGATCACACCCGCTGGGAGGGAATGCTCTTTTTACAGGAGTTAAAGAAAAGTTATTCTATTGTATTGACTGAGACGCTTGTGAGAATGGGGCTCATATGTGCATGGTTAGGCAGATATATCATTATTTTACTGAGGAATAAATGTTACAATGTGGTTTGTCACTTCTTGACAATGGGAGGCTGTGTAAGGAACTGGGTTCTGTAGGGATCAGACTTCTGAAGATATGAGCTGGCTCATTCAACCGTGGAATTCTTTACAATGCTGTCAGGACAACACAAGACAAATTTCAGCCAGAGACTGTTAAGATTAACTCTTTCTGGTCCTACTCAGAGGCAGCAGGGGCCTTGCTCTGAGTCCAGCCTGCTTTGATGCAAAAGCAGAATTGTCCCTGGTTGAGCCTAGTGCAGTCATGCATATCAAAGTGTGCCTCAATAATAAACAATGAAATTCTGCATAAACAAAACATAATTTAAGCTTATCCAGCGCCACTACTATGGTTGACGCAATAAAATTAAGAGCAGTAGTAATTATATTTCTGTGGTAATGATTCTTCTTTCATTGGTTTTGTCTTGCTTTAGTATGATTACTAAGGGCCCTGATGACTTTTATAGCAGAAAGAAAAAATGAGAAAGGAAAGAACAGAGGTGGGTGAAGAGAGAAGGAAGAATGACTACAAGAACATTGTGCACAGGTCACGAGGACTCTTAATGCAGCCACTCAATGTAACTTTTATGATTGATGAATTAAAGATGTCTAAGACACAGTATATGAAGTAAAAATGTTAATACGAATTGGTATTAAAAGCTAAATGATAAGAATGTCAGAAGGATACACACAAAAATCCAAACTAACAGTGGCAGCGGCTGCTGTGGGGGATGGGACTGAGGAGGGATGGCTGTGTTCTCATCTTTGACTCTATTGATTTTGGCTTCATCCTGGTATTTTTAAAACAGAAAGAATATGCTTTTTAATGTTTTTAGGATAGGCATTTTCAATAGTATTTTTCAATAGTTAGTGGTATTTCAATAGTTAATGGTACTAGTGTTTTCTGTTTAAACCTTGTAGGTGTTCCACATATACATGAAATTCAGATTATGAAATCCAATACTTTCAAGAACTGGATCTCAGAACAGCCCAAGTTGGCACCTCTGTGGCCAGGAAGAGGCAGAACACTGAGACTGAATGTCCTAGTCCCAACTATAAGTGCCTTAGTTGGGTCCACTCACGAAGACTAGCCAACTAGCACCTTTCACACCAAGCCTTCATTCCTATCATGCCCAGGTAATTGTGCCAGGGCCTGTATTTCAGAGTATTCACACATTACTTCTTGTTTGTATAAGCACATGCTCACAACCTTAGGAGATAGATTATAACTCCTATTTCTTTTTTTCTAGTATTAGAAGAGACAGAGAAAAATTCCTTGCCAAAATAAAGAAATCTAGCTGGGCCTGGTAGTATCAATCTACAATTCCAGCTATATAGGAGATTGAGGAAGAAGAATCAATAGTTCAAGGCCAATCTGAGCTATAAAGTGAGTTCAAGGCCAGCCTAGACCACAGAGTGAGTTCAAGTCCTAGCTGGGCAACTTAGTGAGACCCTTTCTCAAAATAGAAAGCAAAATAGAAAAAAAAATAGGGAGAATACAGCTCAGTGGTAGAGCACTTCAGATAGTCAAGATCCTAGGTTAAATGTCCAGGAGCAGAAAAAAATTAAAAATGAGAAAAATTAAGAAATTTAGATGGGTTATTGAAAGGTCTTACCATTCTTCCCAAGTAAAGAAGAGGTACCATACCAATTTATAACTCAAACAGGAGACAGAAAAATGGATAAGTTAATTCAGGCATTGAGGAACATGCCTTTGATCCAGATCTATGTGAGTTCAGTATGAGCTACAAGTGAGTTCCAGGCTAGCCAGGGTCACATAGAAAGGGCCTGACTCAAACAAACAAAAAATAATAATAATAAGGAATAAAAGAAAAGAAAATGGATAGGTTTTGTCTCCTTTTAGTTGGAGAAAATAAAAAGAATTGTCAACCACTCAACACAAATTTCCTAAAAATTATTTAAGAAAACATGAAAAGCGGCTTTTTTGTACTTATACATTGCAGTGTCTAGAATAGTAGGCTCTAAAAACACTTTTCTGTATTTTCCTCCTCTGCAGAGAAGCTTTAAGCTCAAAAGCCTAAAAGAAACACAGGCTTCTTTGTTAATGTAAGCTACACTTGCACCAAGTATTCTGATTTACAAAAGGCCTTCACAAACATTCATATTAGTCAAGCAAATTAAAGACAGAAGGAAAATGAGCTGAGTAGTCCATAAGAATTTGAATTATTTTATTGTCCCATAATTTACTTTAAATCTGCTTAAGTTTTATACCATGTCTCAGCTTGTCTTTGAACCTAGAAAAATATCAAAGGAGGAAAGGACCTGGCTAGTAGCTTCATGACAACAGCACAAGTAAGAAAAAAGGATTAAATACTAAAAGATTCCATGGATAAGTCTAAAGAATTTTGGGAGGCTAAATTAGCTTTAATTAGGCATACACGAGGGGATAATGAAGGCAAGGAAAGATTATAGGACAACATTAAAGGGAGAGTCCTTAAGTTTTGAAAACCAGAAGTCAGCCTGTGAGACTTCCAAGCAGGAATTCAAAAAAGGTGCTGTGGGCAGACAGAACGCCATGCTGGTGATTTGCTGAAGCATGGCATTATTTCACAAAAAGACCTGAGGAGAAGGTATCAGTCTTCAGAAAACACAGATGATCTGGACGAAGTATGTGGGCTATGATAAAAACCCTACTTCTTAGGATTAACTCACAGCACAGCACTTCCTGGGTTGATACTGTGGGGCACTGTCCATTCCTGCTTCCTAGCAGGCATGTTTCCTCTGACAGTCTCCACTGGGATTTTAGTACACCCTTACTCATCACTTACTATTCTTCCATTTTCAACCCCAAAGCAGTTTTGAAGGCATAAATAATGATAAATATTTGGTGTGAATCTTCTGACCTGGTGGAAGTTTTAGCTTAGCTGGCATAAGCCTTGATTCGGTTTGATACAATGAGGAGAAGGATACAAAGTGTCCTAAAATTTGGCTAGGACCAAGGAATGGGAAAAGTAAGAAGTGAAATGTTGAGTGTTATTGTCTGTCTTCACTTGACTGATTTCAAATCACCTGGGAGACACAGTTCTGGGCATATCCGTGAGGGTGAATCCAGAAAGCTTTAATCTAGGATAGAAGACTCACCCTGATCATGAGTGGCAGCATCCCACAGTCAGAGGTCCAGGAATAAATTAAAAGGGAAAAAAGTGGAAGCCAGCTAGAACATCAGCACTGGTCTTTACTTCTAGATCACACAGTGCAACCAGCTGTCTCACATCTGTCTGTATGCCTTCTCCATGACCAAATCCTGCATGGCTACGCACAAGGGACATCCTGACAAAGTTTCCCGCCTCTGGAGCAGAGCCAAGGGCAAGGACCTCCATGAGTGTTGACACTGGCCGGTGTTGTGCCAGAAAGCATTCATGAACCCCAAAAGACCAGCGAGGAGCCAATTCCAATGCAGTTGCATTAGGGTCTCTTTATTACAAGCTCCAGCTTGGGCCATGTCTGATGCAGGAGAATGGGCGGGGCAGCCACAAGCTTAGTTTTAGATAAGCATGTACAGAGACAAGGGGGTTTCTACCCTGGCATACATCTTAATGGGGGTGTCATTATAGCCTTTAACATAATTGGCTGGTGCTGAGAGCCAAACCATAAACTTAACTTCTGATTTCCTTCTGATAGCTGGTTGTTAGGAAATGAAGTTTCAGAGTCAGGTTTGTAATCTGGAGGTGCAGATTTATTGGGGAATAACCTGGAAACTGGTGCTAGGTACTAGTCTGTTAGTTAACTTGAGTTCAACCTTAGGTCACATTCTCTAAGTCTGAACTCAAAAGATCTAGTCTCTCACTGGACTCAAGGATTGTTTTTATAATATATACATTAACTTTATGTCTTTGGGAAATATTCTCCCTGCCAAGATTATTGGGGAATGTCCTCTCTGCCAAGGTTAATGACTACATGATAGCCAGAGACAGCATGACTCCAGGAGGCAAGAGTGTGTCTATGTCCTTAGCAAAAATGGTAAATACTGTAACCTTCAGGGCAGTCCCTAGGGCTGTAGAAAAGAACTCTGAAAACATGAGTTCAAAAATATATTATTTCTCAACTATGCAAAATATAAGAATGCAATATGAATTATATGAGGGACACTGTGAGTAGCTTGTCAGAAGGATATTAAGGAAGGTGACAGAGATTTGGAGACTGGTGATGGCAGGACAAGATCCCACCCAGCTAAGTTTATTGTTTGTGCTTACAAAGACAGGCAGATTCCCCAGTTCAAGGTTAACCTGGGACAGAGAGAATTCAGGTACAGGAGAGGTGGAAATGGTGATCTCAGCACAGGATCCCACCCAGCTAGCTTATTGTTTGTGCTTACAAATCTCTGAATTCATTTGCCATGTTTTTTGTTTTTTGTTTTTTAATTTACTTGCTGTCCTTTTTAAAGAATCAAGTGTCTAAGTTCATAAAATGCTGATTTGTGGGGATAAGCAAAAGGGATTCTGGAGTAAATGACTGAATTGTATGTAAATAAAAGACTGGGCTTTGGTCTGCAAGAGAGAGCTACCCAAAGAGAACTGCTTGGAAAGAGAACACAACTCTTTAAGAATTTTTTCTAACGGGATTTCTGATTTTGGTCAGAAAACCCCAAAATCTTTTTCTAGTAGCTTTTCTGATTTTGGTTGAAAAACTCCAAGAATTTTTTCTAGCACTAGAAAGCTGTCTCTAGCAGAGAACTGTCTCAAGTAGACTACAGAACCAAGAGCTATCTACAGAGCTGTCTGGAGAGCCGTCTCTAGCAGAACACAAGGCTGTCAGCTTGTACTGCACCCCTCCCCAGTTGACTTTGAGTAGTTTCTTTCACCACTCCTAAACACCCCTTCCTCAGGACCCCCCCCCCTCCCCACCAAGCCAAGGCTGGTCCTTGGCACTCCACCATAATGTATTGTCTCAAACCATGGACCCAAACAAACCATTCCCTCCTTAAGTTGCTTTTCTTGGGTTTGTAGTCACAGTCCTGAGAAAAGTAACCAATACTTTCAGTATTATAGAATTGACATCACCTGTATCATTTGTTGTGCTGGCTAGTTTTATGTCAACTCAACACAAAACAGAGTTATTTGGGAAGAGGGAACCTCAACTTATAAAATGCCACCACCAGACTGACCTACAAGGAAAGCCTATGGGCCATTTTCTTGATTGATGACCGATGTGGGAGGGTGCAAGTCACTGTGGGTGGTACCACCCTGTGGCTGGTGGTCCTGAGTGCTACAATAAAGCAGGATGAGTCAGCCATTAGGAGCAAGCCAGTAAGCAGCATTCCTCCATAACATCTGCTTCAGCTTTGCCTACAGGTTCCTGCTCTGCCTTGTGCTCCTGCCCAGGCTTCCCTCAGTGATGGAGTGTAACAAATGAGTTGTAAATTTAAATAATCCCCCACCCACTCACTTCAGGTTGCTTTTTGCCATAGTGTTTTCCACAATAGAAACCCTAACTAAATATTTTGTCTCGTAAAAATAAGATTGCTTTTTATTTACCTAACTGAAAACTTTCGCAGTAAAAATGAAAAAAAAAAAAAAAAAACCAAGTATGCTCTAATGGAGTTTTTTTTGGACAGAAATGTCTTCCTACATCTTCAGAAGTTGCTCAAGGCATTTTTTACCATACTCTCTATCCTCATAAAGATATATGAACTCTGTAACACTGTGTCCTTAGTATGAAAACTGTAGGGCTGACTCAGACTCTAGAACCTTAGCCAATTAGATGCAAACACAAACGGTCCAAGTTAGAACTTCTTCAGAAATCTAGACATAGTTTTTCAGTTTTGAAGGACATTTTGTCAGTCCCTGTAGTAAATGTTTACTAGCACCTATACACAAGGCACAATAGAGGAGCTAAGACCTCAGGAATCTGACTAAACATAAAAGATTCAGGTTGACAAACAAATAGTAAAGAAGGTACACTCCAAAATTTGGAACCATCTGAGGAACCTGGGGAACCTGGTTGGAGACAAAAGAAAATTTTCCACTTGCCCTCTGACTAACCCCAACCCTCAAGAAACTATATCCATTCACCCATAAATTCCGGGAACTTATCTTGTACCCTCCCTTCTGAGAGTGTTCTGCTTTATGGTTTCAGCCGCCCAGATAAGCACACCTGTACATCTATCTGTCCTTGGTTATGCTGACATGCTTTATGATTTCTGCTCTGAGGTTTCTGCCTTTAAAAACCCTGCCTACCCCTCCATCGGGGTCGCTTCCCCTCGCCTCT
>CM052714.1:36607470-36629972 GCA_028551405.1 Uromys caudimaculatus
TCCCTTCTGAGAGTGTTCTGCTTTATGGTTTCAGCCGCCCAGATAAGCACACCTGTACATCTATCTGTCCTTGGTTATGCTGACATGCTTTATGATTTCTGCTCTGAGGTTTCTGCCTTTAAAAACCCTGCCTACCCCTCCATCGGGGTCGCTTCCCCTCGCCTCTGCATAGGCAGCGGATCGACCCTGGTGCACCAGTCCCTAATAAACCTCCCGCTTTATACCGAGAAGGCTTTCGTGTGTTCCTTGGCCGCCGCAACCCGAGACTGAGTAAGGGTTCCCCCTCGCGGGAGTCCTACACATCCACTCAGGAGGAAAATGTGCCGGCCAAGGGCAACTGTTCTGGAAGGCCTTGTAAATCCAAAGAGTGGGAACACTTCGGAGCTATCTCATCAGAAGAACAACTCCATATCCTCTATTAGTAAGTCTCGTTCCAGTTACTTTTTAAACAAAAGATAATCCACCTCAGCCAGACTATAACATCTAACACTGGACAGTGTGTATTGGTAACACCCTCTCTTCTGCAGTTAGTAAGGGCTCTAGGTGTCTTCAGCTCACTGGCAAGTGTGCACCAACTCTGGCAAGTGTGCTACAGATCACTGTGAGACAATTCTTTTCCCCACATGGCTTCTCTGATGTTGAACAAGGTATGAAGATCGGGTAAAGCCTTTCCCACATGCATCGCACTGGTAGGGCTTCTCACCAGTGTGGATTTTTTTATGTTCAATAAGGCTTCTACTCCGAGTGAAACTTCTCTCACACTCATTGCACTGATAAGTCTCAGGAGTTTCAACATCATCCCCCTGGCTTACCACCCTGCTTTGACCTTCCCAGGCCTCTCCATGCACAGGCTTCTGAGCAGTTTTATCATCATGGATCCGTTGATGTCTCAGGAGATGTGAGCTACGCCTAAAGGCTTTGCCACACAAGTTGCACTGGAATGGCTTCTCGCCTGTGTGAATTTTGTGATGTTCAAGGAGGCTGCAGCTCTGAGTGAAGGTTTTTCCACAGTCGTCACACTCATAGGGCTTTTCCCCAGTGTGGGTTCTCTGGTGCTTGATGAGGTTTGAGCTGTGACTGAAGACTTTACCACATTCTTCACACTCATATGGCTTCTCACCAGTGTGAACTCTCTGATGAATGACAAGGGCAGAGCTACCAATAAAGGTCTTCCCACAGTCTTCACATTCGTAGGGTTTCTCTCCAGTGTGGATTCGCTTGTGCTTGGTCAGACCTGAACTCTGAGCAAAGCTTTTCCCACATTCACGGCAATAGAACCGCCTGTTCCCTGTGGTATTCTTCTGTGTTGTCTGTAACTTGCTTTCCTGCTCACTGGCTTCTGCACCTGTAGGAATCTGGACAGTGTCTTCACCCAGGAAGCACACTGTCTGCTCAGGCTTTTCTTCCATGTATTCCTCAGCTAGAGGCAAGTCCCTGGTCTCAGGTTTCATTTCCAGACCTGAAACACAATTGTCAGCAAGTGTTAATTGTGTTTTGCAAGGGAGAAAGCTCTGAGAAACACGGCAAGGAGGCAAATGTTACAGAGCTCTCTGCATCCCAAGGACAAATATTAAAATGCAGGAATAAATGGAACAACAGGAATGCTGGTGAGGAAAGAAACCTGATGGGAATCAGAATTAAATGGAAAAACAGGAAGTGGGGGAAAGGTGAGGACCAAGTCCATGATCCACACTGGCCAACCAGCCAAGACAAAAATTTCTAAAAACCATTTCATAAAACATGAAAAGTTTAAATTTTTTGTGCCTTATAAGTTCTTTTCACTGCCTAGAATAGTAGGCTCTAAAAATATTTTCTGCATGCCTCTTTTCTCTAGAGAGGCTTTAGGCAGATGCCTAAAGAAAAGAAGCGCTGTGCTGGATGCATGGTCCCCAAGAATAGGAAGGCTGAGGTGTAAGCCTGAGATTAGACAGGAAAGGTTGGACAAAAACAACACAAACAGCAAGTAAAAGTATTTCTGAAACGTCTTATAGGAAACTAAGGAAGTAAGGACTCCCAGAAATTCATGGCCAGTCAGTGTTGTGCGCTGGCTCCCTGCTCTTCTTATTCCAGGCAGAGATGGTGTTCCCAACAATCACTGACAAGGAGGTGCTACAAGGAGGTGCTGTCAAAGAATTCTGTGCTGATGAGCCGCATTACCCTCTGTGACTTGTCACTTTCCTCTAAAGTCAGGGGCTATAGTCAGCATCTAAGCTCACTTCTGGACTCCCAGATTCTGGTTTGTGGCCCACTTCCTGAAGTGTTCCCCGGCCTCCCTGCCCGGTGCAGAATGGAGAGGGAGCAGCATTTACTGAGCATTTGTGTGACCAAGACTCTTCCTAAGGACTGAATCTGCTCCATCGCACTTAAACCAGAACACTGGCAGGGTAGAAACAAAGTGACGCTCAGAAAGTTTTAAGAGTTAGTTAAACAACCGGTCACTAACAGGACTCCAATGTGGTTATTCTGAAACCAGGCTCACAGCAAACTGCTTCTGTGAGTCAAATAGCTTCTAACACACAAAGGAAAAGACTTCGGGAGCAGATAGTGCCTGCCAGGTTTTTCTAAGGAAACTAGGATATCAGAGCTCTCCTGCCTTTCATCTCTATAGAGATTCCTCTGAGATGAATCTGCTCTTTCCACCCAGGCGAGAGGGTCAGCAGTCCCTAAAACAGCTAATCCCACTAGGACCTCCATCTCATACTCCCAAACTGAGGTACATGAAAAGGCACATGCAAACTGTTTAAAGGGGCTCTTAAAAGGGGGTAAAGTGTCTTAAGACATACCTCCACTTACACAAAATTCTAACCAGTAACAGTGGTACATGCTGTAATCCAAGCACCTGAGAGTCTAAACAATGAAGATCTCAGTTCATGTCCAGCCTGGGCTATACTGAGAGACCTTGTCTCAAAAACAAAGGTAAGAAATACGGCACACAGTAAGGTTAGGTCTTTCATATGAATATATGAATAGTAAAAAACAACTATACATATGACAGTAAGTATTTTCGCATCATATATAAACGGTCCAGGACATGAAAAGGCTTAGAAAACAAGTCTCCAAAACTTCCAAAGATATATGCTTTGCATTGCCAAACTCAAAGTGGAGGCTTATCGAATTAGACTTTTTTTTAATAAAATAAAACCTGGGTCTTGGGTGAGAAAAAAATAAGGAGAAAAAGTAAAGAATATTATTACCACACCAAAAACTGATGACTTCAAGCAAGAGATGAAAGACTGAATGAATATGAAAATCCAGATTATATAAATCATCACATTAATACCCCAAAATGACAGGCTGTATCTGTCCCCTTCAACTATGAGGGCAGAAGCCTGGTGGTTATGTCTGTCACTGAGAGTATACTTTATTATAACTTAAGACAACAAAATAGGGGTTTAGAGGTGGCTTGGTGGCTGAGCGCTGGCCTAGCATGGATGGACCCTCGGCGGGAACCTTAACCTTGCCCAAAACAAACAAAACAAAACACCTAAGCTAACATTATTACCAAAAAAAAATCCACTTTAATTTGTATTTCCTCAATTGTACTAAAAACAAAAAACAAAAACCACCAATAAAGGGCCTGAGCAAAGCAATGTTTTAGAAGGGGTCTGAGAACACAGAGAATCCTCCAAGACAGACAGAGAACAGAAAAGGCCTCTTAAGTGAACCCCAAATGAAGACTGATGCTGCTGAGAAATGATGAGAAACTCTGAGTCTGGTATAAAATTAGGAAGACAGTGGAGGACTGTAGAGAAAAACACTGTCCTAGTCATCGTTCTATTGCTGTTCTATTGCTCTCTTAGCATGTGCAAGGCCCTGCCCTGAATTGGATCTCTCTCTCTCTCTCTCTCTCTCTCTCTCTCTCTCTCTCTCTCTTCCTCTCTCTCTCTCTCTCTCTCTCCCCCTCCCTTCTCCCTCCCCCTCCCTCCCTCTCTCCTTCCCTCCCTCCTTCCCTCTATCCATCCCTCCCTTGCCCCCCCCCACAGAAACATACTCATAAACACATGCTTACCTCTGGCTTCTAAGGGTGAACACTCCAAAGATTCCTGAGATTCATGCTTGAAGAGAGACTTCATTGCCTGGGAGTGGCTACTTCGTGAGTCCTGGGACCGTGTCACCAATGCCACCTTGCAGCAGAGAAGTTCACGACTCCATTCCCCAGTTGGGACCTAAAAGCCATTCATTTACTTTTATTTATTCAATCAAACATTCTCATCATCACACTTTGACCAAGAACTCGATATTATCGGGCACTAGTTCTAAGAGCTTCATGGAAATATTAAGTCCTGGAAATACAAAGAGCCCCGTGAACTTTGGAATTGTTTGTTATTTTGTAACTGGAAACTGAGGCCCAGTTTAAGCAGTTTGTCCTTGCCATGCAGCTCATAAGTAGCAATGCTGCAATGTGAGCTCAGGCAGATCAGCTGCAGAGCCTGTGGATTAACCATGGCTTTGCTTCCTTGTTCTGCCCCTCTATCATTACAAAGCTGATGGGAAAATCTATGAAAATGTTAACATTTCTCTTAAAAAAATAAGCATAATAATTTCCACCCAACGGGATTTTTAAGAAACTAACAAAATTCAATTGTGAAACCAAGTAACAGAGAACATGACAGTGTGTATCCTCCCTCGAGTCTAGTTTCCTTGCAGACACTGATAATCAATTGATGCTCAGAGTTTCCAACATCTTTTTCAGAGAATAAAGACTTGAATTAACTTCCCACGGTTACAGAGCTCAGGATAACAACTCCAGATCTGGAACCTTGGTCTCCTGGTCACTGGCTATAAGGTTCTAACCATGTATCCTCTGACACAAGGACATTAGGGGCTGCAGAAAAGCAATTCCCTAAACCAGGCCAAAGTGTGTTTATACAAGTCAGTTAGTGTCACCCTTAACCATAGCCAGAGATGCTTTTCTATGCAGTAAGCGGCAGTTAATCCAGAGATCCATAACTGGTCAAAGAGCTGAGAATAAGTGACTGTCGAGTGCTCATTCTCATCTACACCACCCACTAGCTCCCAGGGCTCAGTGAGCCTCATGGAAGACAGGGCAGAAAAACCCTAAGAACTGGGAATGGAGACGTGTGATGCAAAAAACTACCTTCTGGGAAAGGCATGGCTACTAACTCATGAACTCACTACCACTATGGTTACTGCACAAGATCAAGACAACACAATCAGTCAATGGTTCAGCATGTGGTACTCATGGAACTTGGTAGGTTATAAAGGGGGAGGGGTGTATCAAGGGGAGAAGGAGACATATGGTGGCCGGGGAAAATTGGAGGGGAGTTGTTGGTGACTATGATCGAGACATTGTTGATGTGTATGAAATTCCAAAAAGGGTTTGATTTTGGTTTAGTTTAGGTCAGAAGATGGAGGTCAAAACCACTCTACCAAACTCTTAAACAAGGTATACAAGAATTTGGACAGAAAACACTCTTAGAATCTAGGCTTTAAGAAAACCATAGAATTCCCCTCCACTGTCAACTGGAACTACAAAGGGGCATGGCACAAGCACCACAGTACTGCCAGCAAGCCACTGCAGATGTTGTTACATGTGACAAGCCAAGAAAACATCTACCAAGTCGTTTGTGCCTATTGCCACTGTGCTCAAAGCTGTCCTTGTGTCTTACTCAACACACCAGTAACGAGTACATATATGACCTGTCACCGCTCTGCTCCACACATTCTACCCCAGCTTCACTGGGGCTGGGTTCTTCCACAGCCCTTTTCTTTTCCTTTATGTGAGTAACTATTCTGAGGGGCCCAGGTCAGTCCGCTGGTTGCCTCAGGTTCCCAGGCTAGACCGAGACTTTGCGAGCTCTAAGCAATGCCTCCCTTGGATCTTGCTTGAGGTTTCTGAAAGGCACAGGGCATGGGTCTAAACCTGTTCCTTCTACCTGTGGAGGTGTCTCATCCAGCTGCCTGTCCAAGTACTCCAGCAGCGCCACCACCTCCTCCCCGCTGTCGGGGTGCTGCTCGCGCACCCAGTCCTGCAGCTCCCCTGGCAGGATGGTCAGGAACTGCTCCAGCACCAGCAGCTCCAGGATCTGCTCTTTGCTGTGCATGTCTGGCCGCAGCCACTGTCTGCAGAGCTCGCGGAGCCGGCTCAGCGCCTGCCGGGGCCCGGCCGCCTCTGGGTAGCGGAAAGCACGGAAGCGCTGGCGGGAGCGGTCTGGCCCAGGACTGCCCAGCCAACTGGCCTCCTCTGCCAAGGGGGATGGCTCTTCCTGTTCTACTTTCACCTCTAGAAGCCCAGTCCTCTCTTCTGCAGATCGAGCGTTTAGGGCTGCGCACGCTCCAGGTTTTCTAGCCATTCTGTGCCAACTCGAGGCTCAACTCGCTGCAAGCTGGATCTGCCGAAGATTCTTGCAAGATGAGAATTCAAAACGGATCTGTCTCCTCCCTCCCCTCGTGCCCCGGGACACCCAAAGGCACAGCTACAGAGGTGTCACCTACAATCCTGGCCTTTACGGAGCCCTCTTCTGCACTCCACCCTAAACCCACAATAAATATTCTCAAAGGATGCTCCGGGGCAAATAAACTACATCCAGACTCTGGTGGAGCACAGGAAGCACTGTGGGAACCCAAGCCACTTCCTGCGCCCTCTAGGATTCTCTTCTCTGTGGTTCTTTCGAAATTAACCCATTATTGTTGGGGAAAGGACTGTAGACCCCGGGGTCACACAGGAGTATATGTTTAAGCACAGGAAGTACCCAGGATCTTTGGTTCTTTCTGATGTAACGCCTGCCTTCATAGCTGTCACAATGCTGACACGAAAATTCAGCTGGCAAGTAGACTTTGCAGAATGGGAAATGCAGGTGGGAAAAGGTCAGAAATTTGGTACATCTTAGAAACCATGAAAGAAGCAGGACACTCACGTGTCTGGAGGGGCCTGTCTGTCCCTGGTCCTGCTCTCTTCCTGCTGCTCCCTTTCCTCCCTCTCCAGGCCCAACTACTTGAGAGAAAAATCCTCCAGACCCGGACTCTAGACCCCACTTCCCACAGCTTCTTAAGACACTATAGGCAGTAAAGAGCCAGGATAGCCACTACTATGGCACCTACCCAAAGAACTAGAGATTCCCAGCTCTTTAGCAAAAGAAGTTTGTGCATTGCAAGCATCCAAGCTGCCTCTATGCACTTCCAGAAACTTTCTAGTCCCCAGCCTCATGGATATCCCATTCCAACCTCATTTCTTCCTGTTTCTCTACAGCCCTGGCTGACACACTAACACAAAGGTTAGATGCAGGCGCTCCCAAACCTGAGAAAGGTGAACTGTCTTCGACTAAAAGAAACTTAGTAGACCGATCTGCCAGGTGCCATGACAACCATGACTAGAACCAAACAACTGTTGTGATGGTGAGGTGGTGCAAGCTTCCTCCATCTTACACTCTTGCTGAGGCTGTTTCCAGGTTAACTGGAATCTGATCTTTTTGTAGTATCCCATGGACAACTACCCAATGCTAGTCTAGGAACTGAAGATCAGGATGTCCTAACTAAGTTAGCTAAACTTTGTTGAAATTACTTATTTGTGCAAGAAACCCCTCCAGCTAAGCCTTTATTTTAGCTGCCTGTTTATGTGGAATCTCCCTGTGGCTGGCTAACTGCTTGTCATAACTTCTCTTAAAACTGCTTGCTTTGAACTGCTTGCTCTGCGAATCCCCACTACAGCTCCTGAGGGATAGCTCTGCACTCAAAAACCCCATGTTCTGGACACTGAGGGCCATACCTAGATGATCCCCCAACACTTGGGTGTGGTCTAAGCTGGCTGGAATAAATACTTTGATTGTATATACACTATGAGTGATCATCGATGGTAAGCTTCCTGTAACACTATAAAAAGATATAGCTGAGACACTGGGAAAACTGGACCTCAGTAATATTAAGCAATTACTGGGAGTTTAACTGCTAGAATGGTACTATCATTTTTATAAGATTTATGTTTATTTATGTGTTTGTGTGAATGCCATATGGATGCTAGTGCTTGCAGAAACCAGACAAGGACCTCAGGCCCTCTGGACCTAGAGCTGCAGGCAGTTGTGACTTGAACTCAGGTCCTGTCATGGTTAGGGTTTCTATTGCTGTGTTTATCACACCATGACCAAAAGCAACTTGGGAAGGAAAGAGGTTATTTGGCTTACAAGTCCTAATCACAGACCATTATGAAGTCCGGGCAGGAACTCAAGCAGAATCTTTAGAGGAATGCTGCTTACTGGCTTGCTCTCCTGGTTTATTTGGATTGCTTTCGTATATATCCCAGGACTGCCTGTCCAGAGATGGCACCATCCATAGTGGGGGGGCTCTTTCACCTCAATCATCAGTCAAGAAAATACCACGCAGACTTGTCTACAAGCCGATCTGATGGGGGCATGTTTTCAGCTGAGCTTCACTCTTCTTAGATGACTCTAGTTTTGTCAAATTAAAAAAAAAAAAAAAAAAAAAAACTAACTAACACAGGTCCTCTTAATGGCAAATGCTCTTTACTACTGAGACATCTCTCCTGTCTCTCTGTCAGTTTTTGTAGTTATTCATTAGAACTTAATATTGAAACAGTTGTACTGATGGATGAGTCAATACAATGTCTGAGATTTGCTAAAGCAAACTTAAAGGGAAAAAGAAGGAAAGAACTAAAATAACACAAACAAGGTAACTGTTGAAGCTGGGTGAGAGGCATATAGGGATCCATTTTAATGTTCTTTGTATACTTACAAAAAACATTTCCAAAACAATTTTAATTAAGCAAGCTCCTACTTCATTAGTGAGTAATTCAGTCCAAAAACTACTAAGTAGGGCTAAAAAGAGATGGGAAAGGAGACAGCAGCTCAGCCCAGATGAAGCCTCACTCTGGTTTAAGCTGTTGTGATATTTATTAATCTTGTCAATTTGAATGGATTTGGAAAAGTCTATGAGATTAATAAAACATACACCTTCTATACTGTGGTCACAAAGGCTATAACCCCACAAACAGAATATTGTCTTGATGGATTCATTATAAGATGACAGAACCGGGGTGGGGGTGAAGAAGAGGAGGCAGAGCCTACCTGGAGGAAGTAGGTCTTTGATGCTTTTCCCTTAGGGGCTATGTCTTTCTCTGTCTCTTTCATGGATTCCCTTTCTTTGTTCCTAGTAATCAAAATTGTGCAGAGCCCCTGCCTCCTCTGATGGCCACCATTCCTTTCCTGCTACAATGGACTGAAATCCACCTAAAACCACAAGCCAAAATAACTCTTTCCTCCCAAGCTGTTTCTATCAGGAATATTGTCACAATAGCACACAATTAACTAATATACAAGAGATATTAGTTACTTTCTCATGGCTGTGATAAATACCTGACAAGAAGCAACTTAAAGATTCATCTAGAGTCTCAGTTTGAGGGTAGTATCCATCATGGCAGGAACATGGCAGCAGAAGCAACATGAAGCTACTTGGTCCTGTGTACATCCTAGCACGTCAGGAAGCACGGAAAGAGGAAGTGTGATGTCCATCTGCCTCTCCTTTTCTTTAGTCTGTGATTCCAGCCTATGTGACAGTACCACCACCCACAATCACTGTGCTCCTTCTCACCTCAACCAGTCCTCTCTGGAGATGCCAGCACAGACACATCCAAAGGTGTCCTGGTCAGTACCACAAGTTATTTATTCGTTTGGGAGGTAGGTGTGTATGCACACCCTTGAGCACATGTTCCTGACTGTGGAGACCACGGAAAACCTTGGATTTCAAACTCTATTGTTCTGAAGCTCACCAAGTAGGATAGGCTGGCTGGCCAGGGAGCCTTGGGGATTCATCTATCTCCACCTCCCCAGCACTAGGACTACAAGAATTTTTACACCAGTTTGTGGGGAAGTGGACCGTGAAAGGTAGCCTGGTCCTCAGTTGAGCTAAGGCTAGAAGCCCTGGAGACTCTGAAGGAACAGTAGGAGCTTCACCTGCTCCCGGGCAACAGGCCCCTGTCATTAGCCACAGCCTCCCATAGATTTGTGGCCATCAGTCATACAAGGGCAATGCCTCAAGCCCCTCTACATGTAGATGAAGAAAAGAATGTGACCTGTGGTCACTTAAGCTCAAGACAGATGGCAATTCTAATGAGGTACCTAGTGGCCTGGAAGATGTAGCCAATAAGCCTTCCTTCCCAGACATTCCTCCCTGCAAAGTTATTTAATCTCAGGCCCTGAGAAGTGCGGTGTGGTTTTACACATCCACTTTCCACCATGGCAATAAATGATGTGGAACCACACAATGTCTCTTTTCATCAGGATCCGCCATGGGGAGTCATGAAGAATACCTTTGCCGACAGAGCCAAGCGGCTATCTAATTTCCCGTAGAAGGCCTCTCTGCACTCCCAGCCACAACTGCCACCAAGCCCAAGTCTGCTGCCACCAAGCCAAGGACAATCACCGTGGGACCAGCCGGAGCTCCCACCCCCACCCCACCACCCTGCCCTGGGCTAAATCGAGCCCTCTGCCCAGATTCCGTTCTCAGCTCTTCCACGCCTTCCAGTGGCACCTGGGTGTGCAAAAGCCTGGGAACTCTGTGGCCCCAGCCTCTTCACAGATCCAGGGACCCCCGAGCCAGCTCCAGCTGTCCCATGCCTCAGACTGCACTTTCCCCTGACACCCCTGAGCGGTGTCCCAGGGCTTCTCTACAGCCCAGCACCCACCCAGCATGAGGTAAGCCCAGTCAAACACACACACACACACACACACACACACACACACACACACACCCCTTAATCAAACAAATTAATTACCACATCAGTCATATCATTTAAGAACTGAGCCCAACTGCAGGTACTGTGAAGATGTGTGGGAAATAATTCTAAGTAGAATTAATTAATCAAATAAGTAAATGTACTAAAGATATTAAAACATTTTACTCTATTAGGAGTGGTAAATATTGAAAAAATTCAAGATGCATCCTGTAGTATTAGATTGAGAGTTAAGATGTCAGTGTAAACCAAGGTCTGTCTCATTATCTATAGTTCCCTACAGAAATAGGCATCCAGATGTGCTCTTTAGGATAACCACGAAGGTGGGAAGCCAAGTGGAGCAGGTGTCTCTATCAGATCCCTTGTATGCTAGTTTGTGAAGGCACATCCTTGATTCATGATTGATGTGGAAGGCCTGTACCACTGTGGCCAGTATCATCCTAAGGTGGTGGTCCTGGGTTGTATAAAAATGCAAGCCAAGTGAGCCATGAGGAACAAGCCAGTAAGCAGTGTCCCTCCATGGTCTCTGCTTTAGTATCTGACTCTGTGTTCCTGACTTCACTTCCCAAGTTACTATTTTTTATGATTTTTTTATCACAGCCATAGGAAGTAAACTAAGATACCAGATACATAGGACATATGACACAGACGGGAGACACACACACACACACACACACGTATGCACACAGCACACTGAAACAGGAGTCTTCCAGAGACACGACTTTCAGAAGCTAACGTATCCAGGAATGATTAGGATCCATGTATCTCAGTCCTTCCCTACTCCTAACTCTCTTGCTCTTCCTAAATCAAGGAAACAAAGACAAAAGGCATCCTCGAGACTTGAGTCTGTGAGTCTGTACACCACAACAAGATCTCTTCCGAATGTGCTGTCTCTGGAGCTGGGGAGAGATTGCGCAGTGAGCACGTACCGTTCCTTCTGGAGACCTGAGTTAGATCACCAGTACCCACATCACGCAGTCTTAAGCGCCTGGAACTCGAGCTCTAAGGAATCCAACGCCCGTCACTTCCACAGGCATCCATCCACGTGGAAGAGTTTACACATGCCTACACTAAGACACACAAAGACATGTAATTAATTTAAAAATAAAATCTTTCTAAAGAAGATCCTGTGTTTTCACCCACCCCTTAAAGGAAATCATCTATTACAATGAGAATTTACTGGTCCCCATCTGTTTAATGTAATTTTAAAATCATGCTACTGCCTTTCCCGGGAGCTCAACCCACGCTCTGACCTCTCTCGGTTCCCTTTGCTCCATCTAGCTTAGCCCAGGATGGATCACAACCCTTCCCCAACCCAGGAAAGCCAGGAGCTGCTGTCTCAGCGCCATAGGCTCCCTCTCACCTTCTCCTTTGCTCCTCCTGGCTAGCTTCACCAAGCTGACAGCTACAGCCCTGGCTTCTCTCTTTCTCTGCCCACCTTTGCCCCACAGATGAAAACACTTAGACAGCTTTATTATTTTAGAAATTGCCAGATAATACAATTGTTGGACACAGAATCTCTTGTCCTAACCTTATCAGCTAGTTTAGCCTGTATCAGTCAGCCTCTGCCAGTGACAGAGGCCGCAGATTCTAGCTTCCCCAAGATCTTACATGGTTATAACTTGCCTCTCCTTTCAAAGCCTGGCCGAAAAACTCCTTCTCTTTCCTCAAGTCTCTCTTTCTTCCTAGGACCTAGAAGTCCCATCTGTACCCCTTGCCCAGCAATTGGCTCCTGCCTTCTTTATTGACCAAATCAAAACCTAATTAAGAAACGAAACCAGATTACTATCAGCACCTCCCCCTAAAATTTACAAAAGACCTTAACATGGGGGGCAGGCTGGTAGGAGCACAACAAAAGCTAGTTATCAAAACTCTAAGAACAATGTGACCATTGCAGAAAGGAAAAAAAAATGAGTTACAGTTGCAGCACTTGGGAAGTAGAAGTAGGAAAATCAGGAGTTGAAGCTCATCCATGTTTCATACAGCCTGGGCTACACGAAGCTCTGTCTCAAACAAAGCAAATTTCCCAAGGACGATCTTCACATTCTCATCCAATAGCTTAGGTAAGATCTTCTTACCCCACTCGCAAAGCAGTGAATGCTGCACAGAGAGACTGATGGTTGCTGGAAGTCATGTGGATGACGCAGAATGCAAATGTGTTGTCTGCACGGCTGTAACCACTGTCCAGACATAACACTGACTGGGTGTTTAGCAACCTCCTGTTGTAAACACTCCTTCACATCAACTCCTCCTCATTTTTGCAAATGATTCTCATTAGTAAATGTCTCAGTTGAAGAAAAGTAAACTATTGCCTTTATAGATGTTTTGTGTGTAAAGATCACTAAATATAATCTATAAAAGGAATCTAAAGCAATTTGGAAAGGAACTTAATTCCAGCTTATCCTTGTTGTTAATTTGTTCTTTAATTTTCTTGTTAGGAATTTCTTAATGAATACATATTGGGATAAACTGTATTAAGTGTCTGCTAATTCAACACTGTAATATCACCAGCACAAATGTCAAGATTACCCTGAATTACATCACAAGTCAGTCACATGAATTGTAGGACACTTTTCAAAACGGTCACACAGGGCTCTTCAATGTCATAACAGGAAATAAAGTTTAGTCTTTTTTTTTTTTGTACTGCTATAACTAAATGCCATACACTGAAGGCTTATAAACAACAGTAACATCTTCCTTTTGGTTTTGGAATCTGAGAAGCTACAGGCATGTTTCATTCTCAAGTGAGGGCATCATCTAGCTATGGAAGGAGCAACTCTCTGGAATTTCTCTTAAAACATGATTCCAACCATGAAGGCTAAGCCTTCATACTAATAACTTCCAAAAGGCCCCACCTCCTAACACCAATACATTGGTGATAAGATTTCAATATATGAATTTGAAAGAACAAACATGCAGGCCATATACAGAGGTATAGGCAGAGGAACTGTTATAGACTGAAGAGATTGTATGCAACTCATGATCATTAAATAGGTTCTCAATTGCTTTTCATTTTTACAATCATTATTATTTTATGTGCACAGAGTTTTGGCTACATGTATATTTGTGTACTAAGTGCATAGCTGATGCCCACAGAGGTGTGGAAGGGGCATTTGATTCCCTGGAAGGAAATTACAGACCACTGTGATGCACAACGTGAATACTGGGAACTGAACTCCAGTCATCTGGAAGAACAACTAGTGCTCTTAAACACAGTGCTCCAGTCTAGATTTTTAAAAGATTTTTTTTTCCAATGAAAGATATTATTAGAATAGTATGCCCTGCCCCATTCCTGTTCAATTTCATTTCATTTTATTGTTTAGAAGTCCTAGTATCAGAGCCGAGTGTGGTGACATGCTTGTAATCCAAACACTTGAAAGGTAGAAGTTGGAGGATCAGGAGTCCAAGGTCAGCCTCAGCTACCTAGGGAATCTGAAGTCAGTCTAGGTTACCTGAGACTTTGTCTCAACAACAACAACAAACCAAAATCAGAGGGCTGAAGAAATGGCTCGGCAGTTAATAGTACTTGCTGCTCTTCTGAAAAACCTGAGTTTGGCTCCCAGCACCCACATCAGGCAACTTAAAACTAGCTGTAACTGCAGTTAATGGGGCTCCAACATCCTCTTCTGTATATACAAATGGTATATACTCACACAGATACATATAAATAAATAAAATCCTTTTAAAAAGACAAACAAACAACAACAACAAAAACCAGCACAGCTTCAGCAAAGCATCAGTTCTAAATTTTGTCTTACTATTTTGGGAGTTTTTCAGATGAGCCCTGCCTGCTACATTGTAGTGCCTGCTTCCATTTTCAGATTAGAGAACTATTATCTTATATGAAAGTTTGCTGTTTTAAATTATGGGATGTAAAGTGTCTTCAGAAGGTAATTGCAAGCGACTGATTTCTGAAGAAATGTCCTTAAAGAGAAACCTTGTAATACGTCTATGTTTCTGGAGCAGACGTCTGTGAACCTAAGTAAAATAAGGCTCTGGAATTCACGTAGCTCATAATTTGGGTTTTGCTTCCCACAGAGAGAAACAGGATTGTTTGCTAAGTTGCCAGCAACTTAGCCTTTGACTAGGCATACTCTACCAATACTAAGCAGTACTCCCAACACTCTTCTACTTTTTGATGCAGAATCTCATAAGGTTGCTGGAATTTTCTTAGTTGCTAGGATTGCAGATCTGCTGAAGCACCAGGCAGCTGACAAGTCCCATTGAGGCAGGTAGTCAGAGGAGTACAGGTAATAGGAATCCTTCACTAACTAAGCAGAAAAAGTGGAGACAGGAATGAAAAAGGAATGGTGAGTCACATGGTGGTAAACTTAATAATCTAAGAAAAGATCTAACAAAAAATCTAAGGGAAGAGATGGGTGTGTTCCAGAGTTCAACTCCACTGAGGAAGATTGAAAGACTCAACCCAAATTTAGATTAAAATCAATGAATTTATTCTTACTGATAATAAGATGGACGCAGCCTTATGACCAAATCGAGAAACATATAGGGCAGTGGGAAGCATAAAGGTGGACATTACAGTTATCTCTCCTCTATGAAATCTGCAGTTGTGTGGGAGAATTGCTTTGCTCCCTTAATTATCTCTTATTCCCTTTCACAGGGAGAGAAAACTGCTCGTCCCCTTTCCCAGAGATAAGAGCATTACAAAAGTCAATTATCTCATATAAGACGCCCCATTCATTCCTTCCTATCTCACAGCAGTAGCATCATTTTGTGGAGAATGCAGGCTGCTAGGAACTCATGGAAATTTTAGGGCAAAGATCACCAGCTATTTAAGGCGATGTCTGGTCCAGAGGTGAGTTTTCTTATCCATCACAGCTCTGCTTATGAAAACCTTTAATCTTGGTGCTTGAGTGGTGTTGAGAAAAGGATTAGGTATTCAGAATCATCTTTTGTTTGCCTAGCAAGTTCTAAGCCAGCTAGGGCTGCATATGTTCCACTTAAAAATAAGCAAATATCCTTGAGGATGGTGGCCAACCCTTTAATCCCAATACTTCGGATGCAGAGGCCTGTGGATCTCTGAGTTCCAGGTCAGGCCGGTCTACAAAGGGAGTTCCAGGACAGACAGATAGGGTTACACAGAGAAACCCTGTCTCGAAAAGACAAAAAAGCACAGCAATACATACATAGGTACATACGTACAGAGAGACAGACAGACAGGCAGACAACAGAAGGACTCATTATAATGACAATTCCTTTTGTTTCCCCTGGGGCTCAATGTAGGGATGTAAATCGTGAAAAGTGAAGTGACTGTCCATACCCCAGAGGCTCTTGAGTAGCCTCCGGGCTGCTTCCGCTTCCGTCGTCATTGGCTCAGAGCCCGGCTACGGACTAGGATAGCCCGAGGCCACGCCGGAATTGACGGAACCACGGGGGGGGGGGGGGGGCTTTCCTAGTGCGCCTGCGCCGTGTGCCGGGTGTGCGGGAGCTGCGTGCTTTCGGTGTTGACGTCTGGAATAACCGCCACGTTGGTTGGTTGAAGGCGGCCCATGTCGCCTGTATCCCGATCCCGTCCTAATGAGGACACTCTGGGCTCTCAGAAACGACGACGTGGCTCGGAGAGCCCACCGTCGGCGTTGCAGACTAGCCGATCCCCTCGGGGAGGCGGTTTCGGCTCTCACCTCAGCGGGCCTGAGGGGCTCCAGCCTCCGCGGGGTGCCGAGGGCGTCCGGCCACTGCATCCCGTCTGCCGCCCCAGGTCTGGAGAACGACCGTTACCGCTGGGGATCCATACGTTTGCCTCCTTATCCTCCTCTCCCATCTGCAGTGGGTACCGTTACCACCACAGCTATGTGGGAGACCGTTCGTGGGCTGAGGACCAGAAGGAAAAGGAGGAGAGCTACAGGCAAAGGAGGCTGAAGGAAAGAGAGAGGATTGGAGAGCTGGGAGCGCCTGAGGTATGGGGACTGTCACCCAAGATTCCTGAGCCAGATTCTGATGAACATACACCAGCTGAAGATGAGGTGAAGAATCAGAAGAGCAGCAGTTCAGATCTCACCAGTGAAGAAAAAAGGACAAAGACCAGTCATTCAACAAAGAAAAAAAGAAAGAAAAAGCCTTCCAAAAGGAAGCATAAAAAATATTATAATAGCAATTCAGACTCCGACATTCATTCTAGCTCTGATAGTGATAAAAAGAAAGTTAAAATCAAGAAGAAAGAGAAGAAAAAGAAACATCGGGCAAAACAACTCAAGAAGAAGAAGAGAACTAAAAAAGAATACACTGACTTAAGCTTCAAAGCTTCAGAAAGGGAATTGCCAGAAGACGCGTGGATGGACCAGTCGATATGTGCAGATGGCATGGATTTAATAGGCCCAGAAGCACCTGTAATACATACCTCTCAAGATGAGAAACCTTTGAATTATGGCCACGCTCTGCTTCCAGGTGAAGGTGCAGCCATGGCTGAATATGTAAAAGCTGGAAAGCGTATCCCACGAAGAGGTGAAATTGGGTTGACAAGTGAAGAGATTGCCTCATTTGAATGTTCAGGTTACGTCATGAGTGGTAGCAGACATCGCAGAATGGAGGCTGTAAGACTGCGTAAAGAGAACCAGATTTACAGTGCTGATGAGAAACGAGCCCTTGCATCCTTTAACCAAGAAGAGAGACGGAAGAGAGAGAATAAGATCCTAGCCAGCTTCCGAGAAATGGTATACAGAAAGACAAAAGGGAAAGATGACAAATGAGAACCTGTTTGTTTCACTGCTGGACGTTTAACAACAAAGACTTTATATGACCAAAGTAATAGTAAATGGCTTTATCATTTACCAGTGCTATTGTACATACTGTGTTAGTAGAAAGCACTTCTTGAGATGTCATTAGAAATTTTTACAAACATTGCAGGAGAATGACTAAAAAGGTGAATGTCACTTCAGTCCCTGATTTACCCCCCTTTTAAAAAAGTGTCGTCTGTATCCTTCGGTGGTTTTTGTTCACGTACAAGTTTGTATTTTCCAAAATAAAAGTTAGTACTACTAAACTGAAGAGTGCCTAGTCCCCATCTGCTACGGTGATCTCCCCCTAACCCCCCAAGCAGGTTTTACTTTTTGGAGTCATTTGTCCCAGGAGGACAAAAAAACATAAAAGCAATACCCAAGAAGTTGGAACTATTTGGATTCAGTGGGCAGTGTTGTTCTGACAGTAGTTAACAGACTTTGTTAAAGAGATTGAATTTTATGACTGAAAAGTCTGGGGAGCTTTCTAGCATAATGTTAATACTACTTGGACTTTTTCCCCATCCTTTTCTACAGCTCATTTAAAGTGGTTTCCCTTTTAGAACAAAAGAGCTGCCATATCTCTTGAAAGAACATTTCTTTTTGAAGGGTTTGGGCATTTTTCACTTTGATCCTATGCTGTTTCTTCATAAGATGAAAGTAGCACCAAGTGCTGTCCATTGTAAAATTGAGACAGTATTGCTCTTTATCTGACTTTCCTCTGCTCCTACCTTTTGCCAATAGGGAGATCAATGGTTTGACCCAAATGGGATGCATATATGCAAATGCCAGTGGTATACAAGTCTAATGCTAACAATGTTCTGGTAATCAGTTAATGTGTACTATTCTTGAAATTACTGATATAGCGCTTTTATAACCACTTTTCTGGAAGAGGTGAGTTCATTTGAACATCAGAGCCTAGTTTAGTCTGAAAATAGATATAAAAATATGTATATTGTGTTTGTCTGCAATCATTAAGAAGTCGAGGTATTTCTTCCAGAAGCGGTATTTGAGAATAGTTTCTTCTCCACCTATATTAATGAAAGTTGCTGAAAGTTTTATCCACCACTAACTTAAGATAATCATACTGAAGTTGGTTTATAGTAGTTTACTTAGGGTGTCATTCATTTCCAGATTTTTATGCAATTTTCATGTTTCTTCACTGAGTAATGACACTTTATCAGTGAAGAATTTTTAAAACAAGATTCTCTGAGAAGCACTGGATTTTCTAAAAGTTGTTCATTAACCACAGTGACCTCCCCTGATGAGGAGAGAAGAGCTCTCGGCAGTCTTCCCATTTTCCTGGGCACCAAGTCCCTCTTTTCCAATCATGTCCCAACTTCAAGCAGACTATAATAAACATCTCCCAAAGATCACTCTGCAAAATTACCTCTTCCCACCATTTTCTGTTTTCCATTTGTTTTACCACAGTGAGAAAAGTGGTTTCTGGGTACAGTTTCTCAGGAGCACCCACCCTCAGCTACCAGCACCCAGTAAGCATGCCATGGACTGTATACTCCAAGCTTCTCACCACAGTGCCTTATTTGTAGGTCACTGCCAGAAAGAATATTTCTGACTAGGTATTCTTAAATTTTTACTTTAAAATAAGTGCTGTTTAAAATAAGAATAGCTGGCTCAGGAGCGCCGCAGGTATGGTCAGTGTAGATGCTACATAGGCAGGGGTGGCTATCTGAAAATCTGTTGGGCAGAGAAGATAGACAACCGGCTGGGCAGTGGTGGCGCACGCCTTTAATCCCAGCACTTGGGAGGCAGAGGCAGATGGATTTCTGAGTTCAAGGCCAGCCTGGTCTACAGTGTTCCAAGACAGCCAGGGCTACACAGAGAAACCCTGTCTCAAAAAATCAAAAGAAAAAAAAAAAAAAAAAAGAAGATAGACAACCAACAAATACCTGCTGCAGTTTTGAATTTTAAAATGTGTGTGATCATGACACATTTGTAAAGAAAAGCTTGACTTCACTGGATGAATCCTGTTTGAAATGGACACAGGGTTTATCCATAAATCAAGAGAGAAAAGCAGAAGATCCAGGGTGCTTAAGCCTTGCAAAGGGTAGGTTAGAGCCACCTAGAAATAAAAACACAGGTGGAGATACAGGGATTGAGATGGTTGCAGAGCATGGAAGTCTCATAATGAGCTGCACCTAAGAGCTGAGATAAAAGGACACCTTCGCTGAGGGTTGTAACTTGATTTAGGTTTCCCCAAAGCGGTTGAGGGAAGCTGGTCGAAGCTGAGCTTGTACATCTGTTCATTCCATTTTTCAGAAACTATACCTCACTATATAGAGTGGTAGACACTTTATTTTTTTTTTCAGGTAAGAGTACATCTTGTTAATGTTTCTGTCAGTGTACTATAAATCTAACTTTGAAATGTTTTTATAGTTTCCATTATATTTAAGTGTTACTGGATATGATGACTTAATGTCATTAGAAATGAACTCAGCCAAAGGGATGCGTTGATTCATGAGATGGGGATGAAAAGCAGCCCTGATGGAGAGCCAGCGGACTGGTGGCTCAGGCAAAGGCAAGGGCAACGACTGTGGAGGCTTTCGGAAGTGGGTTGTAGTCACTTCCTTTCATCAGCTGTGAGCACCAACCTTGAAATAGATTTTCTCTGTATAAATATTTATTGGATAAAGAGCAAAGCAGTGTAAATTCACATGTTGTAAATAAGTGGATAAACCTGTAAGCTGCCCTTAGCCACTGCCACCATAGAATTTATGATCTACTGTGGGCAAACTTGGAAAAGGTTAAATGATTACAAGTAGCAGCACACTATGGGAAAAAAGGCTGTAAGTCTAAGAAATTTGCTTTTCTGGGACAGTTACTGGTGAAACACTAACAGTCACATGCAAGGCCCATGCTTTGTCTTGAGTAGGTACTACTGTGGTCGTTTCTGTGACAATTCACCAGGTCACAGAGCAACAGTGCCAACAGCATTCTGATTTTTCAAAATGCTTTGTGTCTTTGCTTTTCTGGTTGATGACAGTGGCTTTTTATTTTCCCTTTTCAAGCGGAAGGTATCGTTTTCACTGTTTCTGATCTTGCAGTTATTTAATGTGAAGTGTTCACACTAGTGTTTGGCTGTTTTATTTGGGGAATGTTGTTCTTGTTATCATAAAAAAACTCTTCAAGTAATAGGAAGTTAACCTCTTACCAACTGTTTTGAAAACATTTCTTTTTACTTGATTTTCTGATCTTTGTCTTCCTCACTTGAGAAAAGGGGCTGTGATGGTTTGAATGTGCTTGGCCCAGGGAGTGGCAACGTTTGGGGGCGTGGCCTTGTTGGAGTAGGTGTGGCCTTGTTGGAGTAGGTGTGGCCTTGTTGGAGTAGGTGTATGAATGTGGGAGTGGGCTTTAATACCCTAGTCCTAGCTGCCTGGAAGCCAGTATTCTGCTAGCAGCCTTCAGCTGAAGGTGTGGAACGCTCAGCTTCTTCTGCACCATGCCTGCCTAGATGCCACCATGTTCCCACCTTCATAATAATGGACTGAACTTCTGAACCTGTAAGCCAACCCCCAGTTAAATGTTGTCCTTGGGGCTGGAGAGATAGCTCAGTGGTTAAGAGCTCTGACTGCTCTTCCAGGGGTCCTGAGTTCAATTCCCAGAAACCACATGGTGGCTCACAAGCATCTGTAATAAGATTGATGCCCTCTTCTGGTGTGTCTGAAGACAGCTACAGAGTACTTGTATAAATAAAATAAAATATCTTTAAAAAATAAATAAGTAAATAAATAAATGTCCCCCATAAGAGTTGCCTTGGTCGTGGTGTCTGTTCACAGCAGTAAAACCCTAACTAAGACGTGGGCCATCTGAGTAACTCCAGCTTCTCAGTGTGCACAGCAGTTCTCTTGTTCAGCTCACTCACCATGGGATGCTGCCATCAAAGAGCAACCTAGCTGGTACATCTGCCTTAAAAGAGATGTGTAATTTGATTATATACTCCATTTCCCTTAGGAGGCTATGATATAAACAGAAAACAGCTTTTTATTTGATGTGATTGTTCATGGAATTATGTAACTGTAGGTTGTAGATAAAAATAAGACAAATTCCAATATTTGAAGAAATATAGTACTTCATAAAATATGGAAATCTCACATAAGGGGATCCTAAAATAAATATTTTTGTTGTGTGTCTGTCTGTCTGTCTGTCTGTGTCTGTCTGTCTGTGGTTTGGTTTGGGCGTTTCTCAAGACAGGGATTTCTCTATGTATCCCTGACTATTCTGGAACTCACACAATAGAAGAGGGTGACCTCAAATAATTTAGAGATCCATCTCCTTCTGCCTCCTGAACGCTAGCACTAAAGGCATGATTCAGTTCCCAACACCCACATGAATGATCACAGCTATCTGTACCTCCAGTTAAAGAGATCCAGTGCCATCTTCTGTCTTCTGCAGGAACCAGACACAAGCATGCTGCACACACACACATGCAGGAAAACACACAAATATATATATACACATACATATACATATATACATACACACAGAGAGAGAGAGAGAGAGAGAGAAGGGGGGAGGGAGAGAGAGAGAGAATCTGTAACACAAAGAAAGGTATTTCTGATCCTTAACTATTAACGCTTGGTAAGAATTGGGCCTGGTAGTACACACATGCAGTGAAGAGTTAAAAGAAGAATGCAGGCAGCCCAGACACTCCCGCCTTCCCTAGGATGCAGGCAGCCCAGACACTCTCGCCCTCCCCCTTCCCTCCTCTCAACCCAGACTAGCCCAGACACTCCCAGCTTCCCCCTCCCCTTTTTCATTCTAGTCAGCACATTTTACATCGTTACTCCCCTGACACAGGGACAGCTTAATTCAAGGACAGTTTTAACCAAGGACGCCCTGTCTCCTTTGCCATAAGATAAGGATGAGCCACAAGGACATTCGATATCTATGTAACTGCGACCCTGTATTTTTCCCTGATGCCTGAAAAATTCCATCTGCTCTATGATTTTTTCTATAAATACTCTTAATTTTAGCTGGTCGAGGTCGACTCCTCTGGTCTCTGCATAGGCTATGAGTCGGCCCTAGTGCACTAGATTAGGCTCAAA
>CM052714.1:36630472-36663826 GCA_028551405.1 Uromys caudimaculatus
AAAATTCCATCTGCTCTATGATTTTTTCTATAAATACTCTTAATTTTAGCTGGTCGAGGTCGACTCCTCTGGTCTCTGCATAGGCTATGAGTCGGCCCTAGTGCACTAGATTAGGCTCAAATAAACCTCTTGTATTTACATCAAGAACGGTCTCTCGTGCGTTACTGGGGGAGTTCGCTATCCCGAGGCTTGAGTGAGGGTCTCCCCGGAGCGGGGGTCCTACAGCAGTACTAGCATTCAGAGAGCAAAGGGTCACAACTTCTTAAAAAAACAGATTTGGCAAAATTCCTTTTTTATTTTTATTTTTTTACATTTATTTATTTTCTACGTGCATATAAGTTTTTGTTTTGTTTTGTTTGTGTTTTGTTTTTCCTTCCAAAACTGGATTTCAGGTATTAAATTCAGTTCTGTCAGGCTGGGCAACAAGTGCCTTTACCCCCTGAGCCATCTTGCTGGCCGAGATTTAGCAAAATTCTTGTCTTAGGCCTGTGGCAGGCAGACATCATAAGAGAGCTCGCTTATCCCTCTCCTTTCCCTGCACCCACCTCCAGGAACAGTCACAGCCACCAACCACCTCAGCACCAGTCCTGGGTCGATTTGCATGGCTGTGACAAAATGCCCAAGGCCACTTACAGTAGGAAGGCTGCCTTCAGGCTTACTTTCAGGGACTTTAGGCCAGGGACAGGTGGCAGAGGTCTGTTCACTTCATAACAGCCAGGAAATAAAAATAAGCTGAGGGCCTAGTATTATTCCTTTAAGAGCATGCAAGCCCTTGATGGCCTGGGTTTCTTCCATTAGGCCCTTCATGAAAGTTTTAACACAACCCAGCAACAATGCAGGTTGGAAATAGAGCCTTCAACAAGTGAGTCTTTGGAGAACGAAATATGAACCCCTGCGTAGTCTAACAACTTTAGCTAGGTTTTTATGTCGGTGCTTTTAATACTTTACCATTACCGGGAAGCTTGGGTTGACAATGTATTTATTTTTGCTTTATACAGGAAGTGTCCCCCAATTCTTATTTTACTACTTCCTCTTTTGGTCAGAAGTGCATACTGGTTTACAGAAATAGTTTTTCACAATTCAGAGTCATGGGGTGCTAGGAAAAGCAGTTCAGTTGACCTACATGCTTCCTAAGCATGAGAACCTAGGACCTAAATTCAACCCTAAGAGTGGCATAAAGCCAGACATGGTGGTGCACTGTTGAATCCCAGCACTAAGGAGGCAGATCCCTGAGACTCACTGCCAGGCTGCCCAGCTTAACTGGCAAGCCTCGGGACTTTAGAAACAGTTACAGACCGTGTCTGAGGCTGACCTCTTTTCTCGATATGTACACACACACACACACACACACACACACACACACACACACACACACACCGGCGGGGGGGCGGAAAGGGAGAGAGGGAGGAAGGGAGGGGGAGGGGGAGAGAGGAAGGAAGGGAGAAGGACAGAGACAGAGACAGTTGACTAAAATGTTGCTGTGTTATAGAAGTAGAGAGAAGAACATTAAACATTACTATAGTGTGGTGGTCTGATTGGCAGTGTGGGTAGTGCCTGGGAGATTTTTAGCTTTTTGAGAATTCTCCCTGTGGTTCTGAGTTCTATTCCTCCCTCGGGATGTTCAGACAATGTTGCACGCTGAGCTGGAAAGATAAAAGAAAAGGTGAGTCTGCAGGATCCTGGCCCAGCTGGGGGCGCTGGGGAGCAGAGGGTTGAAAGCCTTCGTTACAGCTCTATTAGAGGATATTCAATGAAACAGCTCTCTTATATGCTATTCAATGATTCAGTGGAACAGCTTGTGTGCATACACCTTATTTGGTGTGAATCAAAGGCTATGTTCATGAACCTTGGAGAGAGATGAGAGGTTCTTCTTAGAGCGAGGCTTAAAGTTCTGGGAATGCCTCATTTGCACAGAGAGGCATTCCAGGAATCCCAGGCCCTTGCTGAGCAGGTTCTTATCTGGAGGGAAGAAATTGAACCTGTAATTTTGCCAAGGACTATGTGGCATTCCTCAGGTAGAAGATTGGAGGTCGGGCTCCCCAGATCAGGCAGAGAAAAGGACACACACACACAAACACACCCCCTAAGAAAAGGGAGTCCTCCATTTCTCGCTGAGCTCAGGAAAGCTGTCTGGACATGGTAGACTACAACCTTAGTATCAAGGTGCACCATCTCCACACTGATTCCAAGTTGAATCTTCATAGCGGAGAGATAAAACACTCTGGAAGTTGTCCTCTGACCTCCATATCCATGCCGTGGCTCACATGTGCACACACACATAAACAAACACTTGTATAAAACACAATTAAATAAAGTAAAAATTTAAAAATCTCCCCCTAGGTGTAAGCCAAGATGAACAGACACTCGGGTATTACTAGACCCACACTCCCCTTTCTACCTTTGATATCCTGAGTTGGAAAGACACAGGGCCATCTTACGGATGATCCCACAAGAGAGGCTGATTCCTAAGCTCCATTTTTGTTATGTTTTACCTAACTGGGCAGGCACTCGGGCCCTGCCTGTCCTCTTCACCAGGCTTGAGGAGGCTGGTACTGGGTGAGGCCAGAGGAGGAAACTGGGTACCAGGACCCTTTCTCCGGTCACCAGACACGAAGACAACTGAAATTCAAATCTACTTGGGCAGCAACATCTGGGAAGAGATTGGAGCTGTATCCTCAATGGCTTTAGAAAAGGGTCTCAAATCTAGGGCTGCACATAGTTCTGACAGTACAATAAAAATCCAATGAAGACCACGCAAATTCTTGAAACAATTCTATAAGTTGTATCAGAAACTGTCAATATGGATCCTGAAACCCTGGAAACTGTCATGATGATGAGAATGATCTGTTTCACAAAGCATCTCTGACATTACGAAGAAATTACAAAAGTAGAGAAGACTATGGGCATGAGCCCTCTCTGTTGATAGACAGTGTGTAAAAACCAGGAGCTCAGTAAGAGTCAGATGTCCATTGTCTTCCAAAAACAAAGAACATTGGGAATCTGAGGAAACAACAATAAGGCTTTAGAAAATCTTCAATGCAGGGCCAGAGAGATGGCTCAGTGGTTAAGAGCACTGGATGCTACTCCCAAGTTGGATTCATAGCACCTACATGGTGGCTCACAACTGCTTGTATCTCAAGGAATCTGATGCTTTCCCCTGGCTTCCATGAGCACCTGGCAGCAAGTGATACACAGACAGACATGCAGATAAACACCTATACACATAAAATAAATAATAATTTAAAACAATTTTAAAGAGCTTCAGCAAGCCTGTTGTAAAGCCAACCATGAAGGGGTGGGTGGGTATGAAACAGGTCACAAAGGAAGAAAACTAAACCCCTAGTTGCCAAGGAAGCTAGTTGACTCACAAATTCCTCTATATTCCAAATTCCCAGATACCACCAAGTACTGCTAACCATTTTTTTCCTTAGAAGACTAGCAGCAGCCTCTGCAGATTCCTCAAGAACAGTGGTTCTCAACCTTCCTATGCTATGACCCGTTACTACAGTTCCACATGGTGGGGTGATCCCTAACCGTAAAATTATTTTCATTTATGCTTCATAACTGTAATTTTGCTGTTATGAACCCTAATGTAGATATTTTTAGACATAGAAGTTTGTCAAAGGGTTCAGAACCACCCCTTTAGACCATTCTTGGTAATTCATTTTGAAAGAAGGCTCTGGCCGGGCAGTGGTGGTGCACGCCTTTAATCCCAGCACTTGGGAGGCAGAGGCAGGCGGATTTCTGAGTTCGAGACCAGCCTGGTCTACAGAGTGAGTTCCAGGACAGCCAGGGCTACACAGAGAAACCCTGTCTCGAAAAACCATAAAAAAAAAAAAAAAAAAGAAAAGAAAAAAGAAAAAGAAAGAAGGCTCTGCTAGGTATGGCCTGGTGATATCCCAAATGAAATAAATCCTGAGGTCCAGGGATCTGAGGAGTTAATTAAGGCCTAATAGGGACAGAAAAGGAGTCTGTCTGGTAATCAAATTTGCTTGAAATAAGATTTTTTATGTTATTTCTGAAATAGGACTTATCGGTAATATACTCATGTATCACCAATAATATTACTAATATAGAAGCCCCAGTCTCATGAGTGCATTTATATAAGACCTGCAGGCAATTCTTGATATTTTCCTAGTTATGCACTCTGCTCTTCTCAGCCAGTACGGTCTGATGAACCACATTCCCTGAAATTCCTCAGGTTTTTATTTCTAGAATTGGAGGATCCTTTTCATCCTTGAAGCCTGGAACCAGACTTAACAGTTTACAACACTAAATTGTACAGATGCTAGTACTTTGGAAGATTAGATGGCCTAAGGGTGGGTGTTTAGAATTTAGAATTCAATGACCTTTGGAGAGAAGGATCAAGATGTGCCAATTTTCTTTCTAAAGTGTGTGTGTGTGTGTGTGTGTGTGTGTGTGTGTGTGTGTGTGTGTGTGTACATGTGTGTTGTTGTTGCTGCTGCTGCCTCTGCAGAAGGTCAGAAGAACCACTGGATGACCTGCAGCTGGATACCCTGGCTGTTATAAGCTGAGAACCTAACTTGTGAACTGGGTTCTCTAGAAGAGCAGCAAGGCTCTTAACATCTGGATCATCTCTCTGGGTTAAGCTTTAAAAGCCCTGATATTGAAAGGGGACATGCTGCGGCAGGGTGTCAATGACTTTCAAGTAACTGGAATCTAGGAGATGTTAAACCATTTACCGGGACTGTTAGCCTGCAAGGCCCAAATCTGTGAGCAGGCTGAGGAATCATTGGGTTTCCTCCTCTAACCTGGAATGAGGAGCCTGCTTGGAAAGCGGTAGCTAACTGACAATTAGACAAATGGGGAACAAAAACATGCAATTCTCAGGCGATTGAACATATTCCTGCGTATGGCAGGCTACTGTAGAATTTGATCCCAATTTTTGATCTCATGGCTAAGCTCCTTTATGAAGTTTTTTTTTTGGTTTTTGGTTTTTGGTTTTTCGAGACAGGGTTTCTCTGTGTAGCCCTGGCTGTCCTGGAACTCACTCTGTAGACCAGGCTGGCCTCGAACTCAGAAATCCACCTGCCTCTGCCTCCCAAGTGCTGGGATTAAAGGCGTATGCCACCACTACCTGGTTCTTTATGAAGTTTTGAATGGACCCAGAAATATTTATGGGTTTTGAACTTTAAAAGGGGATTTGACATCTGCTCCTGCCATGGGAATTTTAGGCTTGCAAAAGTCTTTTCGGTTACATGAAAAGGGTGGAGTCCTATTATGAGTTCTCACTCAAATGATTGGAGATGAACCTCAAACTGCAGCCTATTTATCAAAGTAAATGGCTTAGAAGGGAGGATTATAGGGGAGGGGAGGTTGGTGGTGACTTTGTGTAGACACTATAGGAAGGACTTAAACAAATCATTTGTTTGTTCTGAGTTAATCTACACACAAAACATCTTAATGCCCTGTTTGTTCTGAGTTAACTTTACACACCATTGGCTTAGAGGACTACAGAGCACATAACTGATACTGCCAGACATTAACCAGACTAAGCTCTGTTAGCTGCCTAGGTCCGAAGTCAAACAAGATAAGCATAAAATAACAAAGTGAATGTCTGCAGCAGCAACACACACACACACACACACACACACACGCACACGCACACGCACACACACACACACACACACGCTTTAGAAAGAAAATTGGCACATCTTGACCCATCTTCTCTTCAAAGATCATTGAATTCTAAATTTTAAACCCTACACTCAGGCCAAACAATATGATAAAGGAGGCACAGATAGGAGTCTTTGGAACTTGGTGGTAATAGGGTAGGGAATGAAGAATAAACTTGAGCACTAATCATTAACTTTGGTTCTCTAGAAAACTGCTGGTTTGAGATGAGGCATTAAGGTGACTTCTTTGAAGTGGTCATTTTAAATCCAACCTACATGATCATGCCAGCTTTTGGCTAAAGCCCAACCTAAAGATTCAATTCCTGTGTCTGTTTGTTGGTGGCTGTGACCACAACCCTAGCGTTGTTATTCTGGTGATAGAGATGACGTCTGTGTGTGAAAAAAAGCCAAATGAAATGGTCTGTTTTATGTAAATGAAATGTTTCAACTTAGATCCAGTCAGGACACCACCGAGTTGAGTCCTGGTCCTCCCATCGTCCTAGAGCGGAGCCGGAAGCTACTGGGCTGGAACACCATCGGTGAGAGACGTGTGACTGACCCTGTGGCCTGGGCGAGAGGACGTAGTGATCGGGTTCCAGCGGAGAGAGAACGGCAAACTTGGGACTCTTGAGCGGCGGATCTGGCTAATACACAGAAACTCTCCACACCTCGGAGCTAGGAGGACCAGAAACCGGTGCGTGACGGAAGCTACGGGGCACGGGAGAGGGAGGAAGCTCAGGACGCAGTTTTCCTGCTGTTGCGCAGGGTTATTCTGAAACACACTGCGGTTTCAAGCTGGCCGCAAACTCCAGAATATCTCCTGCTTCAGCATTTTAATGCTGTGATTGCCAACACTCCTGGGTTCTGATGCTTTTATTTTGTTGTGAGGTTTTTTTTTTTTCCTTTTCCTTTCTTTCTTTTTTTTTTTTTTTTTGTTTGTTTTTGAGAGCGTTTCATGAAGCTCTATTGGCCTCATCATTTGGCGGAGGATACTCTTGATTTTATCCTTCCACCTCCGAGCTCTGAGTTCATAAGCTGGTGCTGCCACACATGGCTTCTGCATGTTTAAGTAGTTAAGTAGTTACTACTGTAAGTAAATAGAATATTTGAATAGATAATCCGAAGTAGATGGGTAGACATAAGCGGCTTTAAAAGGCATACGTGAGAGAACAGTGAATACAGAGGCCCTAAAGCTGGAGCTTGTCTGTCTTATTTAGGGAATCACGAGGGCACCAGAGTATTTCGGGCGCAGTGAATAAGATTGCCACAAAGGATAAGCATGTGGACAAAGTGGACATTTGGTTGTGTGAGGAACTTGGTCTCGGGTAAAAGAAGGACATACTCTGACAGGTTTTGTGATTGGACACCCAAAATGTGGATAGATTGGAGGATGGGCGGAAATGGAATCAAGAATAATTCAAAGTTGGGTGCAATTAAAAACCTGCATCTGAGCATAGTGACTAACTTCTATAATCCTAGCACTTGGGAGGAGAATTGTCCATTGTTGGCTAGGGAGTGAGATCCTGGGAAAAAGGGAAAACTGGCAGGAAGTGAGGAAAACTGGCAGGAAATCGGCAGGAAGTGAAGACTGACTGTTGTGATGGTTGTGGCTAGGTGAATCCCACAGCTTTTGCTTCTGGATCAGATGCACACACGCAAGAGAGAAGGGAAAAATAAATCCACAATTTTGGGTCTGTAGATTTTTTTAAAAGGATCAAAAGGTAAGTTCAGTCCAGTGTTGGTACTGCACGGCTTCAATCCCAGCATTCAGGAGGCAGAGGCAAGCAGATCTCTGTGAGTTCAAGGCCAGCCTGATCTACAGAGCAAATTGCTGGACAAACAGCTACATAGAGAAACCTCTGTGTGTGTGTGTGTGTGTGTGTGTGTGTGTGTGTGTGTGTGTGTGTGTGTTTGGGGTGGGGGCAAAAACAAAAACAAAAAAACCCCCAAAAACCTGAAGATCACCTTTGAAACCTGTGTAAAATCATAAATTCTTCAACTCTCCAAGTTTCATCTGTAGTATAAGGTTGAAGGTAGTTCTTAGGTGTCTGTGGAGATTGAATAAGTAAGGGCAGCACCGGTGGAGCAGCTCTGTTGGCTTGTTGATTGTGACATGGGCTGTGACTAATCAATAAGAAAAAGGTTAAGGAGTTTTCCCTGTAAGCGTGGGATATATAAGGAACCAAGAACAAACAACAACAAAACTATCACATATTTGGTCGTTCAAGCATAAGAAAGATTTAGACCACATTAAATGTGTTAAACTTGATCGTGATGGTGATGGCAAGTCATTGTGTGCAACAGGCTCCGTTTCCCCCCTAGGGAGATCTCAGGTGCAGTGTGGGAAATCGTTGGTGTCAGGAAGACCAGCTTTAAAGCGGTGGTTCTCAACCTGCCTAAAGCTGCACCCCTTTAATACAGTTCCTCCTGTTGTGATCTCCAAACACAAAATTATTTTCATTGCTACTTTATACCTGTAATTTTGCTGCTGTTAGGAACTGTAATGTAAATATTTTTGGAGACAGCTTTGCCAAAGGAGTCACAACCCACAGATTGAGAACCACTGAGTTGAGTATTCTGAGCAGGAGAGCTTGTCATCAGGAAAATACAAGAAGGGTGTGTACGAGGCATAGGAAGCTGTAGAATCAAAAGAACTCAAGGCTGCTGGAGAGACGGCTCAGCAGTTAAGAACACTACTGGGTCTTCTAGGAGACTCGGATTCAAATCCCAACACCCACATCAAGAGATCTACACCCTCTTCTGGCTCTCTTCAGGCACACATGTGATGCACAGACATACATGCAGGCAAAACATCCATACACATTTTTAAAAAGAACTTAATTGTATACGTATGATATGAAGGAAGGGGGGGAGAAATGTCAAGGTAGATGGAGCTCCTCCCAAAGACAGGTTAAGCTGTCGTGTATAGGTATATGTATTTAATCACATTGTAGAACTGAGTCACCACTAATTTATATGTTATGCCTGTATCAGAATTCTTACTGCCTTTAAAAAGAGATTTGTTTTTTAAATGTATGTATGTCCAGCTATACGTGCACTCCAAGTCATCCGTGGAAGCCAGACAGATACTTAGATCTCCTGGTACTGCGGTTACTGCTGGTGTTGAGCCACCCAGCAAAGATTCAGGGAGCCTCACTTGGATTCTCTGAAAGAGCTGGCTATATTCTTAACCACAGAGCCATCTCCTCAACCCCTTTATTAGATCTTTTTAAAGAAATAAGACCAATTTTTATATTGATTTTGGTCAACAGATGTCTAAAAAGAGATTTATTAGAATAAAAATATGACAGGGGAAACAAGATTGTTTAGGAAGAGGATCATTGTGGGGGCAACTGATCAAAATACATGTGTGTGATGTGTCATGATTAAATCCATTGCTGTACATAGTTAATAAATGCTAATTTTAAAAAGAATAGGAAAAAAGCTAAAGATTTATTACAAGGATTGCCTTATGATTGTCAAGTCCTAAGATCTTCAGGGAGAATCACCAAGCTAAAAACAAAACAGGATAATTTCATTGTAGTACAAGCCAAAGAGCTGTGAACCACAAAGGCTGATTATTTAGTTCGAGTCTGAAGGCAAGAGACTGAGGATGCAGAAGAGCTGAAGGAAGAAGAAATCATTAGTATCTGACTTAGAAGCTGCTAGAGAGGGCGTATCACTCTTACTTGTGAGAGGACAAGTCCTGTTGTTCTCAGACCTTCTGTTGATCTGGCAAGGCCTACTACATTATGCAGGACAGTCTGTTTTACTCTGTCTATAGTCTGTTAACTTAAATATTAAATCCAAGATAATTTTGGCCAAATATTTTCACCTGTGTCTCAGAAGTGACTTATAAACTAACCACCACATCACCAACCTGATATTTTCTGGCCAGTAAACATCACTTCCTTGGACTTTCTCAAGCCTCTATTAATAGTTCAGGCTGCTCTGAGCCTCTCACATCCCTGCTACTTGAGAGGTAGGAATGGGAGACTTGTTTCAGCTTAGACATATGAGGCTCCATTGAGCAACACAGCAAAACCACATCACAAACAAACAAATAAATTTAATTATTAGGTTATAAGCTTCCTGGCTCAGCCTCTGGAGTGTTGGGATATAGACCTGAAGTACCACATCTGCTTTAAATGTTTGGTGTTTGTTTTTAATGCAAGCATCAGATTTCAAGTGTTTCACTTAGCTGTGTCTCCTTAATCTAGAACAATAACCTCCTAACCTACATCTGCTTTTTTGTTTTGGGGAAATTGGATGCATGCCTCTTATATAGATGGACTGAGTTCTGGATTTCCCAGAAAGTTTCCTCAGTAAATTCATGATAAATAATATTTATTAAAAGTGTTCCATAGGCAGTAGGGTCCTTGGTATTGGTGCCTTACCATCCATGCTGCTACACTTGGTCATTTGGTTACATTTGCAACTGCCAGATACCTTTATTTTCTCTTTATTGATACACAGCGGTGTGCTTACCACTGTTTTGTTCTTCCCTCTTTTTACCCAGTGGTTTTAGCATTCATTTGTCGCTCTCAACTGAATCATTTGAGAGTTTTAAAATGGCAGTTTTTCAAATCTATTACAATTTCTAGTTTGGGTGGCAACCAATAAAAGTTTTCTCGCTTTGCTTATATATTCTTAGGAGTAGCTGCTTTGGAGAACACAAATGGCTGGAAGGAAACAGCCCTCAGGAAAGATCACTTGTTGCTGTTGTTTTTACTAGCACGGCGCTTTCTGTGACTTGTGTTTTTAGGCGTGTTTCTCAGTATACACTCCAGAGAAAAGTCTCCAAAACAAAGTGCCTGAAGCAAGGGATGGCATTGGCCTTGGTGAGTGTGTGTTCTTCCTCTTTTTTTTTTTTTTTTTTTTTTTTAACTTCTTTGACAGTTTTCAACAACATGTTCTGATCATATTCTGTTCCCACACATACCTCTTCCCAGATCCACCCTAACAAGCGTGCATACTCTTTGGCTCCCCTGAATCTGAAGGAGGAGCTTCAGGTAATGAGAGAATCACTATTGTTCACGGTATCAGAGGTCGGCCCTTGGGGGGTCCTAACAGACTAAATTTAGTGACTTGTCACGGAGTACAAGGAGAGAGATGTGTGGCAGTGAAACAAGATAAGAATCAGTTACTTAGCAAGTCCATATTTGGAAGAAACAGGAAGACAGTGTCCTTAGCCCTGTCTTCAGTGCCCTGACTCAGAATTAAATGGGGAAAAGACAAAAGCTGAGATGAAGGGGAGCAAATAGCAGTCCTTGTCAATCTGTCTTGGACAAACTGATCAGTCATTATTTCATGCTGATTCTGTAAGGTCCTGATACCTCCAGCAAAGTCATTACTGCTGAGACAGCCAATGCTGGTCAGTGGATCCCATCATGGGTGATCTGTCTGCAGAGTTCTTGGTGTCTTAAAAATAGCTTACTTATCTTGGTGACATTAACCTTAAAAGGGGACTAGAAGCTGTGTGTGGTGGTATAGGACTTTAATCCCAGCACTCAGTAACAGGTAGATCTCTGTGAGGCCAGCCTGGTCTATATACCAAATTCCAGGCCAGTCAGAGCCACATAGTAAGAGCCCGTCTCAAAAGAAGAAAGAAAAGAGGAGTGGGGCTACTAGCAAGGCTAGGGAAATTAGGGACTATCAAGCTTTGTTTGACAGTTGTCAGAGAGACATTTCTTAAATGATTAGGGTATACGTGCAGAGTTTAGTAGAAATCTGACTCAAAGTTTAAGGTAGCAAAGGAGATATAGTTGTAGATCCAAGTCTGTGCTTTAAGCCACTGTTAAAACTACTGTGCTTGGGAACAGGGTTTCAAAGTTCAAGGGGACAGAAAAGGCGTTGGGCAGGAGCCATTGTGCAAACAGTTCAGGCAGCTGCGCTATGAGGAAAGCACTGGACCTCGAGAGGTTTTACGCCGACTCAGGGAGCTCTGCAGACAGTGGCTGCGGCCTGAGACCCACAGCAAGGAGCAGATCCTGGAGCTGCTGGTACTGGAGCAGTTCCTGACCATCCTGCCAAGAGATCTGCAGGTCCAGGTGCTCGAGCACCACCCAGAGACTGGGGAGGACCTGGTGGGAATACTGGAAGAGTTGCAGCTGGACCGTGGAAAAGCACGAGAGCAGAAGGTAAGGGGTACAGGTGCCCACTTGCAGGAAAGTAAGAAGTGAGCCCCCAGGTCACATAAGTGGACATGAGCACAGCAGTGGGTGGGGCACTGCTCACTGCTGGTCAGTGTCAGCCTCGCCTCACCCTTGCCATCCCCAGTGAGGCTGAAGTGTGCGGAGGCTCTCCATTGTGCCTCTTCTTAGCCTCTTTAAAGGTTCTCTTTGTTCTCTTTTCAGACACTGAAGTGTTTTTTGTGAACCAGTTTCCTAATTATCTGTACTTATCTCTAGGACTCAGCCCAAGGAAGCAGACCAACTGTGCTGGTTGGAGAGGCCCCTCACAGAGAAGCACAGGAGCAGCCTGGGTATTTGCTTCAGAAGCCTGAGGAGAGAGGTAAAAACAAAATGGCATCTTTTTGCATTTGAGTTATGGCAGGCCATGCAGTGCCTCTGCCTTGGCACCCTTAGCATTTTGGTGTTTGTTTTTGTCAGGTCTGTTGTGGCTTAATTTGTATACACAATCTCCACTGTAGCCTCGCTAGTAGGTGGAGGTTTTTGTTTTTGTTTTGTTGTTGCTTTGTTTGTTTTTGTATATACAATAAACTTAGTAGCACAGTCAAAATTTAAAAGATCTGCAACAATTTGAATGAACTGCACACCAAGGAGAAGTGGAGCTGGACCTACCCATTGCTCTTCCCTGAGGCAGAGTCTCAGGCAGTTCCTTGTTCCCTTTCCTATCTCCTCCAAGTCTCTGTGAAAGGCAGTGATGGCCGTGGGGGAGTTAAGGTCAGTTCTGTGGCCTGCTTTGTTACTGTTCTGTTTCTTACTTTCAGTTTCCCTTTCTCTCTGTCTCCCTGACACACACACACACACACACACACACACACACACACACACACACACAATCTATCTATCTATCTATCTCTCTCTCTCTCTCTCTCTCTCTCTCTCTCTCTCTCCTTTCTTTTTTGACACAGGGTCTTCCCATGTAGCTCTGGTTCATCTCAACTACAACTGTGTAGATCAGCAGGCCTTGAACTCTCGAGTGTCTTTGATACTTTCACTAAGTCACCTTGTATTCTTCTCTGTTACTGAAATACAAATGTATTGATGTCTCCCCTTGCCTAGATCCCTTAGTCAACTGGGAAATGCTGTTCTGTTTTTTCACATGAAGACTGTGGCCACGTGGGGAAGAGGAACAGAGAGATACAGCAGCCCCTCCCCCAGGCAATACTGAATTGTGCTGAGTCTCCCCACTCTCATGCACCCGTTCATTCCCATTTCCCCTTCCGTTTCTCTCTTCTGGGTCCCTCCTGCCTCAGTCACCGTCCTCCTTCCCAGCTCCCTACTTGCTCACTGTCTGGGTCAGTGTCCTCACCTGTGCTCTCATAGGAAGTTGCCTTCCAGTTTCTGGCTTCTTTCTCCCTTTCCATAGTTAAAGAGCCAGGTTTTATCTTGTGCCTTGAATCTGTTACAGGTCCTGACCTTGAGTAAACAGTACCTACTACTAACTGGGTATTCTTTCTAAAGCTGATGTCTGCTATCTTCTTCCCCGTTCAGTATTAGAAAAACTTGCAACATTTGACTAGGATAAGGAACCTGCTGTTCCCCTCTGAGGGGAACACTTAATATTTCAACATGATGTTTTTGTGAATGCATTATTCTCAAGGTCTTATCATTGCCCTGGTACTGTTGATTTATTGATAAGGATTTAAACAATTTTTCCAAGATTACATACTACTCAGTGATAAGATTGGCACTGTGCCAACACATCTTCATTTGTCAAAGTACCTTCCCTGTTTAACTTGATGGTCCTCAGGTGACCTAGTTTATGGTGCTTTTTATTTCCCAGGTGACAAATCATGATCAAAAATATGCAATGATGCTTAGTAGCTTCTGTGTGTGTCATGTATATCACATAATAAAATTTAGAACATTTAAAATATATTACCTCCCACCGCAACCCCTACCCTTCCCCAAAGCCAATGTAGTTAACAGTTTCTTGGATGTCAGGCTGGATGTGCTGGCACATGACGGTAATTGTGGGACTTTAGAGGCTGAGCCAAGAGGACATGCATGGTTTAGGTTAGGCCAGGTTATTCTGCATAGTGAAACCTTACCTCAAAAAACAAACAAAACCACAATTTCTAGAAAATCACTCCATACATATATTTTAAATAATCATAAGCAAAATTTTTTTTTTGTTCTTTTACTTTGTGGGAATTGAAGAGATATCTCTTACGAAAACTTTTACATATGACCTGGTTTCAGTTCCCAGCACCTACATTGCAGCTCAGAACATTCTATAACTCCAGTTTCAGGGAACTGGACACCCTCTTATGGTCTCCTTGGCACTACATGCATGTTCTGTACATGCATACATGCAAATAAAACACATATAACAATGGTTTTTAAATTTATACACATGGCTTTATTTAAGTATCTCCTCCTATTTGCAGATTCCTTTCCCTGAACACCAAAAATAAAATAATTAATTATATACATATATATATATATATTTTTTTTTTTTTTAAATGTTTCAGGTAAAGAGACAAGGAGTGAGAATGGGAAGCCCATTGCAGGGACAGACTCTTGTGGAAGAGTGGAATCATCTTGTACAACATCTGAACCCATCAAGACCCAGTGTGAGGACCTGAGCTTGAAAAAGTATCCAGCCATCCCCAAAAAAAAATTTATCAGCCAACGCTTAGAAACTATGGAGAGACTTGCTCAGAACTCAGGCCTGATTGAACATAACAGGGCGCATACAGGAGAAAAGTCCTGTGAATCTGTAGTGTATCAGAGTTCTGTTGCTACTGAACAACAGGAAATCTCTAAAGAGAAAGGTCATCCCTGCCAAGAGTGTGGAAAAGTCTTTCAGAGAAGTTCACACCTCATCAGACATCAGAAAATCCATCTTGGTGAGAAGCCTTACCAGTGCAAAGAGTGTGGAAAAGTCTTTAGCCAGAATGCAGGTCTTTTGGAGCATCTCAGGATCCATACTGGAGAAAGACCCTATCTGTGTATCCATTGTGGAAAGAACTTCAGGCGAAGCTCTCATCTTAATCGACACCAAAAAATTCACAGTCAGGATGAGCCCCGAGAATGCAAGGAGTGTGGGAAAACTTTTAGTCGGGCCCTCTTCCTCACCCACCATCAGAGAGTCCATGGTCGTTCCAAAAGACATCATTGTAATGAGTGTGGGAAAGCCTTCCGTTTGACCTCTGACCTTATTCGACATCACAGGATTCACACTGGAGAAAAACCTTTCAAATGTAATGTGTGTCAGAAAGCTTTCCGACTAAATTCACACCTAGATCAGCATGTCAGAATTCACAATGAAGAAAAACCCTACAAGTGTAGTGAATGCAATGAAGCCTTCAGGCAGAAGTCTGGTCTCTTTCAGCATCAGAGACATCACCATAAAAGCAAACTAGCTTGATGAGGTTCTCTGTTGGAAAAATCGGAATGTTACATTCATAAGCAAAAGGCGCTTTTTAAAAAATGTCACCACAGCTTCAGTATTCTTGGAAGCCATTTGCCTCCATTGTTTCCCTCTCTTGGCTTTACTGAAAGCCATAATTAGACTATAATAATTTTACCCTAATAGTGGAATCAGAGTTAAACAATTATTCATTACAGAACTTCTCAGAGCTTTCAATGTGATAAGTACATGATTATTTATCTCTTAAGTATTAGCTTTATGTATGAATGAAGTCTTTTAAATCAGCAAGTCAAGTGCCTATAGATTTATACAGACCAAGATCAAGATGATATTTTTGCAAGAACTGTAGCAACAGGCTCCTAAAAACTAAAATGAATGAGGTTGGGGAGATGGCTCAGTGGTTAAACCAAGTTGCTATGCAAGTGTAAGGACTGTTTTGGATCCCCAGCACTATGTAGACGTCAAATGATTATAGTGGCAGCCTGTGGCCTGAGGCCCCAGCCCTCAGGTGGCAGAAATGGGGTCCTCAGAGCGAGCTGGCTAGCCAGACTATATCAGCAACCTATGGACTCAGGTGAGAGAGCTTGGAGAGCAGTTGGTGGAGTTAGCAAGGAAGACTTCTGATGGTAGTCAAAGTGCACACACACCCATGCACATGTGCAGTTATACATGCAAGCATCATACACATGAAAAGAAAAACCCTAAGGAGCTAGAGTCAGCAGGTAACACATCTGCTTTTGCAGAGGACCCATTCATTTTTAAGCCCAAAATAAATGTAATAATGCTTGGAAATACACATTCTCAAGGGTCTAACACAGGTTAACTGAGCATTTCCCTGTTGGCTTCACACACACACTGGCTTCATATCCACTTTACCCCTGTACCATCAATAAATGCATTCCTGAAAGCAAAGATAGCTTCTGCTGTTTAACTATAGAACCTACCCTTAGGATTAGCTCATGTCATTTTACATTTCCTACCCATTTTAACCACAGTATCACAGTGTTTCAAATTATAAATCAAAGTTTTGCTTAAACTATGCAAGAGACTTTGAGTCATTTGAATCAACTGCGTTGAATTGCTCTAAGCAGTAACTTTCTTACTGGGCAGTGCCAGTGCCAGTACAGTGACTGCTTGAAGGACACTTTTTAATGAATGTCCCATGGGGGAATGTAGGGGTTTTCCCCTTTGATAACAATGATGCAAATTTTAATGATACTTATCTTGAAATCATTTTGACTATTAAAATCAAATCAGCTTGGAGAGATGATCATGGTCTCATGTCATGTTGATTGTCTTGCTAGTGATGAAAAGAAAAGCTTATTTTTCTTGTCCAATAGAAAAGGACAGAGTCAGTCCAAGACAGATCCATGGTATCACTAAATCTGAATCTAGTCAGCTTGCTGCCAGTCACATCTAAGGAGGAGACAGGCCAAGGACTGCTAGGCACAATTCTGACATTAATTTTCCCTTTTAGCCAAATTTTAACTCTGCACAAAATAAGACTCTTTCTTTGCCAACATTTTGGCCTAAGATACACTCTAAGCAAATTTGGGGAAAGCTGCACAAAGGGGCTGGCTGGACCAAGAAGAACCTCTTTTTGACCTTTTGCCCTTACTTTGCATGTGATATTTGCAACTTCAGCAGTCATATGGCCTTAAAAACTGATGGTATGGACTATGGTTAGGTCCTCAACACCACCAAAATAACAGTGTTAGCATGTGATCAATCCTGATAAAAGCGTGCATGTAACAGACATTTGCAACACTTGTAGTTCCTGAGCCTCAGAAGGAAGCACCCGTTTGAGCACATGCTTTATATTTCTACTGTTGAACATACTTTTATGCATTGATGAACCAAGTATCACTGTCTGTGTGGGAGTGATGTTCTTTTTCTGGCCTTTCTCGTCTCCTTTTACTCCTAAACAGCATGGCTCTTAACAATTAGAGAACTATCAAAATTTTAAATGCACACTACTTTTTGTCAGTTTGTGTGTGTGTAGTATTTTCCCAACAAATATATTTAAAGTAACGTAAAAACATAATTATTGATAGTGTAAAGAGAATACTTTTCTGTGGAAATAGTGATATTGACAGTATTGTAAACAGTCTAAAGAGTTAAAGTTTCAAAGTAATTTTTGAATAAAAGCTTTAAAAAGAAAGCAAAGATTGTTGAATGGTGTTTCCTACAGCATTACTTACAAAGAATATAACCCAAACCTGCATTATTGAGGATAGTTAAGTACATTATTGTACCCTATAGAATGGAATACCATTGTTGAGATGTTTATAAACTATGCTTATGGAGCTGGGAGAGGCTCGGTTGGTATGCCTGTGACCCAAACGTGAGCCTGAGTTCAGATTCCCATTACCCATGTGAAATGCTCGAGATGGTAATACACAGCTATAATCCCCCTAGGGATAGGAGAATCCCTGGAGCGTGCTGGCAACCAGTGTAACTGAGTCAGTGAGCCCCAAGATTCAACCTTGTCTGGAAAATAAGATGAGGTATACAGAAGAGCCTTTGGCATCGATCTGTGGCCTCTGCACCCACATGCACATACAGAACAATATATTTTTTTAAGCTATGGAAAAATTTCTATGCTGTCTTAGCCAAATAAAGTGCAAACTTACATTTTGATTTCCATAAGTGCCTCAAAAAATTATACTCACTGAGCAAGCCGTTCCCAGGATGTCCTGAAAATGTATAAAACATTTATAGGAAGGTTATGGAGATGGATATGCCAGTAAGGGCGCTTGCTATCGCGCCTGACAACCTGAGTTCAATCCTTGGGACCCACATAGCAAGAGAGAACCGACTCCAGGTTGTCATATGACCTCCCATTCACATACATAGAACCTCACATTCATATACATAGTTAACCATAACAAGTATGGTTAACTCTTGAATTCATGCTACCTGGATTTTCCCACGCATATTAAATCCATATACTCACCTTGGGGCTTTGTTGGGTATTTACCCATCTGACTGTCCACACAAGACCATGTAAAGGCCAATCCGGGTTTGTCTTTACGGATGAAAGTCTAGGAAATTTTTCTTTTGTGGTGCTGGGGACTGAACCCAATATGTATGTCAAGCAAGAGCTCTCTCTCCCTCAGGTACATCCCACAGGGTTTTTTGTTGTTTTGTTTTGTTTTGTTGGTTTTTTGTTTGTTTGTTTGGGTTGGTTTGGTTTGGTTTGGTTTGGTTTTTGAGACAGGGTTTCTGTATATAGCCCTGCTGTCCTGGAACTCACTCTATAGACCAGGCTGGCCTCGAACTCAGAAATCCTCTGCCTCCCAAGTGCTGCGATTAAAGGCCCACAGGGGTTTTTTTTGTTGTTGTTGTTGTTGTTGTTGAAATGATTTACATAAATGTGCACGTGTTTGGTCTCTTTGAAACTTCCAGGAGAGGTGCTAGACACGAAAACCACGACCTGGCTCCACTGGTGTACCAGAAACTTGGCACCAGGCTCCTAAGGAGCACAGCGGCAGCCGGAAGTTGTCATTGGGTCTCCAGCTCCGTCTACAGGAAGTGTCCCCTCGGTGCCCAGCTCTGTCTGCAGGAAGTACTCCCTATCCTTCATTCCTCTGGTCCCCTTCCCGTCGAGCTTCATCGTCGCGGGCCCGGAGACTAACTGCAAGTACCACCAGGCTGTGGCGCTCTGGCCTCTTGGTTCCGGTAGCAGCCTTTTTCATGAGCTTCGCGGCACATCCTCGTAGCACACATTCCCTAAACTTTTAAGCAGCAAACAGATACACTTAGCTGCTGGGCGCTGGCGTATAGTCTTAGCATAGATCTGGGCACGTTAGAGCCCTGGCTCATGCACCGCAGGTACACCTATTACGTTCGTCAAGAAGTCTTTGCTGGGTACCAGGTACGTGCTGCGATTCTAGAGTCTTTGTCTGCCAGGGGGTAGGAGTGGTTGTGCAGTGATCTGCAATAGAAGCTGGAGAACGGAGTGCGTGCACCCAGCGATGCACACCCGGTTGCCATCTGTGTGGCTCAGTTTTCCCATTCGTATATTAGGTTTGAGGGTGGCCACAGAAGATTATGCCAGTACAGAGCAGGTCATATGTCAGTGGAAATTTACATTGGAAGGATGGACCAATACAAAGTGGGAAGGAAAACTGTCACCCTGTGGTGAATTTGAGGAATTGGGAAGCCCATGGTTGTCTGGTAGGTAAAAACTAACGTCTTTTATTCTAGGATTAACTTTACACATGGAAAATAATTAGGCGCTTAATATACTTGGTGGTAAACTAAACGGAAGATGCAGTAAGATCGGATTCTGAGAGTTTGAAGTTAGCCCAAGGAGAAGTTTCTGAAACTGGTGGTCTGATGGTGGCCATGGTGTGTGTGTGTAATGGCAGTCTGAGCTCAAAAGATGGTAGAGGTTTGTCCTCACCAGCAAACAAGCAAAGTTTCCTCTCTGAACACCATTTGCAGCTCTCTAAGTTGGTGTAGATGAATGGTTCCTATATGTTGAGGCTTCTGTATACAAGACACAAGACTGGTTCCCACTTTCAACTTCAGTTGTAAGTTCCAACTTATTTTACCGATGCTTCTGACCCACTGGCTGGAAACCAGGGTTTTTACTAACTGCTCCTAGAGCTCAGATCTCCCAGAACTCAGGAAACATGCTTACTGATGTGTTATAAAATACATTGCAAAGGATACAGGTGAAACAGGCGTGTCCTTGTGTTTAAGATTAAGGGCTATGGTGTTTCTATGCCCTCTGTGGAGACATCAATCTCCAACTGTTTGGAAGTTCCACAAACCCTTCCTTTTGGATTTTGATGGAGACATTATTATATAGGCCTAGTTAATTAAATAATTGTTCGGTGGTCATCAATTTAACTTGCAGCTTATCCCCTCCAAAGGATTTTAGGAGTTACAAGCAATAAAACAGTAAATACCAGATGTATTTCACACTAACATAGGAGATTTGTTGAAGTAAGACCAAAATTGTGCTTTAGGAAATACACATCAGTGATGTAATGTAAGAAAGAAAACTAATGCAATAGTAGGTGAAAATGGTAACTGAGGACATGGGAAGGAGGGGATAGCTGTCAGAGGTATTTTATAGAAATAATTAGCCGAACTCAGTGACCATATAGGACCTGATGTTAAGCCTAACTGCGTGGAAAGTGGTTGACCTCGATAGAGGTGGAGAAATACATAAGGAACCCCACTGTGAGGTGACCCCCAATTTCCTTTCAATATGTGTGGAAATGATAGTACAGGAGAGACTCGAAGCCAGGGGCATCCTGCTGGCATGGAAAAATGTGGGCTTGGATTAAAAAGAAACTTGGAGCCAGAAAAGGATGCAGATGTCCTTAAAACAGATGTGCTGAAGTTGAGATCACAGAAGGAGAACAGGAGAGGAGGGAAGGCAGGGACCTGCTGAGCCTCTACTGCTGCGGGTGTCTGTTGTTGCATAAGATCACAAACAAAACCCGCATAATGAATGCAGTGTCTCGGGTCCTACAGACTGATTGGCCAGTTCTACCGTGGGTCCTGCTTGGGGTGCTCAGATAGCTGTATTTAGCTTATAAATTATATAGGCTCTAGGCCCAGCTAGGGTTTAGCTTAGGGGGCCTGATTCCAAGTGACCTTTACATGACCAGCTTGGGTTTCCTCACAGTATGGTTGTCTTATGACAGTGTCCTAAAAGCTGCAGGGGAACTTTCTTTTTCTGTGTCATGCCTATTATACTCTGTTCATCAAAGCAAGCCATAGGCCAGCACAGATTTGAGACAGACAGTAATTATGGGAGGCATGGCAAGAGCTCACTACAGAAGGCATTTGGTGATGGGAAATTGTGGAAGAACAATACCAGATCTGCACGGAAAGTGAAATATTCAATGCATATCGATACACAACCTTTGAATTGTACTGCGTTTCTGCCAAGATGGTTCTCTGGTTTCCCCGTATGTCAAATCATCCCTCCTCTCTAGCATAGGTGTAGTATATTCAAACATTCTGGGTTTTATTTTGTTTTGTTTTGTTTGCTTGTTTGTTTGTTTTTAGTTTGGAAGGTTTTGCTGTTTTCAGTTTCACTGAGACAGAGTCTCTTTATTTAGCCCAGGCTGACCTTGAACTTGCTAGGTAGTCCACACTAGCTTCTGTTCCTGCGTGCTAGGATTTCAAGTATGCAGCACCATGCCTGGGCAGGTATTCTTAGTTAGCCTTTCTTCTCTCATGGTATATCCCTTACCTCTGGGCTCAACTCCTTTAGTGTTCAGAATATGATTTTGATGCATAGGGTTAGCCTTTGAGCATAGCATAGTGGAGACAAAACTAAAAATATGTTTCACCGGGTTTTAAGCTGACTTTAACTTTCTGTTTAATTCTTATACTGTAGATGTCCATTTAGAAGTACATTTCTGAAGCACAGACTTCAGACAGCTGAACCGTTCTCCAGCTTCTAAATTCAACATGTATGAAGTTTTGCCAGGTTCTGCTCCTGAGAATGAAGGCAGCCTTGTGACAGTGAAGGTGGAAGATCCCACCTGGGAGCAGCCAGACAACTCACAGGAGGGCAGGGCGCATGCTCAGGAACTTTATGGCCTGCGATTTCAGCAGTTCTGTTACCAGGAGGCTCTGGGGCCCAAGAAGCTCTGACCCAGCTTCGGGAACTTTGCCTTTGATGGCTGAGGCCAGAGACCCACATAAAAGAACAGATCCTGGAGCTGCCTGTACTGGAGCAGTTCCTGACCATCCTACCCAAAGAGCTCCAAGCCTGGATACAGACATATCCTCTGCAGAGAGGTGATGAGGCAGCAACATTACTGAAGAATCTAGCCTCGGGACATGGAGACACAGGGCAGCAGGCAGGAAACAATGAGTGTGCCAGCGTGGGAAGGTAGAAGGTGGGAGTGTGTATCTGCTAATGCTTACCTCTTATTCTGAAGTAACTCAGAATTTAGAGGAGGGCCGCAAAACAGTGTCCTCTTCACCTACATTTAGCTCTTGGTAATACTGGTTCCATGCTGTGCCTCACCTATCCTATCCTGTGCAAACCAAATTTCATTTTTTGTGCATAGGCATGTACAATTATGCAGACTTTCCTCCTGAATCAGATGACAAATAATTGTAAATCTGTCCCTTTACCTCCCAGCACTTCAGTATATATTTGTGAAGAGCAGCGACATGCTTTTACAATCTTAGTATGATAACCAAGTTGTACACTCTGGCTAGATGTCTACCACAGAAGGCAGCGTGTCCTCTTGTCAGTCCTCTCAGGAGGTACATGGGGATGATTCTGTCCTTTACTCACAGTTCATGCTAGTGCTTGGCAGATTTTTTTCTCTAGAGAATTGTTTTACCCTTTGTAGTTGTTGTGTAATCTGTGGAAGACATTTTGAGATCATGTACAGACTATAGGCCTCATTACATTTTTACCGACAGCTCAGGCATGCTGTCATTGTGTGTTTCTGGGGATAGGTCCTTTCTCTGTATTTCCTGCCTTGACTTCTGAGTCCCCAGATACTGAGGAGGACCTGTCTGGTGAGTTTGCAGCACTAATATGAATGTGTGTCACTTCTTGCTCCTCCTTTAGAGGGGTAGGTGAGCTTTTTCTGTGCTCCCTTGTGGGAGTCTCTGGCTCCCACCAGGATACTTTTTCAAAGTGAATTTTTTGTCTCTAGTCTACTTTCTGTGTTCAGGAACAGGACATGTACCTAGTGGTGGCAGAGTATCAAGGAGCCTTTATGGAGTATCAGAGCCTCCAGTTCCTTCAGCCTAGAGTCACTCCCTGGACAAGTGAACATCCAGAGCTCCCCTAGGAAGTGAGAGATGAGCACTAGAGGAGGAGTTTGGTGAGGCCCCTGGGGGGAGGCTGCTGATAGACACGGTATTGTCTTCTTTCTAGTTTTTTGCATGCAAAGTAATTAAGGTATTTATTCCCAAGCATGCACTCGAGTGTGTGTGTGTGTGTGTGTGTGTGTGTGTGTGTGTGTGTGTGTGTGTGTGTGTACGTGTGCATGTACGCACACGTTTAAATATATAAGTACTGAAGAGATGGCTCAGAGGGTAAACATGCTTGCCTCTCAGCCTGACAACCTAAGTTGGATCCCCAGGATCCACAAGGTAGAACCAACCCTTGCAAGTTGTTCTATGACCTCTGTGTGTCTGCCTGTGTGCGTGTGTAGGCACACAGACAGACAGACAGACACACACACACACAAATAAGAGATAAAACTGTTTAAAATCTTAAACTATTTTGAGATCTACTTAACAAATTTTGAGTATGAAATTAGTTACACATAATATAGTGACACCAGCTACTCATGAGCTGGGAAAGATTGCTGGAGCCCAGGGCTTCTTTCTTTCTTGGTTGTTTTTTTGTTTTGCTTTGCTTTTTGTTGCTGTTGTTGCTATTCGTTAGTTTTGAAGCAAATCACCTGTTCATTAGATTTTTTTGTCTACATTTGTTTATCCTGTGTGTGTGAGAGAGAGAGAGAAAGAGAGAAAGAGAGAGAGTGTCTGCACACAAGTTGCTATTACTGTTATTGTTTTGGTTGGGGAGGTGGGTTTTGTTTGTTTGCTTGCTTTGTTTTTTGAGTCAGGGTCTCACCATGTAGCCATGACTGCCTTGGAACTCACTCTGTAGACCAAGATGGACTTGAACTTGAGGTTCACCTGCCTCTCAAATGCTGGGATTAAAAATACACACCACCATGTCCATGTGTGTTTGTGTGCTCACAGGAGTCATGGCACGAGTATGATGATCAGAAGACAACTTTCAGGATTCAATTTTCTTCTCCCAAAAGTTGTCTTTGGACTGCCACAGGTTAACCAGGTATTCAAGTGCTTCCTCCCCCAAAGCACAGAATAACAAATGAAATGTCGAGCTGACTCAGTAGCAGGTAAAGACTATAGCACCAAAGCCTGAGGGTCTGAGTTCAGTCTCCAGAACCCACAGGGAAGTGAAGATAAAATGGCTTTACTAAGTTGTCTTTGACTTCTACACAAGCAGTATACACAATAATAAAAATAATAAGTAATTTTAATTGTGTAAGTATAACGAAATAATACTTTTCATCTTAATGTTAGTTTGCTTCCTTGTAGATCCCATACAACTTAGTTTGAATACAATGAATTTGAGTTTTTTCTCTGTTTCTCCTCAGAGAAATTTATCTACCAGATGAATGGAAAGCTAAGAGGTGCTCAGTCCTTCCTTGCTCAGAAATCCTGAGAGTTGTGAGAAGACCTGGTAAGTGGTGAGTTGACACAAGAGTGCATCCAAATTAAGAGAGATCAGAGACACAAGTGGGACAGATAGTTCCAGAAATCTCAAGGCTAGTTGACAGAAGCTAGCCTTGAGAAGGAGCTTAGATGCAGAGCTGCCTAGGCCTAGAATGAAGGAGTGCCTCCCCCAGAGGCCTGCCCAGCACAGCACATGTCTAAAGCAGCATGGACGGTCTATACCCTGCTCCTACAGGACTGCCAGCTTCTCACACTCAACCCCACAGTTACCACCTGAGGAGTGAGTGCGAGATGGGGAGAAGTCAGAATGCCAAGTGCAGCAAGCCTTTCCCAGGGAGACACAGAGCAGGAAGTCCATCTCCCCTGAAAACGGTTCTACTCTGTAGTTATCACCTGTAGAAGACAGAGATTTGGGGTGTTTTGTTTTGTTTTGTTTGTTTGTAGCGCATGTTCTTTTTTTCTTTCCCCACATTCCTGGTGTTACTACTTCCCCCACTGAAAAGAAATTGAACACTGTCATGGCCATGACTCCTGGGCCAAGATGCACATTGCGTCCTTGCAGTACACGGCTGGAGACATTACTCGGAAAGGAAGAGAAAAAGACAAATCCCGAGTGAGTGAGCTGCTCCAAGGCCTTGCATTTTCTGATGATTCAGAGGCAGAGGAAGACCATGAGCCTGAGAGAAAGCTAAAGGCACCCAGCGTCCCTGAGAAGAGCTGGACTAAAAGAACCGTTAAGGCCAAATTTCCAAGCTGGAAAAGTCAGCACTGGATTCTGGACTTTTGAATCGCAAGAGTGAGAAGTTGAACCCAGTAGAGCTCTTTGAATGATTTTTTGATGATGAAACATTCAACTTGATTGTCAGTGAAACCAATAATTATGCTTCTAAGAAAAATGTCAACCTGGAAGTCACAGTGCAGGAAATGCAGTATGTGTTTGGTGTCCTGCTCTGGAGTGGATTTGTAAGGCATTCCAGGAGGGGGATGTATTGGGAAATCACTGATTCTGATCAGACTCTGGTTAGAAACGCAATTAGAAGGGACAAATTTGAATTAATTTTCTGATACCTGCATTTTGCAGATAATAGCCACATAGATTGAAAAGATAAGTTTTCAAAATTGAGGCCTCTTATAAAGCAAATGAATAAAAACTTCCCCTGTGTGCCCCCTAGAGGGATACTATTGTCTTGACAAGTCAATGTGTGAGTGCTTTCATAGTGACCAATTTCTGAATGGAAAGCCTCTTAGAATTGGCTATAAAATTTGGTGTGGTACAGCTGCACAAGGCTATCTGGTGTGGTTTGAGCCTTACCAAGAAGACTCGGCTGTGGAAACAGATAAGGAGCCCGACCTTGGGATGGATGGAAATCTAATAATGACTTTTGCTGATGTTCTTTTGGAGAAAGGTCACTGTCCCTATCACTTATGTTTTGATAGCTTCTTTACAAGTGTTAAACTGATGCCAGCTCTGAAGAAGAAGGGAGTGAAGGCTACCGGGTCGATCCGTGAAAACAGAATGGAAAAATGCCCACTTATGAATGTGGAACATATGAAGAAGAAGAACAGGCGGTATTTTGATTTCAGGGTGGAAGAAAATGATGAGATATTTTTATGCCGTTGGCATGGTGACGACTTTATTAGTCTGTGTTCAAATGCTGTAGGCATAGAGCCAGTCAGTGAAGCACGCAGCTGATGATAGAGAGTTCCTTCAGGAGAGCCAGCCAGCCATTGTGAAATTATATGAGGAATGCAGGAAAGGTGTAGCTAAAATGGATCAAAGTATTTCCAAATGCAGGGTGGGATTAAGAAGTAAGAAATGGTACTTGGTTTTGGTTAGTTACAGGATCGATGTAGCCATGAACAATGCGTGCAGTTGCACAGAATCTGTAACCCAGTCTCTCCTTTAGATCTCTTGGGTTTCCGGAAATGTGTGGCATATTTTTACTTGAGACATGATATTAATCTGTCTGATTAGGACACATAAAGTACACAGTAACAAGACACACGCACACAAATTATAACTGTAATTAGATCTACATTACCAAAGCAAATGTAATGGAGAAGGTGTGATCACGTAATTGGTATTGTTTACATCAAAGATTGTTACAGCAGTGTTTAAAAAAACATTTTGTGAGTGCTGGATTTGTGTTGCCTTTATGTCTAGTTTTGTATCAGATATGCGAAATGACTTATTTGTTAAATTATTTTATATATTAAAAGAGCAAAACCCTACCATTTCCCCACTGTCAGTTTTGTTTTAGAGATTGACATTTTGAAAATACAGGCAATATCCACTCTATAGAATGGCACTGAATCCATACCCAAAATAGATACAAAACAGACGACGCGTGAGGAAAGGATGTTCTAACAAGACAGGAATAACGGACTAAATATCTCAGCTGGATCAACTATATGTATATAGTTGAGACAGGGCCAGGCATAATTGCTGTGTGTGGGGTGTGTGTGTGTGTGTGTGTGTGTGTGTGTGTGTGTGTGTAGCTGTGACTTTGAATACTGAAGAAAATGTTATTGCATAACCATGAGTTGGGAGAAGTCAAAGACAGGAAAGTAATGAAGCAAACTGAGTAACAGTTATCTTGAGAAGAAAGCAAGTATAGGGTTATTGACATACAGCCCATGTTAAAGTCTCATAAGATGGATAAGTCTAGATTGAGGTCATCAGTGGTTATTCATCCAGGAGAGACATCTGGAGAGAGTGAACTATGGCTCCGTAGTGCTGAAGTCTTGTACGGGTACATTAGACTAAAAACAAGGATTCTACATCATTTCTGTGTCTTAGACACAATTTTCTCTCAATATTTGTTTCATTGTGTATATATCTGTGGTAGAAGGGTGTTTTAGTTACTTTTCAGTTGCTGAGACAACTTATATAAAAGGATGTATTTATGGGGGTAATGGTCTCAGAGGGCGAGTGTTCATGCCCCCATCATTGTGGGGAATGTGGCAGACCAGAATGTCACTGGCAATAGCTGAGTGTTTAACCTTGATCTACAAGCACAAGTGTCAACTAGGAATTTTATGGTCTTTAACACTTCAAAGCCCGCCCTCAGTGACACAACTCTTCCAAAAGGCTACACCTAATTCTTCCCAAACAGTTCCAACTGAGGACTAGATATTAAAGCATACGAGCCTATGGGGGTCATTATCATTCAACTACCACAAAGGGATTTTTTTATAATTTGTCATTATTATTTTAAATGTATGAGTCTTTTGTTTCATATATGTCTGTGTACCATATGAGTGCTTGGTGCTCATGGAGGGAAGAAGGTGTTGGATTATCTGGAACTGGAGTTACAGATGGCTGTGACCACCATTTGGGTACTGGGAATTGAACTCTGTACTCTGAAAAAGTAGCCAGTGCTCTTAACCACTGAGCCATCTCTGCAGTCCTTTTGAGTGGCAGGTGTAATAATAGATTCATTCATTCCACAGAAGATTCTCAGACTATATATGTTCCTGTCACTGAAGTAGACTGAGCGATCTCTCCCTCTCCTTCTCTCTCACCCTCCCCCTTCCTTCTCCCCTCCCCCCTCTTCACCTTCCCTCCAACCCCTGCCTAATTCCCCCGCCCTTTTTCAGCCAGAGTATTTAAAACAAATCGAAACAAAACAGTAGCCCAAGCTGTCCTTGCTCAGCCTCCTAAATGCTGGGAAGATGCCACCATGTCTCATTTGGTTTCACTGATGCCACCAAAGTGGCACTGCAGGAGGTGGCCTCAGGAAGGGACTTCCACAGGATCCTGCTGATCCGTACCAATGGATGCCCCTGCACTAAACACACGATACTTCTGTCCACACTGTGTTCACAGTGCTGTTCAAACAGTGCCTTGCATGGTGGCTATTTTTCAGTGTATGTTCATTACTAGAAAATAAACTTCCAAAGAATGTCTCCTACAGCCACACAGGACCTGAAATTACTTGCTATGTACTATTCAGGATACTTGAACTTAATTGAAGTTTTTAGCTTATCCAAATAAATAGCTGTATCTTTTTTTTTTTCAAATGCCAACTTAAGGTTTTTTTTTTTAAATCACATTTATTTGTGTGTATGGGTATACACATGCTATGAGTATGTGTGTTTATGTGGTGTTCAGGGCACGACTTCTCTCCATATGGGTTCTAGGAATCAAACTCAGTCCTATCCTGTACTTGAGGACATTAGAGTAAGATAATAACTTCAATGAGGGAAAAAAAGAAATGTAGGGATGTATTCAGGGACTTTAAAGTTCTTTGATTATCAGTAAGTGATTACATCATTTAGAGTCCTGGTTTGCATATCTGCTTGCATATTTTGAAGTAAGCTCCAGACTTGGACCTCAGGCTAGCACACTCTAAATATACAATATAAGTAGTAGAAAGTAATTTCTTTACATGGGACTTCTCTCTCTCTCTCTCTTTCTTTTTAATTGGATATTTTCTTTATTTACATTTCAAATGTTATCTCCTTTCCAGATCTCCCCTCTGGAAACACCCTATCCCATCCCCTCTACCCCTGTCTCTATGAGGGCGCTCTCCCACCCACCCACCCACTCCTGTTTTCCCTGCCTCGAATTCTCCTACACTAGGGCATTGAACACCCTCAGGCCCAAGGGCCTCTCCTCCTACTGATGTCCAACAAGACCATCCTCTGCCACATATGCGGCCGAAGCCCTGGGTCCCTCCATGTGTATCCTTTGGTTGGTGGTCCAGTCTCCGGAAGCATCAGGAGGTCAGGCCTGTTGACACTGTTGCTCCCCCCATGGGGCTATAAACCCCCTCAGCTCCTTCACTCCCTTCTCCAACTCCTCCATTGGGGACCCCCAAGCTCGGTCCAATGGTTGGCTGCGAGCATCCGCCTCTGTACATGTCAGGCTCTAGGAGAGCCTGTCAGGAGACAGCTAAATCAGGTACATGGGACCTCTTGACCACATGGAATGTCACAGAGGTCAGAAATCTAGGTCTGGAAGAAAGACAATGCCCAATTGAGCTACGTGATAAAATTGTTCTCTGGGACTTATTTTCTAAAGTCCTCAGGCTAACTAAATTTGTGATGGTACTATATACATAACTTGACTTTGTCTTCCAAGTTCAGGCTGGAGTCAGTATCAAGGCAATCTCCAGGTCTCTTATTTATCATGTGACATTCAGCAGCAGTCTGACCCAGAAGGGGTCATCTGAATACTGCTGGCACAAGTGAGTTCTGATGAAAGACAATTTTTACAGCAATGGATCACTCCTGCCATGGGGATTAGGCTATTCGTTGTTTTGCTAAACAACCTAACCTTACTTTTCCTAACTGATGTCCACAGTGTTACAAACTAGGAAGTGCTGTACTCTGAGAGACTCCAGGATTCCTTACACGGCAGGCCTGTTTTACACATTGCTGGGACTCTGGTTGAAGGTTTGGCCTCTCTCCTAGAACTCAGATATTCTCTCATCCCTGTTCTGGTTAGCACAGGACGAGTTTGAACCCCCTTGAAGCCATCATGAGTGGGACCCAGTTTACCTCTGACGCAGTAGTGAAGCAAAGACTCAGGCCAAGGAGAAGGGAATAGCAGTGCCAGCTGGCACTGCAGCTCCGCCTCGCTGCAGGACCACTCTGCTCTTTTCTCTTCTCCAGCTCACAGGATGCATATGATATCAGGCCTCTCTACCAGGTTCTGAGGTATCAGCAGGCCAGGATGCCACCACCACCCAAGCACTCAGTCCATTTGGAGGCTGTGGCAACCCAGCATGGTGTGATTTTCTCCTGGTGTATAACCTTAGGTGGGTTTGAGGTCTCACAACTGTATAGTCTTCATACACTCACCACAGGTAGACTTTTCCAGTGTGTATTTGTCCCCAGACCACTTCTCTCCCATTTGGAACTCTGAAAGGAGTCTGAAGTCTGCATGGAGTTGCTAAAGGGAGTTTTGTATCTTCAGACGTTTCCTGCCCGTTTCAGATAGCCAGCTCATTTTCTTGCACTCTGTCTCTACATTTCACCCTTGGGAAGGTGGGGATATGGGACAGTGTTAGAGCACCTGTGAAACCCGAGGTTCACTGCCCAGTGCACAGTGGGGTGGGCGTGGGGGCAACTTTGGATTCTTCATCTGAAATACAAAAGAAATTTGTCAGCTGTTTCCCATACTGAGGGAGGCAAAGATGATTCAAAAGAAGTTACTGTAAGCTTGAGAGGACTGCAAAGAGGCCCTGTTGGAATCAGGAATAATCAGGAGGTACAGATGTGGCACACATACCTACTTCAGGCAAAATGCTCATACAAATAAAATAAAGTTCTTTTTAAACACACACACATATACATACACACACACACATATATACACACACACATACACACACACACACACACACACACACACACACATACACACACACACAGTTTATTAGGTAAAGACTTGCTACATGAACCTGATGACAAGAGTTCAATCCCCAGATCCTACCAAGTAAAGGAAGAACCAACTGCTGAATGCATGGATGAAATGAATTAGAGACTCCTCTCAAGAGGCATCACAATGTGTCAGTTAACATTAGTGATAAAAAGTCAGAATCACCAACATATGCCCACATCACATGAAGCCTGAGACTTCCTTTTGGAGTAAGTTTGACCAAGAGTAAGCACAAATTTGAATTCTGTACTTCTCACCCTATGTCTTCTTCTCCATAGCTCATTTGTTTATTGTGACTATGTGTATATCCTGGCCTGTCTGTAAGCTGTCTGTTGTACGGGTCTGAATCTGTGCCCACCTGAATGCTGTCTTGTCTTCTAGATCTCTCCCTAACAAAAGGGCATTGCTCTGTATTTATTGGACAGATCAGAAAGCATCACATGGGGAAGGAATACACCCAAATAATTAAAACTTTCAAATGTTTGAAAATCTATCCGACAATATCAAACCTTCAGCCAAGATTTAATTCTTTATGTGAAAATAAGCAAACACATCTCATCAGTTCCAAATGTGCTGGTTTATTTCCATTGAAAAAATACTAAAATGATTAGTGTGTATGAGCATCAGCATGCATGTGGAAGTCAGAGGACAGCTTTGTGGGGTCAGTACTCTCCGTCAACCTTATGGGTCTCTGGACTGAACTCAGGTCACCAGGCTTGGTGGCAAGCACCTTTTACTGGCTGAGCCACCTTGCTGTCCCCACCCTGCTTTCATTTAGTAAATAGTAAAATCATATGTAGTATATGAGAGAACTGTTTTTGATCTTTTATGGTTTTTTTTAAATAAGGTGACAATGTCGCCCAGGCTTGTCTTGCACTCACAGACTCAAGCAATGCTCTTACATCAGCCTTCTGAGTGCAGAGACTATAGGCACCCACCACATGCACAGCATGGGAACCCACTCTAGTCCTGACTTTGTCTAAATCTCTCTAGAGTTCAAAAAGATGACTTTTGACCCCTGAAAAATAATGTAGTTGCTTAAGCTATACGTCTCTGGGTACGAGGGTGTGGAACGAAAGTTCCCTGGAAAAGCCACGCCTGTTCTCTACATCTCCATTTTCCCGGATCTTCAGTCCCTCTTTGCTTCAGCTGCCTCCAGAATCCCTGAACTCCCTCTCAATCCCCAGTTATCAAGCTGCACCCGTCACACCGTTAAGGGAGACCATAGCGATGACTTCCTGGGTAAAGGTGGGTAATTCTTACCCCCAAAGCATCACATCCATGTGTGTCTTACAGAAAAACGCCCAACTTTATATTATTTTTTAAAACTCACCCAATTTTTACAAAGTGCATACAAATACTTAGACAATGTTCAATATTAATTAAGAACAGATCTTCTATTCAAATTTATTTCAAGATTTGGTTATTTTAAGGGAAATCATTAGAGACGAACCCAAAAATATTGAGAATAAGAAAGCTGATTGTAAGATTCAGAGAAAGAAGATCCAAAAGACTCAAATATCTGGTTCTTGGAAAACAATTCTTTCTACATTGTTTCTAAACAGGCAACAATAACAACAACAACAACAACAACAAAATTGGTAAGAACTAAGCCCTGACACTATTAATGATTCTCTGTTATGCTTGCAGACAGGAGCCTAGCAAACTGTCCTCTGAAAGGCTCCACCCAGCAGCTGATGGAGCTCAGGGAGTCTTGTCGAAGAGTTATGGGAAGGACTGAGGGACCTGGAGGGATTAGCAACTCCATAAGATGACCAAGAGAGTCAACTAAGCTAGACCGTTGGAGGATCCCAGAGTCTGAACCACCAACCAAAGAGCACACATGGGCTGCACCTAGGCCCCAATACACACATATGTAGCAGATGTGCAGCTCGGTCTTCAAGCCGATCCTCCAACAACTGGAGCAGGAGGGGGGCTGTCCCTGAATCTGTTGCCTCCCTGTGCATCCTGTTCCCCTACCTGGGCTACATAGTCTAGCATCAGTGGGAGAGTTTGTGTCTACTCCAACACTGACTTAATGTGCCAGGGAGTGTTGGTACCCAGGCACAGTTGTAGGGCTCTGCCTTCTCCGAGGAGAAGGGGGATGTAGGAGGAGTGAAATGGGGGTGGGGGGTGGGGCTGTGATCAGGATGTAAAGTGAAAAAATAAATTAATTAATGGAAAAAATTAGAATAGACCAATTGAAAATCTTATTTTCCAAGATGGCCCCATTTAGAGGACTGTCAGGTCATACAGGCAGTCAAAATATTCAGAAATGAGCTTAAACTGCACTATAGGAGTTCAGATAATTAGATAAATGCCAGTATTCCTCAGGAACTTGTGAAACTGGTTCCCACTTGCCAAAAGGATTCATTCCCCTTATTTCTGGCCAAAGGAGCATAGGGCTACCTGTGGTGCCTATCAGCACATCAAAGCCCATGCTGACCTCCAGGCGCCCCCAGTCGCTGTTACACATTTCAAAGTCCAGGCTATCGTCCCGCCCTTCTCACCTCCTCCTCTACCCTAACCCCATGGAGCTCACAGGCTTGGCCG
>CM052714.1:36663926-36720595 GCA_028551405.1 Uromys caudimaculatus
CTGACTGAAGGCCTTCCCACATTCATCACATCTATACGGTCTCTAGTGTGGTTTCTCTAGTGAAGCTTTCATTGCACTGACTACACTGATGAGGTTTCTCAGCAGTGTGTGTGAAGATGCTGAGAAAGCCCTGCATTCTGACTAAAGGCTTTGCCGCACTCCTTACACTGAGAGTGCTTCTCTCTGGTGTGTATTCGCTGATGCTGGACAAGATGTGAGCAAGAGCAGAAAGGCTTACCACATGCGTTACATTCGTACGGTTTTCCCCTGTGTGGATTCTTCCATGTCTAAGGAGGTCACTGCAGGCACTGAAGGCTTTCCCACACTCCTTACATTGATAGAGTTTCTCTCCAGTGTGGCTCCACTGATGTTCATTCAAGCTTGATTTCTGGTTGAAGGCTTTCTCACACTCTTCACAGTCATCTGGCTTCTCCCCAGTGTGGGTTCTCTGGTGTTGAGTGAGGACTGAGCTCTGAGTGGAGCTCTTCCCACACTCATTGAGCCTGTATCATCTTTCTCCAGTGGGTGTTGATGCTGCCTTTGCGTCCTCTTATGTTTACAAATTTCTCTGTACTAGGATCCAGAAGAGCATCTCTTTGGAGTCTAATATCCCCAAATTCTGATTCCTTTAAGACTTCTTGCTTTGATGGTAACCCCTGCTTTACAGGTATAGTTTCACCACCCGGAACAATGGCCAGAAAAACAATAAATGGATCCACATCAGAAAGATGCATCCTAGGAATGGGAAACTTGAAGTTTACATAATGTACGGATGGGTTAAATAGAGATATCAGAGTTATTATTACCACATTTCTACAGCTGAAATGGCTGGAGAAAAATCAAGACACAATAAAGATACTACATAGTATTAACCACATGAAAGGCACTATTCTAAGTGGTTCACACTTGTTAAATTTTAAGGTAACTCTTTACCTAACGTACTTACATTTTTCCATGTCAGAGATGCAAAAGCTTACGGACAGGAACATTGTCTATTGACTACTTAGTAGCAGTGCTTAATTCTAGCATATGTAATGTGGCCTCAGAACCACAGTCTTCAGTAAGCCCCATTGAAAGCTACCAGAATTCACTTGAATGGAATGTACAATCCTTATCTTGTTCTTGCAATTGGAGGATGCCAAAAGATTCATGTTTGAGCTGTGTCATCTTGGACTGTTTGGCTGCTGACTCAGGCTTGGCCTTCAAGAGCACCACGTCTTCTGAGGGCACATCAGAATGCCCATGCTTCTGATCAGGGGCCTGTGGGTTTATAAGAGAACTGTCAGAGCCTGAGCTAATATTGGAGTATGCTAGGGAGTATGTGGAGCCATATTTAAAAAAAAAAAAAAAAGAAAGAAAGAAAGAAAGAAAGAAAGAAAGAAAGAAAGAAAGAAAGAAAGAAAGAAAGAAAGAAAAAGAAAACTTTGTAGAAAGATGGTTCAATAGGACCAGTCCTATATCCCACCAAGAACAGAAAAGAGAGAACAAAAGTGAGCCAGTAAGGTGTGGTAATTTTAAGTAGGTCAAGTTATTAGATATATCTCCCTTTAACAGTGAAATCTAATGGAAATCAGTAATACATAGGAGACTGAGTAAGAACTCAAATTCAAAGCAACCTGGAGAATGTAGTGAGCCTCTGTCTTAAGATACATAATTTAAAAGGGGATGAGGATACAGCGCATCTGAATTCACTTGCTTAGCTTGTACATGGCTGGGGTTCAATCCTCAGCACCAGAAATAACAAGAATGGGTTGAGGGTTCAGGGAGTCTAAGTTCCCAAACCTTGAGTGCTTGTGGCTCATTCTACAGAAATATGACAGAAGTGATGGCATATAATTTCTGTATAACAGTAATTTTCAAAAAGCTTTGTAGCTTTTCCCTCTTGTTTTCTCTCCATTGGAGAAAACTAGCTGACATGCCATGATAACAAGTGATTCCATTTCAATATACCTTATTACATATAATTCACCTTAGAAAATTGCTATACACTGTTTAAGCTCTGTAGAAAAAAACAAAGCTGGTTCTGGAGAAGGGTGTGGCTCCTCCATGTCAGGCCCAAGCATGTTTGTCTAGCATCATCCTTCAAGACCTCTTGTCTGGGGAAGGATAGGCTGCCCTATCCCTGGCCCAGAGGCAAGAGGAAAAGACAACAGCTCACTTAAGAGTAAAACTCTCATGTCCTTGGGAGCCTGGTTTGGTTCCTAGCCCACATGTGCTAGTCATAACCACCCATAACTACAGTTCAGAGGATGGAATACCTCTTTCTGAACTCTGTGAACAATTGGCATACATGTGGTACACATAACTGCAGGCAAAACACTTGTACACATAAAATAAATCTAAAATAAAATTTAAGAAACAAATATATGTGACTTTTTAAAAAAATACCAGTGGTGGGAAGTCTCACCAGAGGAAGAAATTCTGCCCTTGACCTTCTTCATTGACCAGAGACTCCAACGGCCCTTGTGTGACCACACGTCTCCGTCTTTTCTCCTCTCCTCTCCTCTCCTCTCCTCTCCTCTCCTCTCCTCTCCTCTCCTCTCCTCTCCTCTGCTCTGCTCTGTTCTGCTCTGCTTTGTTCTGCTCTGATGTTCTAGTTGTCTGCTTGTGGTTTTGTTCTCTTCTGCTTCCTAATGTTTAATACTCTCACTCATTTTGAAACCAAAAGCATAGCCATGCTGGATCATTCGCCATGATGAATACAATTGGAAAAGTTGTCAGAATCTACAAAATGCCATTACTGTTTCTAAGGAGGAAACAGTCTGAGGTTGCTGAGGAAACCCCTAGCTGGGAATATCTCCCCTTTTGCATGGCGGCTCGAGAACAAGAGAGGTGGGCTAGTTCTCGTGAGCGGTCAGTGCTCCAACAAAAAAAGATTTTAAGCTACACCATGTAGCTCAGGCTTTGCAAATGGTTACAGGGAGAAATAACGTGATCTTTTCAGCCAGGTGGGAAACTATTGAGGAACAGAATTGAATAAAACAGTAAAAAGTTCAATTAGAAAAGAAGATTTGTTAGCATGTTAGCATTCCTTCTAGGCTCTGCCCAATAGTTACCTAGCAACAGCCAGGTAGGCCTGACTTGCTATAAAAGGGACCAGTTGGCCTCTCAGCTCTCTCTGCCCCTTTTCCCTCTCGGACCCCTTTCTCCCTCTCTCTCCTTTCCCCTCCCCTCCCACCCATGTGTTCCTGGACAGCCAGGCCACCAGCCTCTTCTCTCTCTCTCTCTCTCTCTCTCTCTCTCTCTCTCTCTCTCTCTCTCTCCCTCTCTCCCTCTCTCCCTCTCTCCCTCTCTCCCCCCTTCTCTGTCCCCTCTCTTTCTCAGTCTCTACTCCCTTCTCAACCCTTCTTCCCATGCCCTTAATAAACTCTTCTATACTACAGTCATCTTATGGCCGGTACCTCAGGGGGAAGGGATGCCTCAACATGGGCCTACTGAGGCACCCCCAACCCCACACCATACTGTGCTCTACAAAACATATCCTTGGCCCTTACAAAACATATCAGAGATGGTGTACTTGTAGTCACGTTGCCAAGAAACTTGCATTATAAACACAGGAAAAGGAAGAGGATAATCACTGCAAGAAAAGTTCATTTTGAAACTGGCTGTGAGGTGGGGTTGTGGGGAAGGGGTACAAGGAGCAAAGACCTGACTGTTAACTCATGGCCCTCACCTAGTCACCTACGGTACTCCTTAAAAACTGTGCAAAAAAAAGTTAAGGAAACTGTGAAGTGTTTACTGGGGTGGCTGTTAACTTAAAGACAAGGATCTGGGTCAGGATTATGAAAGCTGCCCCTCTTGTCAATAAACAAGTTACTATGGCTCTGCTAGTGAATGAGACAAGTAATCCAACCAACCAAGTGATTAAAAAAATAATACAACTCAGGGAACCGGGCAACTGATCCATGTGAAAGTGAGCCAAACCACCCCCTTCACACCCCCAGTGAGCAGCAGGAGGAGAGCTCTGGATGAAATCTATGCAGTGGCTTCCTGAGATCTGTGGCAGATTCTTAATGGAAATGGACTGTGAGTGCCAAGAGGGCTCAGTGGGTAAAGGCACTTGCTACGCAAGTTTGATAACCTGGGTTTGATCCCACTGGTGTGTATAGGAACTGGACATGTAATTGTCCAGAAGTTTACAGGCATGGAGTACACAGAAAAGTAGAAGCAACAAGAGAGCCCATGGCTCAACAAGATGGAAGGTGAGAACCGACTCCCAAAACATTGCCCTTTCTTACACACATATACCATAGCACATGCATACCTTAATTCATAAATACACACATAATACACATGGACACATGGACAATAATAAATATTTTTTAAAAATAAAGGACAGAGACCCTAACCAATGCTTCCCCAGCCATGTCTGCTGGGTAATGTGTCTTGGTGTTCTACTGTTTATTTGCTGCTTGTTCTTTTGCTCCCTTGGTCTGCTTGCTAAGTATTTAATAAACTCATCCATTCAAAATGGAAACATTGTCGTGGATCATTCTCTGTGTGGAAGGCCCAGGATGAGTCAGTGTGGAGAAGAACTAAGACTTCCTGCTGATGGGCAAAGAGAAACTGAAGTTACCAACAACCACATGGCGGGGTTGTTCCAGAAGGGGTCTGTCACCCCTACGCATGCTATCAGATGGCTAAACTAGTCTTGACTGACATCTTCATTTAAAAACTCAGGAGATCCTTGTAAGCAACAGTCAGATAGCCAATTCACAAAAACTCAAACGCTTGTCTCTATAAGCCATTAACATTCAGGGGGTGATTGTTTACACAGAAATAGGGAACTCAGACTTGTAACTTTGCTCTTTGTTCAGTACTCAGTGTCTAGAACCCCAATCTTCATCTCACCTCCTTTCCAGGCTTGCTAAGGTGTTCAAGAATAGTCACCATCTCCTCCCTGCTGTCGGGGTGCTGCTTGCTCACCCAGACCTGCAGCTCGCATGGCAGGATGCTCAGGAACTGCTTAGCACCAGCAGGTCTAGAATCTGCTCCTTGCTGTGGATCTGCAGTTCTCACAACTGGCTCAGAGCCTCCTGAGGCCCAGGAGTCTCTTGGTAACAAAAATGCCTAAAATGTTGTTGTGAAGCCTCCTGGCCAGAAAAGCTGTTTGCTGGAAGATAGCTTTGTTGGTCCCAGAGAGGACCTTCCTGGACCTTCACATTCTTAAGGACATCCTGTCCCGGTGGTGAAGCCATTCTGGGATTAATTTAGAGGGTTCATAGCAGTGAGTCGACGAAAACATATGATTATAGACTCTTTGATTCAATCTTCTTAAGGAACACGAACCTGACAACATAATACTATGTCAATGGTAAATAAAAGTAGTGAGACAATTCAGAGAATGGAAACAATGTGTAGAACTGATATTAATTAAAAGTGGTCAGGCATGGTGGCACAAGCCTTTAATCCTGGCATTTGGGAAGCAGAGGAAGCCAGATCTCTGAGATTTGGAGGCCAACCTAGTCTACATATTAAGTCCCAGGCTAGTCAGAGCTATGTAGTAAGTGCCTGTCTGAAAATAAAAAATATTTTTAAGTATAAATAGGTATTACTTGCATATGTTTTGGAAAAGCATATAGTGACAGGCACTTTTAATGGTCTCAAGTCTGGGTCCTTCCCTATATTCTTGTATTTGTAATACGTTCCACCCTTGAACTGTGACTCTGAGCTCAACCATGTGACTTAATTTGGCTCATGTGCTACTGGCAAACCAGAGACCTGAAAGGTACTTGTATGACTGGGTTTGGCTTACTTTTTCCCTCTCAAATTTACATAAGGTTATACCCAGGCAAAAGTCTTCAGATGATCTGAGACTCAAGAAGCGTTAAGTCACCTCACTAATGGTGAGACAAGCCTAGACCAGCTAAAAATGGAGCAGTTGATAGACATACGAGTACGCCTAGCTTAAGACCTGTAGAATGATATGGCCATTCTACAACTGACAGCAAACATACAAACATGCCCAGCCCACCATTGGCCAGCTGTGGCCAAGGCCCAGTGATATTACACTATTCCGTCAGAGCAACAGATAACTGAAATACAGGAATGGAACTGGAACTAGCTTAGAGCTCCTGGATACACTGTGGAACATATAAGGAAAATGAGTATGCTTTGGATTATGTGTTTGTATTCTTGTATACCTGATTATTGTTAAAATTTGGAATAAAATATGTATTCCAAGAAGAGAGTGAGAACACAAAGTGTAATGATTCACGTATCTGGTAATATCTGGTAGCTGAAGGTAATGAAGGATATAAAGGACAAAAAGGGAGCTTAAAAAAAAAACCTCTCACTGGGCATGAAACACTGAAAACTATGGATTAGAGGCAAGTACTGAATGCAGTGTGGTAGGATTAGTTTAGAATAATTGGGATTGCTTGGTGAGAAAAGACAAATGAGGTGGATCCAATATCACAGAGCAGAGAAATGACATGAAGAGACTTCACTTAAGGGTACACATCATGTCTCTAATGACAGGCAGGGGGTTCTGGTGGCTAAGCTATAAAACGTAAGTATGAGTAAAAAACAAAATGTGTGATGCAGGAGATTGAAAAGATTCATAAGCAGGCCAGCAAGTGCCATCAGTAGAGGTGCCTGCCACCGTGCCTCCCAACCGAATGTGATAGTGAGAAATAGCCAATTCCCCAAAGTCATTCTCTGGTTTCCACAGGAGCACCAAAGTGTGTGCACACAAGCGCATACATACAAGATTCATTAGACTGAAATAAAAAGCTAAAAACTTTAGACTCTCTTTCATGGAAGATTGCAGTGGGAGGCTGGGGATTATTTAAATTCAATCCTTACATGCAAAAGGAGTGCACTGCACACTGGGCTGAGGATGGGAAGAGCACTGGAGTCTGCTCAAAGCCCCAGGCCAAAGGAATGAAATGAAGCTAGAATGTCTATGGCCACCTCAGAAGAGGAAAGTGACAAAGCACAGGCTGACAAGACATTAGAAACACAGGAGCTTGGATTTTATAAATGATCAGGGAAATTCTCAGGGCTTTGAAAAAGAAAGTGACAAGCCTAGATCTGTGTAGTGAGAAGTTCTGCCACTGAGTGGAAAAAATGAGAACAGAAGCAGAATGGAAGCCTGGGAGAGTTGGGAGAAAGGAAGAACGGAAGGAAGCTAAGGCAATGCAGCTAGAAAGACTTCCACTGAAGTAAGGTGACTAAAAGATACAGTGTTGGAAAACAGATACAACAGAAAGGAGAAACAGTGTGCATTTTGAAAATGCAGTGTCCTTATTCAATACACGTCCACGGAACTGGGACTAGCTTAGAGCTCCTGGATACAATTCTAATGCACTGAAAGAAAAGTTGCAATTTGGAAGGTGTTTTCAAGGTATATTCCTGCAAAAACTAGAAATGTCCTTCCTAAATTTAACATCCAGTTTCTCTGGATTACTTGTAATCCACAAAGAAATCATTTCATAAGTATTTACTAAGTGCCTACTGTGTGTCAGGCAGTAAAACAACTGCAGTTTGATGTGCTCCCATATTCTTCTCAGAGTGAACTAAAAGTGAAGAAGAGGAAGAGGAAGAGGAAGAGGAAGAAGAAGAAGAAGAAGAAGAAGAAGAAGAAGAAGAAGAAGAAGAAGAAGAAGAAGAAGAAGAAGAAGAAGAAGAAGAAGAAGAAGTTCTCATTAGCTTTGGCATACTTAGCAATAATGAAAAAATAATAATGTCAATCACCTATGTTGCAACATAATTCCCAAAGTATGTTGGGTCACAATTACAAGGAAATAGAGGAATAACCTAAATGCCCTGAAGACTCAAAGCAAATCTATTAAGACAATAATTTACAGCCTAGCCAGTGGTCCCTTCCACAAGCTGATGGAATGGGAAGAATGGGGGGAGGGGTGGGATTATAACTAAAGGAGATTTTAAAATTACATACAAGTGGCCTATAAATGCATTCTAGTTGGAATGCTCCTGCTCCTAGTATGATGATGTAGAAAAATGTCCATAGAAATGCTTTAAAGTCTGGAGGGCTGGCTCGGTGAGATCCCGTTCTCAGCACCCCTGTGGCAGCTTACAAAATGTCTGTAACACTAGTTTCAGGTACCGTATACTTTCTGGCCTCCGTGGGCACTAAGCACATACACACGTTCAGATAAAAAACTCAAACACATAAATAAAAATTAATAATTCTTTTAAAAATATACTGGGAGTGACATGTCATGACACTTGTAGTTTATTTTACAACAAAGAAAATTATATGAAACAAATGCTATCTCGTGTTTACGTCCATGAGATAAGAGTGATAGTATGACTAAAGGTCTAGCTCACCAGTAGATTGGTCTCATCGTTAGAATGGTGCTTAGCATGCCCCTGGTTTCAATACCCAACATCATAAAATAGAAATAAGGGCTGGAGATCCGGTTCAGCGGTAGAATGCTTGCCTCCTATAAGAGGATGCCCTGGGCTCCACTCCCAGCACAATCAATTAATCATCAACTGACTATAACTGTCTCAGGTATCTCAGGACTGAATTTGAGCCAGGAAGATCCAGCTTCCTCCGGATTTCTCCCAGTCTCTGAGCCCGGAATGAAGGGTTGGATCACGCTGGCGCAATTGTTCCCTCACCCCGTTCCAAATAAGGATCTTAAACCTCCTGGAAACCAGAGAGTCGGCAAAGCCGGCCGGACTCAACTTTCCAGCTCTGGAGCAGCTGACCGCCACAAAGACAGGAAATGCGTCATCGGTCCTGAGGCCAGGAGCCAAATTAAGCTTTCCTTCACTCCTTCTAAAAGCTGCTTTTTCTCCGGGAATTACAAGATTAGTGAGCTTCGATGACGCAAGGCTGTCAAGCTCCGGTCCAAATCGCAGCCCCACCATTGGAGGCTGAGTTTGTAGGGGGCGCTGATAGGGGCACGAAAACCAAAATTGTGGGACTGGAAGTGACTGCTAGTTCCCAGCCTGTATTCCTCCTCATTCAGATGTCAAATCTGTTCCCAGCCTTGACTCTAATTGACAGTGTAAAGAGAGAAGAGAGGCGGCGAAAACATAAATTTGTTCATCTTTGGGCGTTGTTTTTGTTTTTGTTTTGTTTTTTCCTTCCCTCCTAAAGCCTCCTGTATTTCTCTTCTGGAATCTCATTATAGAACATCGATTCTCAACCTGTGGGCTGCAACACTTTTGGAGAGCCAACGACCTTTTCACAGGGGTCCCATATCAGATAGCCTGCATATCAGATATTTACGTTACAATCCATAACAGTAGCAAAATTAAAATTATGAAGTATCAACAAAATAATTTTATAGTTGGGGGTGGGGGTCACCACAACATGAGGAACTTTATTAAAGGGTCCCAGCATTAGGAAGAAGCTCTGGAAGAAGACAAGTATGTAAGCAAGTAATTGCATAGGAATTACTTGAATGTGAAATGAATTAAAACAAAAACTTGTAATTCAGTTAGAGTAGTAAATCCTATGTGTGCCTGGCAGGTAACTTAGAAACTGCCTTGCTGAAAAGTAGGCTCCACCTGGACCCACAAGGAAACTAAGCCCATGTAAAAGCCTATCATTTCTGCCTTCCTTTTGCATGTCTCTAGGTTCCTGCTCAGCTCTGCATATGGGTTTGTTAATCGTTTAAGTGGTTTCTGTCTAAAACTTGATGAGACTCATCCGCCATCAAGGTTAAAGCCACAAAGGTGAGAGTAACAGAAGCTACTTCCTGTCCCAGATCCTGAAATGGCACCTGAAAGTCCTCAGTGACGGTCCTAAGACATGGACAACAGACAAAGAGGGCCCTGCAAACAGATAATCCCACGAGGTTGCATGAGAGGATGTGGCCAGGCTGACTGAAACAGTAAGCTGAGCAACCGGCTTTATAATTAGAATGACGCAATGGTGTTTGTTCCAATCATGGCTGTTTTCGATTCAAGAACTGTTTGCACCAATCACAGTATAGTTCTTTTGTTGGGTCACCAGAGAAAGCACTTTCCCTCTGGCCTGCCAGAGTTCACTGAAGTGTGTGGTACTTAAAATGTTCTTGCATAAACTGACGTGTTACCATTGGAATAGTGCTGCAAGAGCTGAGCAAGAGCCGCAGCTGACATGTAGTGTCCTTAAGGTATTCTTGATGGGCTTAAGGCACATGGATTTGACATTAGATCAGACCAATGAGCTGTGGCTAATAGTCCTTGCTCAGGGCAGCTAGGCCCAAATAAAGCAGCTATTAATAAGTGAGTTAAATAGCCCCAGCTCTCAATATGATTGAAAATATTAAAAGAAGTGGTAATAATAAAGCCTATCATTAATTTTAATGGTGCTTTTACAGTATTAAAGTGCTTTAACAATACTTAAAATGCTTAAGCAAACATCATTTGGGAAAGTTGTCTGCCAGATTGTGTTGAGAAACTTGATGCATCTAAAGAACTGAGCAATTCTGATTGATTAGAAAGAATGTGCAGCAAAGAGCACCAACACTTACTTCTCCTGTATCCCCAAAAGAGGAATCTAGGTAGTATGATTAAGTTCCCACCCAGAGATGGTATCGTAGTAGCTTTTTGGAAGACAGACTATAAGGAAGTAAGAATATGAGCAGGAAGATCAGTAACAGACTGCAATAGAATCCTTAATGAAAATAATGTGAGTGGGGATCAAGGTAGTGACCACAGAACTAGAGAAGAGAGCAGACAACACGTGTCCAAAGCTTACACTGATGTATTTGTGTCTTTGAAACAAACTGTCATATAGTTCAGTCTGACCTCAAACTCACTATTCATCCAAGAATGGCCTTGAACTCCTGATGCCCCTGCCTCTGCTTGCCGAATGTGGGAATTACAAGTTTATGATATTAGTTGATTTTTAAATGTTATAAATTATTCAAAGTCTGTTTAATACAATCTTGTGCTAAAGGTTTGCTCTTAGGCTATATATAATAATAATCATGAACACAAGTCTCTCATTCTCATGAATTTTATAATACAAAATAAAATACTGTACTGGCTAGTTTTGTGTGTCAACTTGACACAAGCTGAAGTTATCACAGAGAAAGGAGTTTCAGTTGAGAAAATGCCTCTATGAGATCCAGCGGTAAGGCATTTTCTCAATTAGTGATCAAGGGGGGAGGGCCCCTTGTTGGGTGGTACCATCTGTGGGCTGGTAGTCTTGGGTTCTATAAGAAAGCAGATTGAGCAAGCCAGGAGAAGCAAGCAAGCCAGTAAGAAACATCCCTCCAGGGCCTCTTCATCAGCTCCTGCTTCCTGACCTGCTTGAGTTCCAGTCCTGACTTCCTTTAGTGATGAGCAGCAATTGGAAGTGTAAGCCAAATAAACCCTTTCCTCCCCAACTTGCTTCTTGGTCATGATGTTTGTGCAGGAATAGAAACCCTGACTAAGACAAATACTATTTGGAAAACCATATCTAAGAAAAATAAATCAAAATTATAAACATAGGTACCAAATGCAGCTTTAGTCTGGAAAAATCATATGTTACAGATTTTAAAGCCTTTCAGACATGACAAGCAAAAATCAAAAAAGTAACAGTTTAATTATGTAAATACCTGATACACATCTACAATATTTTCACATTATTTCTTGGACTTTATGCCCTTGAACTATTTATTTATATGAATTTCTTTTTGATATCCTAGGCTGGCCTCAAACTCAATGTGTAACTAAAGATGACCTTAAATTCCTGTATATATCTCCCAGGTGCTGGGATTACAGGCAATGTCCCTGTGCTCTGTGGTACTGAGGACTGAAACCAGGGCTCTGCGCACGTTAAGGATGAACTATACCAGCTGAACCACAAATTAAGCCTCTGTATTTATTAGTTAAAAATTTCTAGAAATAGGGGATGGAGAGATGACTCAACAGCTAAGAGGATTTGCTACTCTTGCCTAAGCCCTGGGTTTGATTCTCAGCACATACATAGCAGCTCACAGCCACCTGTAGCTCCAGTTCCAGGAGATCCAGTGTTCTTTTCTGACTTTCTCCAGTGCCATACATTTACATGGCACACAGATGTTGACGCAGGTAAAATACCCACACGTGTAAAACACATTAGTGAAATTAAAAAAGAAGAAGTCTCATTTACAGTGAGCTTTACCATTCAGGCTCTCATCATTTTTTCCTAAAGAACTGTTTTCTGCGTGATGTGTGTGTAATCTCAGTACTGAATATGTAAGAGAATGAAAACGGAGCCTTATTCTGATCCTGTAGAAAAACCAACCCTAAATGAATCAGGCCTTATTGGAAAACCTGAAACACTGAAACTCTTAGAAGGAAAAGTAGGAGAAAAGCTTCACGGGCAAGAAATTTCTGAAGATGACTCGAGTCTTCCAGGAAATAAATGCCAGCAGTTAACAAATGGTGTCTAAAGAAATTAAGAGCACTGACTGTTTTTTGAGAGGTCCTGCGTTCAATTCTCAGCAATCACATGGTGGCTCACAACCCTCTGTAATGGAATCAGATGCCCTCTTCTGGTGTGTCTGAGGACAGCGATGGTGTACTCATTTTTATCGATAGATAGAGAGATAGATAGATAGATAGATAGATAGGTAAATAGATAGATATATCAATAGATATAATAAATCTTAAAAAAGTAAAGGAAGGAAGGAAGAAATTAAAATGTGTCTGTACATCAAAGGAAATAATCAAGTAGAAAGACAGCCTAGAATTGGAGAAAATCTTCCTGAGTTGGACCGTATGATCGAGTTATACCACTGCTGAACATTGCCCAAATGACTCCAGGTAAATATAACAGCAATAATTGCATATCAATGTTTATTACATCACTATTCACAATAGTTAAGTTCTGGAACTAAACTAGGCATCCATTCAACAGAGAAATAAGTTTAAAATGTGATAGATAGATAGATAGATAGATAGATAGATAGATAGAATTTTTTCATCTTTAAAGAACAAAGTTATATCATTTAAAGGAAAATGAATACAATTAGTGATAATCACAATAAGCAAATGAATTCACATTCAGAAAGACAAATATTGCATGCCTTCATTTGTAGTTCCTAGATTTCATATAGATACAGAAAATCACGTGTACTTATGACACAAAAATAGAAGCAATGCTGTCTAGAGTAGTGGTTCTCAACCTGTGGGTTGTGACCTCTTTGGGAGTCAAATGACCTTTTCACCGGGCTCACATGTCAGATATACTGCATATCAGATATACTGCATATCAGATATACTGCATATCAGATATTTGTATTATGATTCATAATATCAGTTACAGCTATGAAGTTATGAGAATAATTTTGTGGCTGGGGTCACCACAACATGATGTGTGTGTGTGTGTGTGTGTGTGTGTGTGTGTACCACTGTGTTTAGTTGTGTTTGCTTGTATAACCATGAGTGGGACTGTCTTATTTTGTGAGGATGGACCTCACCTTGTGATCCAGGACTCCAAGCTGGCCTGGAACTTGGAACTGTAACTTGAAGTGATTCTTTTTCCTCAGCTTCCCACATGCTGGGATTATAGGAATGAGCCAACTTATCTGGCTCTCAACTATCTATCCTTAATAAATAAAGCCTTATGTGTCTGTTGAGATCTCTTTTATATTTTCTTGCTACTGTAATGGTTATCATTTTTAGGTGATGTTTTCTTGTGTTTGTTATGAAAATGTAATTATCAATACCGATTTTGAAAATTTAGTAGCTTTGCTAAATTCGCTAATTATAAGTTGAAGATTAAATTATCTTGGATTTTCTATAAAAGTCATTCAGAATGGTCCTTAAAACTGTTAATATTTATAATTAATATTTTAATTAGAAAGTACAATTGGTAAAATTTAAATAACACATTCCCCTCACTTTTATTTCCCCTTTTCATCCAGTTTCTAAACAAACATTTTCTTCGGCATTTCCCTAGGACTTCTTTGTGATGATACAGCAAATATAATTTTCCTTTCTCTTGACATCACAGAGATGTCAGGCTATTCAAGGACTCGTTCTTTTGCTATCTTCCCTTAGTAGTCCTTGGAAAAATCAAGTTTTAAAAGTCTTTTGGTGCTAGAGTCATTTTTTTCTGGATATTGTAGCTACCACCCCTGATCCAAGACGGTTCTCTTTACAACAAATAGAGACCATCACTAAAAACCCAACTGAATACAGTACAGAGATCAACGGATCATGGGGGTCCCAGCCCCAACAGATATATCTCCATCACGTCTCCTGTATCTATGGCTCAGAGGACATGGAGAAAGAGTAGGTAAAAAAGATTGTAAGAACCAGAATCCTAGGGAGTCAGCTGTGAAACAGCGCCTCCAAGAAATGGCTTCATACACAAGAGAAACAATCACAATATCAATAGACAATATCAATTGACTTGGAAGGGGGTAAAATTTCACAGGGCGCCACCCCAAACCAAAGAACTGCTGGCAATTATTGACTGCTGGTAAATGGAGAACTACTCTCTCCCTGGGATGAGCCCTCTTACTAGTTGTCCAATGCAGCCTTGAAATCTTGAAATCATATATACACAAATAACAACAACAAAAAAAACAACTTAGCCAACTTATATATAAATATATATATATATATATGTTCATGCACATACATATACACATACACACACACACATGAATGTAGCAATAATAAAGAAAAGAGGCTATCGCTTGAGAGTGAGAGGTAGGGGGAAAGATTGAGGGAGGAAAGAAAGGAGGGAAAAGTGATGTAATTCTACTTCAGTTAAAAATTTTTCTTTTTAAAAGTCTTTTTACGAAGCAACCATGAAGAGTAGGGGAAAGACTGGAGAAAGTAAAGGGAGGAGAGAAAGTGATGTAATTGTACTTCAGTTAAAAATTTTTCCTTTTAAAAGTCTTTACGAAAGCAAGCACGAAGAGGAGGGAGAAAGGGGGAAGACGAATCATAGAGTGTCGCTGGTGCCTAGAGAAGCCGGAAGTGCTCTGCGCCCCGCCCCCCCGGGTCGGACTTTCGACACTTTTGTGACTGCGGGGTGCTACGAGGTGCTGCATTCGCGGGTGGGTTTGGGTCCCCTCCTGTTACGGTCCCCCCGCGGGGGCCGGCTGCTTGTGGGTGGTGGGGGTGGGACAAAACACCTTCCTCCACGGCCTGGTGGCGCCGGGAAAATAAACTCGGTGCCCACTTGGGCCGAGCTCCGGACAGGGCCTCGGGCGCCTCGCCTCAGGCCGGTTCCGGGTGTCTGGTCAGTCTCAGGGCGTTTGGCGATGGGATTCTCGGGTCTTGTACTTAAGCTTTGAAAATGGGAGACGTCACAGTTTTGCTTTTCCTGGAGACAAGGTCAGTTCCAAGGTCTTTATTCTGGGGTACTGGAAGAGAGCCAGAACTTTGGAATCGGGTTGCCTGGTCGAATCTGGCCTCTGCTACTTTGTGACTTCTCCCAGTCCCTTAACCTTTCTGTGTTTTGCTATTTTAGGGGATAATGATACCACCTAGCTGGATTGTTGTGAGGAGTAAATGGCTTCATTTGTGCAAAGGTGCTTAAAATAGTACCAGGCACGGGGTAATCTGCACAGTGTAAAGATAGCTGTTATTACTGTTGCTATTTCTAACTAGGTCAGCACTTTTTCTTCATTGATTAGCCTTGGTACTGGCTATTGTCTTTTGAATTTTAGTGCTATTTACCATTTCTTTTTGTAATGAATGACTTTTGTATTTTAAGAGGGAAAATAAAACATTCTGGAAAAGAGCCTATCCCACAGCAAAGACTAAAAGTGGTTTGTGTAGTGTCTTGTGGTGCTCTGACTCACAGAGTTTTAAAATCTTGGGGATGCCTTTTTTTTTTATTATTTTTACTTTTTTAGTGGGAGGAGGAGCTTGAGAAACAGGAGGAGCATCTAACAGTGAAGAAGGATAAGGACCCTGGTGTAAGCAGACATTGCTGTTTTGCTCGGTGCTGCGAACCTGCCAGCTTTCTGACCCTCTGCAAGAATCCTCACCAGCTTGAGAATCACATGGATGGCTAATAGATATGACTGATGATAGGTAGATTAGAGATAAATAGATCTGGAACTGAGTTCACACTAACACCCTTTGTTCTTTTTGCAGGTTTTTAAAGCTAATAGTGACCATATACAATTTACCATTGTCATTGAGTTGATGTCTCTTGGGATCTTTGAAAGTCCTTTCATCTTCCTTCTTTTTCTTAAGGAAGTTGGGTCTTTAACCTCCTCAGGGTGTACAGAGATCCTTGTAGTATTCTTTTCTCTATTTGTAACTTAACAAAAAAACAAAAACAAAAACCTTGTCTTTGTTACTTATTTGGCAAACACTTGTGTTGGTAAGCAGTCTTCTGATCCTGTACCTTTGCACTCTGTCCAGTTGGTGAGACTCCAGATAGGAGAGCTGATGAAACGTGAGTGTGTGAAATGATTATTACGAATGTCTCAGTGTTCATTTTTCTCCCAACAGCACCACTCCCTTTCAGCCTCAGATCTACTCTTACCTCCCTTGACCCCAACAAAATGCTTTGGACTGTACTCAGGAAGGAAAGAAGATAGGATTTTGCTTACTATATGAAATTACATTAGTAAAGATTTAAATGTGAGTCAGAGAGAAACTCCAACTCACCTGCAATAGTAGGCCCGCCATTCAGCCCTCATCTTGTAATCATCTTCAGTCATGCTCTTCCTGCTTCCCCTTTTCTTTGCTTTCCTCCATCTGCCCTCATCTACCTCCCTTTTCCTTTCTCTTACTGCTCTCCTTCCACTGTCTTCCTTTCATTCTTTTTATAGCAAACTAGAGGCCAAGACACCAAATCCCTTTATCTGCAGGCACAGCAGTGTATTATAAAGTAGGAACTTTAGACATACTGTCATGAACAGAATTGACAGTAATTCCTTAATATTTCATTCATGCTTTCCTGATTGACCCACAAGTGTCTTTTTACGGTTAAAACATACTATGTTTAAGCTACATAGTATGTATTGAATTGCTGTCCCTTGTAATCTATGATAGTCTACCTTCCTTTTGCTTCCTCTTTAAAAATAACATTTATTTGTGGAAGAACTTGGGTTTTCAGTATTCTCACGTCAGTTGCTTTATTCTACTGATACTTTGGAAAAAAAAATCTTATCTTTAGCTTCTTAGCTCTCAAACTTGGCTGCACTTTGGATCACACAGTAAGTTCTCAGATACTGAGGCCTGTGACCCACCCCCAGAAGCTAGTTCAATTCACCTTGGCTGCCCAACTATTAGGAGGCTTTAAAAGCTTCCCAGTGGTTTTGTTGTATAGTATAACTTTAATACTTTTAATTTGTTCTTGTGTTTTTACCTGTACATGAGTTTGTGGATCTAGAGGCTTCATTAAATTTAGGTTTACTTATTTTAATAAAATTATATTATTTCAGATCTCTTGTGACAGATAATTAGGAAGTATTTTCTGATTCTTTGTAACAGTTGATATAATGTACAACCAGGTGTGCTGGTTCATAACAGTATTCTCAGCTCTTGGGACGTGAGTCAGGAGGATTGACAAAAGGAAAAAGAAAAAAGAAAATTAATGAGTCAAAGTTACTGAACTTTCATCACCTGTATTATCTCATAAATTGTAGAAGATTGGAGTGAGAAATAGAAATTCAAGTGGGCACAGACTTGGAACTGTCTTTCCCTTAGTAATTCTAGCCTTACCTGTTCTGATCTCCTCAGTTCACTGAGTAAAGAGGGATGAAACTGCCATCTCAGTGTACCCACAGAACTTTGCAGTCACTTCTAGTTTAAAATCTAGTTTGAATCCTTCTGATTCAAAGGAATCAGAGCTTCTGTCCCTTTTAGGGAGCCTCGGTGTCATAGGTTCCCAGAAGCTGTGAAAAACTGAGACACTGACTAGTTAATATGTGACATTTCCAAAGTCATACATCTGATAGTGATAGGGAAAGAACATTTGTAAATGTTGTCTTAGTACAGTAGCCATGTTCTAATTCAGGTGGGATTCTCAACCAGCCTTCTCTGGCATGGCTTATGCCAACTTTAGCTCCTTTGTGAGGCATACACAGTGAAAGAAAAGGAGGGTGCTTCTCTTCCTCATTCTGTATGGGTCAGAGATCTCCAGTATATCTGCCCATCCATCTACTGTCCGTTGTCCAAACATGGAAATAAGCTTGCCTGCCTGTGTACTCTGGAGGCAGCCTTTGTCCTTACCTTCTTACCAGGTGACTCCTTTCTCTGGTCTAAGTTTTCTGAAAGCTTATAAAACTGAGATGTATCAGCCAGTTTTCCAGTTTTGAAGTTTACATTTGTGTGTGTGTTAGTTTGTTTTCCAATGTTTGTGCACATGTGTATACTGGTACATGCACACATGTGTGAAGATGGAAGACAGAGATTTGATATTGAATGTCTTCTTCTATTGCTTTCCACAGTTATTTTTATTTAATTATTTATGTTTTTGAGACAGGGTCTCTCACTGAACCTAGAGCTCACCAGTTGGGTAAGAGTTGGCCAACAAAATCTAGGGATCCTCTCATGTCTACATCCCAGTGCTAGAATTACAGATGTGTGCCACCATGTCGTGTTTTACATGGTTGCTGAGGATCTGAACTCAGGTCCTCAAGTTTGTGTAGCAGGTACTGACTAAGCTGTATTCCCAGCTTTGTCTCTCACAGTAGTGGTTTATAGTTCCCAAGGTGACATTTAGCAACTCTGGAGTTGCTTGATGCTATTGTCACCTAGTGGGCAGAAACCAGGAGTGCTGCTAACCATTCTAATAGCTGTCAGGTAGTCCCCTCTTTTTTATACCATAGAGGTAACCTCACTTAAAATGCCTGAACTTGAGAAAAATGGCCTTGGAATGAATTTTAGAAAAAAAGGCATTTGTGTTTATTCAGTCTTTCTCTTACACAGTAACAAATTTATTGTTTCTACTATATATTAATACCTGAGAAATAGAAAAACAAGGTGAGGACAGTTGTTTTCAAGAAACTCACAATCTAGTGGGATAGACAATCTATTTATTTATTTAGAAACATAGTTTTAGTATATAGCCTGAATTGCCCTAGATTTCACTATGTAGACCAGGCTGGCATTGAACATGCAGCTGTCCTCCTGTCTCTGTCTGATAAGTGCTGGGATTACAAGTATACTCCATCAAGCCTGGCTGACAAGTTTTATTTGACATATCCAAAGTTCCAGCAGGGGGCATGTGTAGAAACTAGTGCTAGCTTGAATGAAAACATATATGCCCTGGTTAGGAATTTTAGATCGCTGTCTGATAGAAGCTTGGGAGAGTAGGGAGGAGTGCATGGTGCGTGTGTGCGTGTTTACTAGGCTGGAAACAATGCAAATAGCTGTGAGGATAGAGAGACAGCAGATCTGAGAGACATTCCAGGGTAGAGCAGAGTGGAGTAGATGATCCATGCTGAAACTGAGTGAGAAGAGGCAGTTACATGATTATGTGTAGAGCTGCTACATGTAGAGACTGCTGCAATGGGAAAGGGAGAAAACAAGGGAATTAGCGTTGTTTGAAGCTTATTGGCTTAGATTTGTTTGTAATATTTCCACTTAGAACTATTTGGGTGGCAACTCAAGATAGGGATCAAGAGTCTTAATCTAAGAAATAGGAACTAAATAAAATCTTGCAAGGGACTCAAGAATGGGGGGGGGGGGACAGAATGCCAGAGCCCACTCTTACTTAAAAGGAGAAAGGCCAGTAAACTGTTTTGCTGTTAATGTTTATTAGTTGACATTAATATACTACTCATCACATGCTAACCACTGTTCACAGTGCTCACAACATTTCTATCTGTTCTCCCTAACCTGTCAGGCACAGAGATGTGTGATTTACCAAGGTTACCCATTTGGCTTGAGCCAAACTAGAATTGAGACCAGGAATCTTAGCTTGGGGGGGTCTACATAACCTAACCAGACTGAAGGAGGGCATTGAAGGGAAAATAAGGAGGCAACAGAAGCAAAATGGTCCCACAACCCAGGGACAAGAGAGTTTCTAGACACAAACAAACAGTAACTTCAGCCTGGTTACCTAAGCAGCCTTGGAACATAGGAACTGAAAGAAGCTTTTTTGGCTACTAAGGCGAATGAATGTCTACATCTGTGTTGAAACCTTGGCAGAAAGAAAACTAGAGTTAGAGTCTGGAAGGCTTTGGTCTTGAAGGGGGTAGCCGACTGGATGGGTGGGATCTTGCCCTCATGGAGCTTTTCCTATCTTCTAGATGTAGAACACACGATTTCTCTATGATGCTAGCTTGACAATTATAAAAGCTTAGTCTGCATGCACCTCATTGTGACTTTACACTAGTACACATTCTTTCCTAAGCAAATCACGTTTTTCATAGACATTTGGTCTCTCCCTATGGATTTGAATAAGAGCAGTGAACACTAGTCATGGCACAGCCTGAATGCTATCCTGTTTGGAATTTCTTCTACTAAATTACTCTTTTGGCAAGGACAGAATGCAGCCAGATTCTTTGCCAGGATGTAAATGTAAACAGATTTTACTCCAGTTCCTGAAAGGATCCATAGTCTCTGAAACTCTAGCAGTTAGACCTCCACTGCTCACATATTTCTGGCATTCTGGAATTCCAAACTCCCACCAGAATGGCCTGTTAAGCTTTACTAGAATCCATAGGGTCTTACCCTACAGCTGCAAACTGTGTTGTTCTCTCCACAAACCAGTCCATAGTTGTAAGAAACACATGGCCAAGTTTATCACAGCAGTGGCCTCTGCTCTGGACTAGTTACATTAGTTACTTTCTTGTTGGGATGACAAAATATCAACAGAAGCAAACAAAGGAAGAAGTTTATTTTTGTTGACAGTTTGAGGGTACAGTCCAACTTTGGAGGCAGCTACTCACATTCTGTCTAGTGGGGAAGCAGAGAGGAACGCTAGTGCCACACTTGTTATCTCCTTGACTGGGACCCGAGCCCATGGAATGATGCCACCCCACATCATGGTGGATCTTCTGACCTACGTTCAGTCTCTCCAGAACACCCTCACAGACATACATGATTCTAAATCCACCCAACATGGTACAAAGACATTTGAACATGGGGATCTCCTCAGCTGCTCCTTGGCAGTTTCCTTGGGGTCCTGGGCCTAGGAGGAGGGGAACATTTGCAACTATAGTGGCTTATAGTTATCTCCACCTCTCAGTAGTCTTTTGCAGAAATAAAACTCACAGCCACAGTGAAACGGGAGAACTGCTTGGTTCAGGATGGCTAGAGAATCAAGGGAAAGCACAACCCTGGACTCACACTCTGCAGAGGACCAGATGGAGCTACTGGTCATAAAGGTGGAACAAGAAGAGGCCTCCCCCTTGGCAGAGGAGGCCAGTTGGCTGGGCAGTCCTGGGCCAGACCGCTCCCGCCAGCGCTTCCGTGCTTTCCGCTACCCAGAGGCGGCCGGGCCCCGGCAGGCGCTGAGCCGGCTCCGCGAGCTCTGCAGACAGTGGCTGCGGCCAGACATGCACAGCAAAGAGCAGATCCTGGAGCTGCTGGTGCTGGAGCAGTTCCTGACCATCCTGCCAGGGGAGCTGCAGGACTGGGTGCGCGAGCAGCACCCCGACAGCGGGGAGGAGGTGGTGGCGCTGCTGGAGTACTTGGACAGGCAGCTGGATGAGACACCTCCACAGGTAGAAGGAACAGGTTTAGACCCATGCCCTGTGCCTTTCAGAAACCTCAAGCAAGATCCAAGGGAGGCATTGCTTAGAGCTCGCAAAGTCTCGGTCTAGCCTGGGAACCTGAGGCAACCAGCGGACTGACCTGGGCCCCTCAGAATAGTTACTCACATAAAGGAAAAGAAAAGGGCTGTGGAAGAACCCAGTCCCAGTGAAGCTGGGGTAGAATGTGTGGAGCAGAGCGGTGACAGGTCATATATGTACTCGTTACTGGTGTTGAGTAAGACACGAGGACAGCTTTGAGCACAGTGGCAATAGGCACAAACGACTTGGTAGATGTTTTCTTGGCTTGTCACATGTAACAACATCTGCAGTGGCTTGCTGGCAGTACTGTGGTGCTTGTGCCATGCCCCTTTGTAGTTCCCATTGACAGTGGAGGGGAATTCTATGGTTTTCTTAAAGCCTAGAATCTAAATGGGTTATTTTGGGGTTTGGGGTTTTGTTTTTTTCCTATCCAAATTTATAGGTCCCTTGTTTAAACCTCTGGTAGAAAACAGGCCAGGTTTAACTTCCATCTTCTGGTCTGTTTTAGCAGACAGTTTCCTCTTTTCATTCCCTGGTGTTTTTGTATCAGAGAACTCATGGCCTTCTAACCAGTGACCAAGGCCAAGGTTCTGCACTTGGGAGTTATTTCTTGACTTTTGTAACAGTGAAAAGTCACCACAATTCTCTGAACTTTATTCTGTATAAAAGATGTGGAAAGACTGAGCAGCAGAAGAGAAGGAAACTTGGAAACTGTGACTAGAACTTGGAAACTAGTGATCTAGAAGCAAACCTGCATCTGGCAGGACAAGCCATGCCCTAATGGGTGGTTTCATGTATCTTACTGGTTTCACCCACTCTGTAGACTAAACTAGAAATACTATCCTCAGTTTTCTGATAAGAAATTTGCTGGAGATGGATTTATATCAACATTTTCCTAAAGTGGTTCATTAATCTATATGTGTATAATAAGCATTGAATGAGCTGTGGAAATACTTGCCTAGCCTCACATCTGAGCTTTGCCATTTAGTAGCATGATTTTGGATAAGTGGTACCCTTACGAAGTAATTGTAGTAAATAAGTACATGTTTGTAGGATTTGGATACAGTGCCAAGCTGATAGGAAGTACTTTGGAAATGTCTAATAAATAGATGGAAAATAAAAATAAATTAATGACTTCTAGGTTCCTGATGATGACGATGAGCAGGAACTCCTTTGTTCCAAAGCAGTACTGTTGACATCAGCTCAGGGCTCAGAAAGTAGCCAGATGGAGCCCATGGAGCCTCTGCTTAAGCAGGAGTCTTTGGGATCCCTGCCCTCAGAAGTCAGAGGTTAGTATTACTGGACTTTACGGGTGGTTTTGGGTTTGTTTGGGTTTTTTTTCCCTCTTTTTGTGATGGTGCATGTGGTGAATCCAGGACTTTACACATGCTAATAAAGTGCTTTGACATATCTTCAGAGAACATCTTTGGATCTGGTAGCAATCAAGTATTTGGAAAGGAAAACATTTTATAAACTTGTATTTGCGGAAATTTATTAGTCAAGTTTTTTTGGGTTTTTTTTGTTTGTTTGTTTGTTTTTATAATGCAAGAAGGCTGGATGATAGTGCAAGTCTCACCCAGAGCTTCTTTTTGTCGTAGTCACCCAAGCAGGGCACTGTGGAGAAGATGGAGTGACAGCTACCAGGCTCACGTCAGAGTTGCAGGTGAGTTAGAGCTGCTCTCCTCCTCAGCATTCTTTACTAGTGCTGTGCTTCTCCCTACTCATCTCTATCCTCGGTTCCTAGTTGGGATCTGAGTTTCCTTATCCATCTCAAGGTTTGTTTACTATTTAACTTCCAGTAGCATTTTTAAAAACGTATTTAATGTTATTTTATGTGCATTGGTATGTTTGAGGGTGTCAGATCCCTTGGAACTGCAGTTACAGACAGTGAACTGCCATGTGGGTGCTGGGAATTGAACCCAGGTTCTCTGAAAGAACAGACAGTGCTCTTAACCACTGAGTCATCTCTCTCGCCCCTTGTACAACATTCTTGAGGTCTCACCATTTGGGGGTGGGATAGAAAGGCTGTACGCTTGCAACCCAGATATTCCCTATTCCATCTCTTTGGTGGGATTTTATTCTTTTAGGGGTTGCTGAAAATGGAAGATGTAGTCCCAGTCCTTTCCCCCAGATGGACAGAGCAGGATTCATCTCAGATGAACCTCTACAAAGATGAAATGCAGGAAAACTCTGGCAGCCTGGTTTCCCTGGGTAAGATTGATGGGTACTAATTTCTTCTCAGGCTTCTTACTGTCTTTTATATAATAGACCTACTTCCCCTGTTAGAAACTGTTGAGTTCATTATGTTTGAAATTATAAACACACTTTGAAACATTGTTATTGACTAGCTCCTTACTGCTTGAAATTGTGGTTCTTTTGTCCTCTGTCTTAGTTAGGGTTCCTATTGCTATGACAAAACACTATAACCAAAAGCAACTTGGAGAAGTAAAGGGTTTCTTTCAACTTAGAGTTCCACACATAGTCCACCATCAAAGGAAGTCAAGACAGGAACTCAAAGCAGGAGCCTGGAAGTAGAAACAAAAGCTACAGAAGAGTACTGCTTACTAGTTTGCTCCTCATGGCTTAATCAGTCTGTTTTCTTGTGTACTCCAGGGACACCTGCTCAGGACTGGCACTGCTGCAATGAGCTAGGTCTTCACACATTAACAGTTAATCAAGGAAATGCCCCTACAAACTTGCCTACAGGCCAATCTAATAGAGGAATCTTCTCAATTAAGATTCCTTCTTCCCAGATAAGTCTAGGTTTGTGTCAAGTTTACAAGAACCAGTAGCACATTCTCTGAGTGTTACAGTGACAGCGAACGGGATAAAGCATAGAGTCCTCTATATTGTTCTGGCTCAGACGAGATGCTCAGGGAATACTGAGTGCTGAGGGTGCACATTTCACAGAGACAGCACACGTGTGGAGCATGCATGAAATCATGGCTACAATGAACTGCAAAAATAATTAATTAATTGATTTAAAAAAAATATCCTCCTTTCCTTTCTTGGTCCTATCCATGACTAGTAAAAAGACAGGTTGTGGAATCACAGTGTGAGAGTTAGAAGCAACATTAAGACACCAGCTATAGGCTCTGACCCTAAAGGCAAGGACACAGAATGTTATCAGACTTGTCAAATGTCACATGTTTGGTGGCATGGTAGAGCCTCCAGTTTTTCTCAGAGAACTGATGATCTATTCTGGTGTGCCTGCCACTGCCAGGGCACAGTTTACCATAACTACCTTTGTCTTTGTAGTTAGAGTTTCTATTGCTGCAATAAAACACCATGACCAAAAAGCAAGTTAGGAAGAAAGGATCTATTCAGCTTACACATCTACATTGCTGTTCATCACTAAAGGAAGTCAGAACAGGAACTCAAATAGAGCAAGATCCTGGAGGCAGGAGCTGGTGCAGAAGCCATGGAGGGGTGGGGATCAGGAGATACTGCTTACTGGCTTGCTTTCCATGACTTACTCAGCCTGCTTTCTTAAAGAACTCAAGACCACCAGCCCAGGGATGGCACCACCCACCATGGACTGGGCAATCCCCCAGCAATCACAAATTGGGAAAGTGCCTTACAGCTGGATCTCATGGAGGCATTCCTTCAACTGAGGCTCCTTCCTCTGATGACATACAAACACATCACTACTAAGCTACAACCCTTCCTTTCTTATTCATTCCCAAGATATAACATTAAAATCATTGTCTTGGTTAGGGTTTTACAGCTTTGAATAGACACCATGACCAAGGCAACTCTAATAAGGACAACATTTAATTGGGGCTGGCTTACAGCTTCAGAGGTTCAGTCCATTATCATCAGGTGGGAGCATGTCATTATCCAGGCAGGCATGGTGCAGGAGAAGCTGAGAGTTCTACCTCATCACCTGAAGGCCCTTAGGAGAATACTGGCTCCCACATGGTTAGGAGGAGGGTCTCAAAGTCCACATCCACAGTGACATACTTCCTCCTAAAAGGCCACACCTACTCCAACAAGGCCACACCTCCAAATAGTGCCTCTCCCTGGGCCAAGCATATTTAAACCTCCACATTCATGACTAACTTTAAAAATTCCAGTCTTTACAAATTCAAACACATTAAATTAAAAGTCCAGGGGACTAGAGAGATGGCTCAGCAGTTAAGAGCACTGGCTGCTTTTCCAGAGGTCCTGAATTCAATTCCAGGCTCACCACCATCTATAATGCAATCTGATGCCCTCTTCTGGAATGCAGGTATACATGCAGATAGAGCACTTATATACATAGATAAATCTTTCAAAAATAAAATTAAAAGTCCAAAGTCTTTCAGCTTTGGGCACCAATAAAAATCAAAATTAAATGAAATACCTCCAAGGGCACAGAAGCCATTTGCACCAGGCAAAACTAAACCGACAGTATAAATAACTCAATGTCGTTATCTGGGATTCACTCAGTCTTCTGGGATCCTCCAAAGGGCATGAGTCAGTTCTCTGGTTCTGCCCTCTGCAACACACACAACTTACCTTCTAGGCTCTAGCTGGCTCCATTGTACTGCTGCTGCTTTCTTGGTGATCATCTCATGGTACTGACATCTCCAAAATGCTAGGCTCTTCTGTTGCAACTAGGCCACACTTTCTCAAATAGCCTCTCATAGACTCTCTTCATGGTGCCAGGCTTCAAATTCTTTGCATGACCCTTCAATCCTGAGCCTTCCATTGCTACTTAGGCTACACCTTCACCAGTGGCCTCTCACAGTGCCAAGCCTCAGCTGTTCTCCATGACCCCTGCATGCCTTCAAAACCAGTACCACCTGGGTAACTCTTACATATTACCAAGTCTAGCTGCTAGCAATAAGTACAACCTTAACCACCTCTGGAACATACCTTCTAAGTGCTGATTCTCAGAAAACACTTCCCAGAAGATCTCACCTCAGTGATGCTGGTCTCTTCTAAATCACTGCTAATTTCTTAGCTCTAGCTAACCAGCATCAATTGTCCCAGTAAAACAAAGGTTTCACTTCAGTGGTGCTGATCTCTTGTTAATTGTAGCTGACCAGAATGACAGAATCTTAATTCAAAATAGCAAAATGACCCATTACACTGAGATCTCAACACTCAGTGGCTTTTCTAACTCAAAATTCTTCCACAATCCTCCCAAAAACATGGTCAGGTCTGTCACAGCAATACCCCACAGTCCTACTACCAACTTGTCTTAGGGTTTCAATTGCTGTAATAAAACACCATGACCAAAAAGCAAGTTGGGAAGGAAAGGGTTTATTTACTCAGCTTACTTTTCCATGTTGCTGTTCATCACCAAAGGAAGTCAGGACAGGAACTCAAACAGCATAAGATCCTGGAAGCAAGAGCTGATACAGAAGCCATGAACAAAAGCTTGCTTCCCCTGGCTTGCTCAGTTTGCTCAGCCTACTTTATTATAGAACCTAGGACTGTCAGTCCAGGGATAGAACCACCCGCAATGGGCTGTGCCCTCCCCAATTGATCACTAATTGAGAAAATGTCATATAGCTCAATCTCCTGGAGGCAGTTCCTCAACTGAGGCTGTTTCCTCTGATGATTCTAGCTTGTGTCAAGTTGTCACAAAATCAGCTAGTACAGTCTTAATCACAAACAGATGTGCACACTGCAGAAATCCTTTCACCTTCCCTGTTTTCTGTTGCTTCCTGTGTTCAGTCTTCCTCACATCTGTTCTGGTTTGTTTTCTGTTGCTGTAATAAATACTATATGACCCAAATACTATGACTCCTTGAGGCAGTAAAGGGTTTATTTTTATCCCAGTCTTTCATTGAGGGAAGTCTGAGCAGGAACTCAAACAGGAACCTGAGGGCAGGGACTGAAGTAGAGACCATTGAGAAATGCTGCTAACTGGCTTACTTCCTATGATGGTTTGTATATGCTCGGTTCAGTGAGTGGCACTTTTAGAAGGTGTAGCCCTGTTGGAGTAGGTGTGTCACTGTGGGTGTGGGCTTTCAGACCCTCATCCTAGCTCCCTGGAAGCCAGTTCTGCTAGCAGCCTTCAGATGAAGATGTAGAACTCTCAGCTCCTCCTGCACCATGCCTGCCTGGATACTGTCATGTTCCTGCCTTGATGATAGTGGACTTAACCTCTCCCAATTAAATTTTGTCCTTATAGGAGTTGCCTTTGTCATGGTGTCTGTTCACAGCAGTAAAACGCTAAGACACTCCCTTACTTTCTTCTACTATCAGGACTATGTGCCCAGGGACGGCACCACTGATAATATAGTGGGTCCTCTCACTTGAGTGATTAAACAAGATAATGACCCACAGATTGCACAGACCAATCAGATGGAGGTGAGGGTATCTCAGTTGAGATACACTTTATAGTTTGTGTCAACAAACTTTGTGTCAACAAGTTTTTGACAGAAAGTCACTAGCATAAGTTAGTTGACCCTTATCAAATACATCCATTATTAAACCATAACCTTTCCTTTCTTTATAGTTTGTGTCAACAAACTTTGTGTCAACAAGTTTTTGACAGAAAGTCACTAGCATAAGTTAGTTGACCCTTATCAAATACATCCATTATTAAACCATAACCTTTCCTTTCTTGTTTATAACCAAGACCTTATGTTAATATTCCAATATAAAACAGTATTTTATAAATCTCACAGTCTTTTAAAAAACTCAACACTTTTAAAAATCAGAATCTCTTTAACTTTTGGTTCCTGTGATATTAAGAACAAGTCAAGGGCTAGAGAGATGGCTCAGAGGTCAAGCACACTAGCTGCTCTTACAGAGGTCCTGAGTTCAATTTCCTGCAACCACATGGTGGCTTATAACCATCTGTAATGAGGTTTGGTGCTCCCTTCGGCCGGCAGGCACACGTGCAGGCAGAACACTGTATACATAATAAATAAATAAATCTTTAAAAAAAAAAAAAAAAAAAAAAAAGAACAAGTCAAATAATTTACTCCAAAAGGAAAGCACTGGGGCATAAAAACAATCACATTTAAGCAAAGCCAAAGTCCAGCAGTATAGCTTCAAATCTTGTATTTCAGTATTCAAGATCTATGACTCACTAATGACATTCTGGCCTCCGAAGGGTTTAGCTCTATTTCTTTCCAGCAGAGAAAGTGAAGTATTTAATCTTGGGTACATGTCTTTGCTGATTTCCTATTGGTGCACCTTCAGGGCCCCTGCAACCTCCACTGTGTATCACAGGGATCCTTAGTTCTCACCACTTTCTCTCTACTCCCACTACTCCTGGTTACACCTTCTTCCAACAACCCCATTCCTGCCTTCATGCCTCCCTAGCTTTTTGGTTATCCTCCTTTTTGTTCCATCCTAATTTCTGCACTTAAATGCTTAACCGTGATGAACATATAGACCTTTGTAATTATTGTAATTATTGTCTCTATGATATTCATCACAGTGCTCCCATGTAAAGCATAACTAACAATTGTTGGCATTTGTGTTTCAGATCAGGACATGCAGACTAAGGTTAGGGACTTGCCTCTAGCTGAGGAATACATGGAAGAAAAGCCTGAGCAGACAGTGTGCTTCCTGGGTGAAGACACTGTCCAGATTCCTACAGGTGCAGAAGCCAGTGAGCAGGAAAGCAAGTTACAGACAACACAGAAGAATACCACAGGAAACAGGCGGTTCTATTGCCGTGAATGTGGGAAAAGCTTTGCTCAGAGTTCAGGCCTAAGTAAACACAAAAGAATCCACACTGGATTGAAACCCTATGAATGTGAGGAGTGTGGCAAAGCCTTCATTGGAAGCTCAGCTCTCATTATTCATCAGAGAGTTCACACTGGTGAGAAGCCATATGAGTGTGAAGAATGTGGTAAGGCCTTCAGTCACAGCTCAGACCTTATCAAGCACCAGAGAACCCACACTGGGGAAAAGCCCTATGAGTGTGACGACTGTGGAAAAACCTTCACTCAGAGCTGCAGCCTCCTTGAACATCACAGAATTCACACTGGGGAGAAGCCATACCAGTGCAACATGTGTCCCAAAGCCTTTAGGCGTAGCTCACATCTCCTGAGACATCAGAGGACCCATACTGGGGATAAAGATTTTTTTGTTCCAGAACCTTACTGGGAAAGTCAGAGTAGGGTGGAAAGCCATTGGGAAAATATTGAAACTCCTGTGTCTTATCAATGCAATGATTGTGAGAGAAGTTTCAGTAGGATTACAAGCCTTATTGAACACCAAAAAGTACACACTGGTGAGAAGCCCTTTGAGTGCCAAACCTGTGGAAAAGGATTCACCCGACCTTCATATCTTATTCAGCATCAGAGAAGACACACAGGGAAGAAAACTTCTGTCACAGTGACCCCTGCTGTACATTCCGAAGTTGGTGTTCAACTGTCATTGAACTGAAGCCACTCTGGAGCTCTTAATGACTGCAGAAGTCATAGGCTGGGGCTCTATTTGATAATGTACATCCTCAGATATTAGGAATCTGGCTAAGACTTATCTTCTACATTCTTGAAGGTGACTAGGAAAAAAAACCCAACTTATTTCATAGGAGAGTTGTCTGCAAGAGTTCTCACCCATTGGAATTAAATGGGCTTCCTGACTGTCAAATTGCCTTCCCTTGGCCTGCACTTCATGTCTCTTGAGGGAATGGTTATGCTTTGGGGTTGTTACTCTGATCCTTTGTTAGGCCAATAAGCCCTTCACATGTGGTCAGACTTGGAACGCTTATGTCCTGCTTTGTGCCTTGTATACAGGTGCTAATAAACATTTATTAAATATACTGGTGAGATTTCCTACATAGCTCTGAAAACCCAATATCTGGAAATTCTCACCAAGGCCATTTGTATATCTTTAAAAAAAAAAAAAAAAAAAAAAGATGATGTTTTAGATTGAATCAATGTAGTACTGCTTTGTTTTTGTTTTTTGCCAAGTACCCCAACTTGGCAGGGCAGAGGTGAACAGGAGGTTACTGTGTTAGAATCCTTTAATTCTTTACCTAATTTAGGAATTCTGTGAGAGTGCCTTAAATAGCTTTCTTAGCATTAAGTCATTGTGAATGTGCCACCCATGGAATTCCACCAATATTTTTTTCCTGTTAATTTTGATATTCTTGAGAGAACAAAAAAAGAAAAAATTAAAAAAAAAAACTTTCCTACTCATGTAGTGTGAAAACCAGTTTCAGAATAAAGTGATCAATGCCTAAGGCTCAGCCTCTTGGTCCTCACTTGGGTGGTTATCTTGGGCCTGAGAGCTCCTGCATCCTCTTCTTGTGTCATAACTACTGTGCTAATGCAGTGAGTGAGTACATGTGGTCCATATGATACAGCAGAGTTACTCAAGGATCTGATATGTGTGGGGCAAGAGTTGGCAGAAGCTTCACTACTGAGTAAGCAGCAGTTGGTCTCTTGATGTGCTATATTCCACGCTGCTTAGTACAGGGAGGGGGCTTTCATAAGTTACACTCCATATGCAGTGACATTACTAGCTTGCTGTGTCCTTGTATGACCAGCTTCCTAAGGAAGAACTATCAGCAGATGTTTGCCTATCTCCTGCTATACTGCTGGGGAATTAACTACATGAACACTCTGGCTTGACTCTTAGTCTTTTATTTAAGAGTATTTCGGTAGTCTCACTTAATCCCAGCACTTGAGAAGCAGAAGCAGGCAGATTTCTGAGTTTGAGGTTCACCTGAGCTACAAAGCAAGTTCTAGGAGATTCAAGGATACACAGAGAAACCCTGTCTGAAAACAGACAAAAACAAAAGAAAAGTCATTTCAGCGGAGTGCTGGGGAGATAGCTCAGAAGTTAAAAGTGCTTGTTCTTGGAGATGAACCATGTTCAATTCTGAGTACCCACACAGTGCCTTGAAACCATCTGTAACCTAGTTCCAGGGGATCCAACACCTTCCAACCCCAAAAAGCACCATGCACACTTGGTGAACAGACATACATAGGAGCAAAACACTCATAAATGAATATAAACATCTTTTAAAAGAGAGTTTCAGGAACATGGCATTTAATGCTCTACTTTTCTCAAAGGTTCACCTATGACACACATTGATAATAAGCTGCACAAAGCCTATCCCCACTGAGTTGACACTTTGGCTAGCCAATGAATTCACACTAAATATTTAAAATAAAAATTGCTTTAGGATCCAGAATGTGTTGACTAAATTACCTGTAACCAATGCCATTACACATGATAATTACTTTATGTTCACTACCAGTAACTTCCCTTGGACACTGCGGATTACCTTTTTTTTTTTTTTTTTTTTTTTTAATGTAGGACTTTCTTTTTTTAAGATTGTATTTATTTTATGTATGTGAGTACACTGTTGTCCTCAAACACACTAGAAGAAGGCATCAGATCCTATAACAGATGGTTGTAAGCCACCATGTGGTTGCTGAGAATTGAACTCGGGACCTCTGGAAGAGCAGTCAGTGCTTTTAATCTCTGAGCCATCTCTCCAATCCATCCTTTTTCTTTTCTTTTCTTTTCTTTTTTTTTTTTTTTTGGTGTTTTTGAGACAGGGTTCCTCTGTGTAGCTCTGGCTGTCCTGGAACTCACTTGGTAGACCAGGCTGGCCTCGAACTCAGAAATCCGCCTGTCTCTGCCTCCCAAGTCCATCCTTTTTCTTAACTGTGGACATTTCGGTTTTGTCAATTGAAGTCAGTACTGTTAAAGTATTTATTACATATATGTCAAATGGAGTTGCTTCTACAAAGATCTCATGGATACCTGCCTGCTTTCTTGCAAACTTCCATTAACCTATCACTTGTTAGGATAGAAATACTCCCATTACTGGATCCATTCATATTTCTCCATTGATGTCTGGCATCAGCAGTCTTCCATGGTTATAATTGTAGTGTTGAGATTGTGGAATTTAGATAGAACAAATTATGTAGCTTGATTTCACTATGATTTTGCTTATATGATATTTCAACAAATTCTTTAAAAAAAAAAAAAAAGAAGCTAGGAATCAAGTTATTATCTAACTCCCTCACAGACTTATCTAGGCCTCTGTGTTTATGAGTTCCCTAGGTTTGATACATCAAGGTTTTCAGAGACCTACAGTGACCAAGCCAGCTCAGTCAGTCAACAGGGTCTCGAAGGAGAGAATGAGGATTTTAAAAAGAAAAAAACCAATTAGACAACACTATAACATGACCCCAGCCAATGTTGAAACAGGTTTAATTTCTCCCAGTCTGCTTTTATATCATTCTAGGTACATGCAAAGAATTGGGTCAGTCCTACAGCATAAACAAAGCAGTCAAGGAACAAACAAGGCATAAACAAAGTAGTTAAGGAACAAAGCATAAACAAAGGTCCCACGATTACTGTATTCAAGAACTTAATGAGACAATCAAAATGCAAAGAACACATTCCCCAGCTGTATTCATCTTGAGTCTTGTCCTAGCCCAATGTAAATATTCTTACCAATATCCTTGAAGCGGCACTAAGAGCTCTTCACAGAGACATGTTTAACAAATCCTCATGTAAATGGTTTGTATTTCAGTAACAAACCACATTGTTATTTTGTGAGTTCTTAAATGTAAAAATGCATGGCATGATTTCTAAACTTCTGGACATGTATTAGGATCCTACAGAAAATCAGTACAATGTATAGGTGTGTTGGAAGGGGCATATCTTTAAGGAATTGGGTGATGTAACTATGGAGACTGCTGTCTGTAATCTGGAGACCAAGGATGTGAGTTTCAGTTCAAAAGCTAAAAGGCTCCAGACTCAAAAAGAACAATGGTCAGTTTGCATCCAAGGACTAGGAAAGCCAATGTCCTGCTCAAGACAGTGGCAGGAATGGTGTTGCTTTTCTAGGGAGAGTCAGCTTCTTTGTTCTTTCAGACCTTTAACTGATTGGATGAAGGCCCGGATCTGGGGCAGTGTACTTACTGAATTACAGATTCAAATGATAATCTCTAAAACCACCCTCACTGTGCTCTCAGTGTGATGTCTGACCAAAATATGTGGTCCAGAAGACATCTGAAATTAACCCTTATGGTGCTGCTTCAGGTGAACAGTTTGCATTTCGCTGCCACACCTTTTTGGTGTGTATTTCTTATCTCAGTTTGACCTCAACTTCTCTTTGTAGCCAAGGATGATCTTAAACTCCATATCCTCAATGCCTCCACCTTCCTGGTGCTGGGATCACAGGTGTGTATTACCACACCTGTCTTGCTCCCACCTTTCTTGACTGAGCTGAGCCAAGTTGTTTGTTGCCCCCTTACTCTGCTTCTAGATCAGGATAGAAAAGGAGCACTGTGAGGCTGAGATATGATAAATTACCAGAGTCCAAAGTATACACAGATTCTAAATGGAATTCACAAAATTGACTGCTTCTATTCCCCCTTTAATAGAAAATTCCCAGGCACTTAATGCTTAAGACCAACCTGTTTCTTGTCCTGTTTTCAGAAACGAAAGTTACCTGTATTCTAACAAATATATCTTAAAATCATCCTGTGACCTGACTGTGTTGGAACAGGTTAAAAGGATTCAAAGATGGACAGGAGCATGAGAACTGAATTCTCTTCCTTCTTGTCCATCTAAAGTAGAATTGATGACATGTATCATAACTACCTGGCAACTAGCACTCCAGTATATGCCACACAGACTAGGTTTTCACACAAAATGACCTAAGCCCTATCTCCTACCCTAAACATAACTTCATTTTCTAAGCAGCAAGACTACTTTCCAACTCAGTTCCCTGCCTATCACGATGCTTTTATTAGACACATGGTTTCCTCTATCAAGGATTGATGCTCTCTACCTCATTTAAGGTTTAATCACAAGTTCATGCAGTGTGACAAGAACTTCTTAGCTGCAGAATGGCATGCCCTGTTATAATCTGTTTTGATGCCACCTTGCATGTGATAGTCGATCTTGGATGTTGACTGTACAAAGAGATGCATCTAATACCAAGGGTTCTGTCTCCCCATTATTTGGCCATTTCATTTAGATCACATTGTATATATGTATGTATTATAGAAAGGTTCAACTGTATTGGGGTTCTTTAGGACCCCTCAAATGATCCTTAGCTGTCCCTTCCCATATTCTCTCTCTTATCCCTTTATCCCTATTTGGTCCTCCCATTCCAGTTTCTCTACCTCATCCATCCATAACTATTTTATTTCCCCTTCCTATAGAGATCCCCCATATTCCCTCGCTGTCTATCTATCCTCTGTAGTTATGTGAATTATAGATTGCTTATCAATGATTTAACAGCCAATATTCACGTATTGCCAGAGACCAAATGGCCTTGTTTGAATCTAAAGCCTTGCTCTTAATCAGCTAGCCAGAGGGTCCCAGGCTTCAGCAGACATTCCTTTGATTCTTCCCACTGCAGCTGTCTCCTGCAGGCAATAGACAGTTTGTTTATAGTAGCCTGTGGCTCCAAAGAAACCTTGAGATGTCCCGCTATCTTGTTATGCTGATTTACAGTGGTGTAATACTTGGCTGCAATTAAACGGTCCTGAGAACTTCTCTCCCTCTGTCTCTTCCCACCCTGTAGTGACCTCTAGTAACCTCTCTACTCCTTCCACTTCCCTCCCTAAATGCTTATATATGGACTTGGAATAAAGGCTGGTCGGTGCTTGATCGGACATTTAGATTTGCTCCCAGGTATTCTTTGTTTCCTGTCGTCTTTCTACCGCTAACAGCTTCCCTCCTTAGCAGCTGAAAGTCCTGCAGGCAGGACATTTTGGACCCTGGTCGATAGCCCCCCCGGGAGGGCTCCCCGGGAAGGACAGGACAGTTAGCTCTTCAAAATGTATAAGTGAATAGATGCCACTTCTCTTTCTGGGACTGAATTACCTCCCTCAGTATAATTTTTTTTCTAGTTCCACCCATTTACCTGAGAATTTCATTTCATTTTTAGTGACTGAGTAATATTCCTTTGTATAAATGTAAAAGAGTTTATATGGCTTATAGAGGGAGAGTCTCTAATGGTGGGAAAGGCATGGTAGAAGGCAGATGGAGCAAGAAGCTGCCTCTAGTGATGTACTTCCTCCTTCTAGAGGTTCCTCGCCCTTTAAACACTACATTGTAGTGGTTTGAAGGTGATGTTCCTCAGAGCAATGCATTCAATACTTGTTCCTCAGTTAGCAACTGTTTGGGGAGGCTCTGGATGTATGGCTTTGCTGGAATTAGCATGTGGCTGTATATTGGCAGATGAGAGTTTAAAGACATGGACCATTCTGTTCACTTCATTCCTGCTTGTGGTTCAGCTCTCAGCTGTTTCCATCACCATGCCTGGTGCTTGCTGCCACAGTTCTCCACCATGATGGTAATGGACTCTTATCCCTCTGAGCTGTAAATCTAAAATAAACTCTTCCTTTTATGAGTTTCAGCCTCCCAAGTGTTGTGATGATGGGCAGACACCACATCTGGTTTCCTATTTAAAGGGAATATTAGTAAAAATCTGTGCTTGTTGGTACGGATGTGATCACGTGACCTCGGATCTCTGTCTTCTGGCCTAGTCTCAGCCACTTTAAGGGTAAGGGCTGTGCAGGAACACCACCTCACAGGACTCCTGATCTGCTGTCTACATTCCTGCTCAGGGCACAACATCGTCTGAGAGTTGCTGTTTAATGCAGTGATTGCACAAATCACTCTGCTCTCCCCCTCCCCCCCCCCCCCCGCCGCCTCATGTGAACTCAGCTGATAAGTGGTTAGGAAAAAACTTGCAAAGAGGAAGATTTCAGGCAACTTTGTGATGGTGCATGGGAGGTGAAATGTATAATGATTCAAAAAATGATAATTGGTTGGGCATACACTCAGCCATGAAGAATCTGTTTATAGTTTTTGTTTATATCTAAATAACTTGTTAACAGTCATTTGGTGAGTTCTCTTACAGCCTAGATACAAGCATTCAGACATGGTTCACAGATATTTATCATCTCATTCTTTGTGCTGCCTGATGTTTATTGTGCCATTTGCCATTTTGATAATTGATACAGGAACTTATTGATTTGAGATTATTATTTTCTAATACAAATATTCAGTGTTCTATTGCCTCTCTCAGCATCCTTTTAAAAAGTTTCGGGGATGAAGAAATGCATTAGTGGTTAAGAATTTCTATTGTTGTTCAGGGAACCTGAGTTCAATTCCTAGCACCCACATAAGGCAGCTCATAACTGTGTATAATTCTAGCTCCAGGGGATCTGACGCCTTCCTCTGGCCTCCCTGGACAACTGCACTGACACACATATAACTTAAACACACACACACACACACACACACACACACACACACACACACACACTAAAATATTAAAAAATTAATTAAGATAATATTTTGTGGGAGGGGTATATATGCATGTGTGCCACAGCACACACGAGTGGAAGCCAGCCGGCAACATGAGGGATTCAAGTGTTTCTTCTACCATGTGGTTCTGGGATTGAAAATCAGGTGTCAAGCCTGGTGGCAAATGCTTTTTACCAGTGAGCCATCCTGCTGACTACCCTCACCCCAAGCCTTTTTTAGCCTTGCCTTACATGTTGCAATCCATTGAATTTTAAGTTCATTTAGGAATAGTTTTCCTATGAGACTTTTTCCTTGACTTGGGCATTATTTAGGAGTATCCTTCTTAGCTTATAGATGCATATGAACTTCCCATTTTATTTCTGTAGTCTTTTTGTTTCACTGTGGTCAACTGTGATTTCAATTCCTATTTTGTTTGTTTTGGTTTTTTGGTTTGTAGTATGGTCCAACATACAGAATCTCTTTGTTAATCTTTTGTGTATATTTCCTGGAAGGTTAATAGCATGTTTCACTTCTATATCTATCTTAGTTCAGGTTTTACTGCTGTGAACAGACACAGTGATGAAGCCAACTCTTATAAGGACAATATTAATTGGGACTGGCTTACAGATTCCGAGGTTCAGTCCATTATCATCAAGGCGGGAGCATGCCAGCATCCAGGCAGGCATGCTGCAGGCAGAGCTGAGAGTTCTACATCTTCATCTGAAGGCTGCTAGCAGAATATTGACTTCCAGGCAGCTAGGTTGAGGGCTTTAAAGCCCACATCCACAGGGACACACTCACTCCAACAGGGCCACACCTTCTAACAGTGCCACTCCTTGGGCCGAGCACATACAAACAATCACAGTACCATTGCTGATTTTCTGTCCAGCCGGTCTGTTAATTACTGAGAGAGGTATATAGAGGAAGTCTGCTGAAATGGAGCAATGAAATAATATGCAAATATTGAACTAGTCAGGATACTTTTTGTAGCACTGGGTATTGAATCTAGGATCGTGTGTATTTTAGGCAAGTACTCTACCACTGAGTTACATCCCTAGTCCTAAGTACTTTTTTAAATCAAGGAGAAAACAAAACAAAACAAACAAAACCCACCTGTATTCCACAACCTGAAACTGGAAGGGTAGCTCCTGCCTGTAATCCTAGCATTCAGGAAGTAGATGCAGGAGGGTTCAGGTTTCAAGGGCATTCTCAATTACATGCCATGTTGGCAGCCAGCACACAATTCTTTCCCCCCAAAAAACAAAACAAAACAAAACAAAAAAACAAGAGACTGGAGAGAAGGCTCAGTGGTTAAAAGCACTTTCTGTTCTTGCATATGACTCGGGTTTGGTACCTCCAGTTCCAGAGGAGCTAACATCCTCTTCTGACTTCTGTGGGTACCAACCAGACACACATGGGGTGCACATACACACATGCAGACTCTCACACATTTGAATAAAGTTAAATAAATACATCTTGTTACAAAAGACAAACAAAAACAGGCTCTGAAAAATTTATCCTGAATGTTTCTGAGAGTATTTAAAATATTTAAAACAAAAGTCTTGGGAGGTAGGAGACTCAAATTGAGACATTTTAGAATTGAAAACAAACAAACAAACAAAAAACAGTAACTAAGAAGGCTGGAAAGACCTGAGAGACCTTGGCACTTGAATTCTTGCTGCTCTTACAGAGGACCTGAGTTCAATTCCCAGCTCCCACTTAAAGAGGCACACAACTACCTGTAATTCCAGCTATCTACTCCAAGGAATCTACCACCCTCTTCTGGTCTCCATGGGTACCCAAATATACATGTACATTGATACACACACACACACACACACACACACACACACACACACACACACACACTCCCACTTTAAAATTTATTTCTTTTAAAACTACAGTAACAAAACCCAGAAGAGATGGCTTGCAGAGGACTAGGACTTGGTTCCCAGCACTCACAGGGCAGTTCACAAACAACTTATAACTCTAGTTCCAGGGGATGCTTTTTTTTTTTCTGGCTTCAACAGGCACCAGCACACAGGTGGTGAAGAGATAGATATACATGTAGGCAAACTTTTTTTTTTAAAGATTTATTTATTTTTATTTATATGAGTACACTGCAGCTGTCTTCAGACACACCAGAAGAGGACATCGGATGGTTGTGAGCGACCATGTGGTTACTGGGAATTGAACTCAGGACCTCTGGAAGAGCAGTTAGTGCTCTTAACCACTAAGCCATCTGTCCAGCCTGTAGGCAAACATTTTTTAAATATAGTAACTGAGTTAACTCGGCTGTAACATCTGTGACTCACAACTTATGTAGCACTTCTATGATCTGCACCAATACTGCAGGATGAATGTGGCAAAAAACAAGACTCTGAACTCATTCATGTTTCTTGGAGTCTCCCATCTGCCTTCTTCCCTCCAACTTTCAGAATTTCCTTGTTTTACATAAAACCTTTAGGGCATCTGGTTGTACTAATGGCAGAAACAGAAATGTGTATGCTCCATGTTGTGAGGAGCTGGCTGGCTGTGTACCACTTCTCCCGTGTAATACCTACAACGTATGTGACTCCCCAGATATTTGCTGAATGAGTGAATAGGTAATTTACTCTGGCTGCTGAAATGATATGAATTCAATAAGGTGGTCAGTAAGTCCTTGCTGAGGTCATATAATTGCTGGTAAGAATGACTGGATTTTTATATTTTTTCCTAATTAATAAAGTGGCAGGATAGTTATTACATAATCATAGGCACAATATTTCAAAGACAGAGTAGAGAAAATATTACTCCATAGATGAAATGGATGTAAGTTCTCCTACCATTGCTCAACAGAGTTTATAATTAGATGAGGGGTTTTTTCAAAGACGGGGTCTTGGTACAACTTTGGCTGTCAATAGTTGCTTCCTATGTAGCCTAGGCTACCCTTAAACTCACACAACTCTCCTAAATGTGAGATTATAGGTCTAAGCTACCACATAAAAGAGTTTTTATGTAAAAAAACTGCAAACCAGTAGGTTTAAAGATATACATGATTCATAGATTAGCCAATTACCATAATTACGAGAAACTAGAAACTTAAAAACTATTTATTTTACTTTATCCACACAGAGTATGTACACACTGCAAAGACACATTAGGATTCTAGCAGAGGGCATTCGATCTCCCCAAAACAAAGTGACAAGCAGGCTGTTGTGGGCCTCCATGTGGGCGCCAGTCCTCTGCAAGAGCAACAAGTGCTCTTAGTCACTAAGAGCCCATCTATGACAGGGCCTTCATTTGGATATGGCAAGTTTGATTCTGAGGTACTATGTGTGCAATGATTTTTGTTCCATCGTTATCCTGAGATCAAAGCAGTAACATGGAACCTGGCTGCTACAGCCTATTACTTTCTAATCGTTAGTTAATAAAGCCTCAGAGACAGACTACCTCTCCTGTAAATGTCCTATCTTGGACAGTTTCACATAAGCGAGAGTGAAAAGAATGGTAGAAATAGGCCGATAGCAGCAACTGTTTAAAGAGCACAAGGAGCAGGAGTGGAACTCAGAGCTAGGCACCTGCATAACACGTACTGTGAATTTAGTCCTGGAAGTCAGTCCTATCACGTGGTCCTAACCAATGAATGAACAAAGGTGCCAACAGATTAATTTGCTCACATACCTGTTCAGTAGATTCTTTGTCCCCTGTCTACCACCCAATGTTAGGGAATCACATCACTTCTCCCAAATAAACCCAACTTTCCTTTTACCAAAGGAGGAAGCCAGACTTTTTCCCAACAGTTCTAGTATCCTGAGACTTCGAACACCATCCTTCCCCTAGCAGCTTTAAACTATAAGGCCTCAGAAACTGCACTGAAACCTGAAGAGCTGGGTTCAAGTAAAATCTATGGCACATGAGCCTGTGTACCACCACAGTCCCTAAAGGTTTGCCATGAAAGCCCAAGGGCTAGGTCAACAACTGCTCTATTCTGACTTCTTTATGTTTGTGAAGGTGTTTACGTCTCAACAGTTCCTGAGACAAACCTACCCTCAGCGAGGTTCCCAATGAACCACCAGGTTAACTCCAAAATCGAGATTCATACTCTACATATAAAGGAAAAGATGGGAGCACCTGAGGCGCTTTGGCAAGCAAAAAGCTTGCCCTGCAGGCTTGATGGTCAGAGTTTAATCCTCAAAACCCATGTAAATGGATCGAGATGATTCCTCAGAAATGTTCTTTGACCATACTTGCACTATGGCAGGTTTGTGCATGTGCGTGCGCACACACACACACACACACATTTTTCTTTTTAATTATAAGATGTATATTAAGTTTAGAGCAGAGTAATGGAGACTTAAACATAAACACAAGGTACCAATAGCCTCCACTTAAGAGTCCTTGGTAAGATGGGTAAAGGTAACAGAACTGTAGTGATGAAAGTTCTGGGAGATTGGACTGAACAGCTTCAGATACACACAAAAAAGCATAGTGTGTATAAAGAGTTCCCCTGCAATCAAAGGAAAAGTGAAGGATCCCAGTGATGCTTACGAGGTAAGCTAAGGAGCCAATTAAATTACTCAAATAAAATGGAATGATATGAAAGTTGTATATAACACAGAATGTTCACAAATATGTACTGTTTGTACAACATATTACACACACACACACACACATATGCAAGGAGACCTTACCAATCATCCTGAGGAACATTTGGAAGAGATACAAAAAAACGAGGAACACAGGTTTTGGGATGTTGTAGTATAAAAACTTTCTAGTAAGGGTTAAAAGCTAGGAAGAGATTCAACCACAGAGTAGCAAATGATTATTCCCAGGGTAAAGAGACACTGTCACTCAGGAACATGTGGCCTCCAGAGTTAACAGAGCATCATCTGACCTCTGAGGTAAAACTGGAGCAAATTAAAATGTTCTTTTCAGTGCTTGGAAGAAATCCAAGATAAGCAAACAAATATTCAACTTCTGCTTCCCAAGACTAGGGGACGTTTTACAGAACATATACTTTTACCTCCCTGTTTTGAGATGGAACCCACATTGACCAGGCTAGTCTTACAATACTGAGTTCCAATGATCCTCACGCCTCAGGCTCCTGGGTACTGGGGTCACAATTATGCACCACTGTGTCCCCTTTCCAGTGAGGGCTACACTATAAAACAACTTTAAAAAGAATCCTCACAACAACAGACATGCTGAGTTAATACCGTCTGTGGACATCTCTTCAAATATGACTTATATTGAGAACGCATGCTTGTTTCATGAAAGGCAGAGTCTGAATCATGGTTCTAGGCTGAAGAATGATCCTTAAATGAGATCTCACCTTTGAGGTAGAATATTTTCTGTAAACTGTCACTGTCCAGATTACCACTGGGGCTGTTTATGGTACACTGCCCAAGTCACACAAGATTTACTATGGATAGATGATACCATAACACTGAAGTGTTCAGACCTGGGTCTGGGCTTTCTCATTAGGACTAAAAGGAATTAAAAACTGCTATAGAAAATTACTCAGGGTCCTGAATACTACTGTAATTCATGGTTTGTTCAATTGAAATAAGCATTGTGTGTAGGAACTTAGAAGTATATACTTTGGAACATAGCTGCTTGTGTTCCAACATGACCCTACTGTGTACTGTGACTTCGAGTAGGTAGAATTCAGTCTCAGCCCATGTGTAAGCTTACTTCTTTCCACTGCTTTAGAGACTTAGCTCTGCCAACCACTCCATGTACTCTGCTTACCATAAAATGTCTTAATATGAATTAATTATAAAAATAAGAAATCGCCGGGCGGTGGTGGTGCACGCCTTTAATCCCAGCACTCTGGAGGCAGAGGCAGGCAGATTTCTGAGTTCGAGGCCAGCCTGGTCTACAGAGTGAGTTCCAGGACAGCCAGAGCTACACAGAGAAACCCTGTCTTGAAACCCCCCCCCCCAAAAAAAAAAGAGAAATCAGAAAACCGGAGCAGTTACTTCTACTATGTTGATGAATTACTGCCTGCATTACTTACAGCTCCGACCTACATCCTTCCTCTTCCGTTCCTCTCTGCTTCCTGGTGTGCATTTTAAAATCTGCACAAAGATGCAAAGGGAATCAGGTACCATAGCTCATATCTGTAATCCTAGTACTTACAAGGCTGAGGTAAAAGGACTGTCAAAAATCTAAGAACACCCTGGGCTACACAATTAATAGGTTTCTCCTCCGATGCAATATGCCAAATCAAGAGCATAAAGGCAGGTTTATTGAAAGGCAGCTCTCGGTCAAGTACACTGACCTCAAAGGTCAGTGGAGTCATTCACCACCTAAAGCAAGGGGGTTTTATAGGTCTTGGGCGCCAGGTGATGACGTTAGCTTGGAGTGTGCTGAAATATGGTAAAAAACAAAAACCAAAACCCCTGAGCCCCTGGCTGGGCACTTTTGGGTGGGTTCTGCAGAGACACGACATGGTTGCCTGGAGTTTTCTCCTTGCAGGTGGGGTTTGGGGAAAAAGAGCAGATGGGGTTTATCAGCTTGTGCCGGGGTGTCAGGGGTTCCAACCAAACAATAGCTACAAAAAAGATGTTCTCCTGGCTACCACGAGGCGTTTCCTGTTCGCTGTACTGCAGCACTCCAATCACACAGCTCCTATCGGTCATGTCCTCTGCTTGGCCCCGACTCTGGGTAGCCAATCTGGTTTCACCTAGCCACATTCCACTGTGTTTTCTTTGTTCTGAATAAGGCTTGATCTCTTTTGATACATATGTGGAAATTTCATGACCCTCCTTTTGGGGTACTGTGCATTCGTAAGCACAAGACGCCAGAATAAAGCTCCCACAGTTACCAATTATATCTCTTGGTGTAACATATTCCATTGTTCTGGTCTTTGCTCAAGGTCTGTTTATACAAAATAGGAGTTATGTTGAATAGTGTGCAGAAAAGAAACTGGAAGAACATTTTTGTAGTGACAGCATATGGTAAGCAAAGCAAGAAATGGTGAAGACTCAGGAGTGGAAAAGCAGTTCTAAAAGACGCATTCCAGCAAGCAAGGCAGCTCTGGATACTATGCTGTTAATTTTTATTTCTGTAGCACATCTGTAAATTCTGAGTAGACGATGAGTACTGCCACATTAACCTGCTTATTCTCATAAAGAGATTAGCGGGAGCCAGGGTGAGCTCAAATAGAGAACAGACTCCACATATACAGGTCTCTGGCTTCACCTGGGATCCCGAGGACTGGTTAAAAGCTGGTTTTGCTAAGCCCAGCTGCTTTACTTGTGCAGCCCTGGTGTTCGTGTTAGGGAAGGCCTGGAGCAGTAAACAGTTTTAGCTTTTAGTGCTGGAGATTTAATGGAGCCTTATACACACTTAGAAAGTTCACTGAGCTATTTTCAACCCTTTTCTTTCTTTTAAACTTTTTTTCTTCGTGAGACAAGTTCTAAGAAACCCAGGCTGGCCTTAAACTTTTTACCTTTCTGAACCAGCCTCCTCAGTAGTTCCCACCAGGTCCAGCTGAGTTATTTCTCACCAGTTCATCTGCTTTGAGATGCTTGAGAAGAGAATGTTTTTCAAGTCATGAAAAGGCTGGTGACGAGCCTCAGCTGGTAAAGATGCTTGCTGCCAGGCCTGGGCTTGATCCCCAGATGGAAGCACAGACTCTCCCAGGTTGTTCTGATCCCACCCATATGACATAGATGTACCACCCAAACACACACACAATAAATCTGTAAAAATGTCATGCTAGCTCCAACACCAAAGGCCAATGTGACACACAATAAGCATAAATCATAAAACTAAAACCATTATTGTTTCTATGGGAGAATGTATTCCCATGAGCAGGAACTCAATCCCAAACCTAGCAATGCTATCCTGTATAAGAGGCACTGGGGAGATGGGAGTGTTATTTTAATCAAGGGGAGACCTAATAAAGAGTAGGATGATTATTCTTTCTCCTTTCCTCTGTGTCCCTGTGTATGACCTGAAATCCATTGACTAGCTGGACAGAAGGTAAGAGTGGACTGCAGTTGTGCTGAGAGATAAGTCTTAAACAGCAAGTTTGTGTGGCAAGGTAAGAGGAAAATAATGAGCTATCGTAATAGTGATCCAGGAGCCACAGGTTTCATGTGGTCCAAGTACTCACTAACATAATCACCATATGTTCTCAACCAAAGCAGTTGTTCTAACTCAACAACACAAGTGTAGTGGCAGCCTCCTATTGGACACAGCAACATTTTTAGGCACTCAGTAAAGTTTGTGAACCAAAAGACTACACCAATGCTCAAGAATATAGAAGCCAATATTAACAGAACTGTCCCGCGCACCTCTCGCCAGCAAGAAGACACACGACACATAGGCTTCGTCTGCAGTTCAGCTTTATTCAGCCGTTGATGGAGGAAGAAGAACCCGGGGCCCCAGAATGGCGCTGCTTATATAGCCCTGAGGCAGCGTGTCCTCCACTGATTGGCGCGCCCCGGGAGTGGGCGGTGATTAGTCACGTACACCCTTAATGCGCAGGCGCTTCGGGCGAGCCACCCCGCGCTATCCACAAGTTTCCTTAAAGTAACAGCGCCATCTGGTAATGGCGAATACTCTAACCGCTCCTTACACAGAACCAGGATACAAAGACCTTAAGATGTATGAGATTTTTTTTGTTTGTTTTTATAATTTATTTTTATGTTCATTGATGGTCTACCTGTATATATGTCTGTGTGAGGGTATCAGAAGCCCTGGAACTGGAGTTATGGACAGGTCTGAACTGCCATGTAGGTGCTGGGAAATGAACTCACGGCCTCTGGAAGAGCAGCCAGTGCTCTGAACTACTACTGAGCCATCTCTCCAGTCCTTTCCCCATCCATAATATCGTTAGATTTGAAATAATGGAAAGACCACACCAAAATTCTAGTTTTAGGCCCTAATGATGTTCACCTTGTGGAGGTGGGGACAAATGTTCTGGGAATCTGTAGTGGTTTCTGTCATCAAGAGTCATAATAAAGCCGGGCAGTGGTGATGTACGCCTTTAATCCCAGCACTTGGGAGGCAGAGACAGGTGGATTTCTGAGTTCGAGGCCAGCCTGGTCTACAGAGTGAGTTCCAGGACAGCCAGGGCTATACAGAGAAACCCTGTCTTGAGGAGAAAAAAAAAAAAAGTCATAACACCTCAGACATGCTGAGCATTTTGAGTGGGACAGGAAAACTTATTTAGAGACAGGTTCTTACTATTATCAAGGCTGGCAAGACATCCTGTCTCAGTCTTCTTAGAGGCTGGAACTACAATACTTCCATGGGCAGGTAAACCTTCAAAGCTTTGAGACTGAACCCAGGGCCTCATTCAGTGCACACAGACATTTTAAATACACGACACCACAGGCGATGTTGATGTTTGCCCATGCTGGGGTATCATGGCTGTGACAGAGTGGATTAGAAGGCAGATTCAAGAACTTGGTTTCTGGTCTTTTTCCTCCCTGTGGTATTACCACTGTCATCTGCTCTTTTATGTGCAAGAGTGTTTTGCCTGCATGTATGTATGTGTAACACTTGTGTACCTCATGCCTGTTTCACCTAAACGTTTTCTCCCTTTTCTCTTCCAGATCTACCCACCAAACCCTTACTTTCAATAATTTCAGACATCTTTTCCTGAGCAGATGTACAAGGAGTCTGTCCTTCAAATTTTTATACTTATTTTCTACTACGTTAACTCTAAAACACGCTGAGCATCAATTCCACTGTCCTTCTCTTTAACTATGGTGGACTTCCACATCTCAGGCTAAGCTGTAAATGTTCTAAGAAATCTAAAGTTAGACTTCCTTCCTTCACAGCCCCATACAAAGGACAGTACACAGAGGGAGCTCATCAAAATGGTCTTATAGCAGCAAAGGCTGAAGTGTTGCCACAGAGCATTACAAATACAGTATCTCTCATCACCTACACGGAGATGGCTTCCCTGTAGTCAGCACACAGAGTTCTCGCTCCTTGGTGACTAGTCTTATGATGAGTAAGAGTTGAGTTTTGTGTGAACAATTCCCCATACCCATTACACTTTTAGGGACCACTTCTACTATGAATTCTCTGGTACTTACTAAGCTGACACCTGTCTGAAGGTCTTGCCACATCCATCACATTTGTAGGGCCTTCCCACAGTGTGGGTTCCCTAATGTTCCATGAGTTCTGACATTTGAATAAGGGCCTTCCCGCCCTCAGCACATTTATACGGTCTCTCTCCAGTATGAATTTGCTCATGTTCTGTAAGGCTTGTTTTTTGAACAAATGCTTTTCCACATACACTGCACTTGTAGGGCTTCTCCCTGGTATGGTTCCTCTGCTGCTGAGTAGGACCATTTTGAGTGAAGGGTTTCTCCTTGTGATGGGTTTCCTGATGGCTAGCAAGAGATGAATTATAAACAAAAGCTTTCCCACAATCACTGCACTCGTAGGGCTTTGCACCAGTGTGAACTCCTTGGTGCTGAGAAAGTGTAGAACGGCGATTAAAACTTTTATTACACTGAAGACACTGATAAGGTCTGTTTCTTCTGTGGCTCTTGAGATGGTGAAAGAGGCCTGCTTTCTGGCAAAAGGCTTTGCCACATTCGTTACAGTGGTAGTGCTTTTCTCCTGAGTGAAGTCTCTGATGTTGGTTAAGAGCTGACCACTGGCCAAAAGCCCTGCCACATTCGTTACATTTGTACGGTTTCTCTCCGGTGTGTACCACCTTGTGTCGAATGAGAACAGTCCTCCATCGGAAAGTCTTCCCACATTCTTCACATTTGTAGGGCCTGTCTCCAGTGTGGACTCTCTTATGCTCTATGAGGCGTGAGTGCTGACTGAAAGTCTTTCCACACTCATCACATCTATGCGCTTTTCGCCCTGGACAGATGTTCTGGTGTTCAGTATGGTCTGAGTTCTCAGCCGAATTTACCTCATTTTCATTACACAGAGGCTCGCTGTTTTCACGGGAAACACCATTAGACTCTTCTCCAGGTTCACGAGTTTCTTCACACTTAAGTACATTCTTTGCTAATCTGCTAGAGGGATTCTGCTCTGCTTCCATTCCTTCCCAGAGGCCTTGCTTTACAGTTACATTCCTGGACTGATTTCCAGTCTCAACACCTGAAACTACAAAAAGCAGCCTGCATGTTACTACTCCCCAGGTAATACATGGTAGCTTATGAAATTAGCAACATAAACATATTCAAATGAAAGTTACATAAGATCTCAGAGTTTCTACTACAAACCACAAATATATAATGCACTCCACAGATGAATAAAGAGATAATAAAGCAACAGAAAACTGGCCAAAGGGAAACTATATGGTTTCCAAGAAAGGAGACACACAGTGCTTATCACAGGAGAGATACTACTCCATTATCAGACAAAAATGAGTTTAACAGCACATAAAATTTTTCATTTTTTTTTATCATTTTATGTTTGAGTGTGTACATGCCATGACACATGTTTGGAAATCAGAGGACAACTTTTGGAAGTTGGTTTTCTCCTATTGTGGATTCTGAGGATAAATTTAGGTTGTCAGCTTTGCAGAGCATGTACTTTAACCTGCTGAGCCATCTTGCCAGCATAAGGTATAATTTTTCACTCACTGGATTTACCTAATTAGTTTGGTATTACACTGTACTCACGAAATGGGTATCTTAAATTGCTGGTGTGAATTTATCCAAATTGTTAATGGGAAGCAATTTCACAATAACTTTTAACACTGCAACAGTACATAACTTCTGGCACAACAGAAGTACAGACAGGAATCTACACTGTTATTTGTTGCAGCACTATTTGTTATAAGAAAATGCCAAAGATAAATGTCAGCAGCAGCAGCTAGCTAAGCTGCTTCATGCTTTGTCTATACTTTTTAAAAAAAGATTTATTTATGTATATGAGCACACTGTAGCTGTCTTCAGACATACCAGAAGAAGGCATCAGATCCTATTACAGATGGTCGTGAGCTGTGGTTGCTGGGAATTGAACTCAGGACTTCTGGAAAAGTGGCTCTTAACTGCTGAGCCATCTCTCCAGCCCCTTATCTATACTTTTGAATGCTAAGCAGCTGTTAAGAAATAGAAAGTGCAAAGTCTACCATCTTAGCGTGAAAAAAGGGAAATGTTTACTATAAAAAAAAAAAACTCTAGAAGGACACATAAAAAATTTAAAAAGTGACAATTTACTTCAGAGTGTGGGGGGGAATTAGATGTAGATGAATTAAATGGCACAGAAATTCTTCACTGGAAAATTTTTATAAATCCTTCTTTTAAACCATAAAACAGTTTACCTATTAAAAAATTAAAAACCAGAGTTAGCAGAAATGAGGAAGGCAGCGAGTCCCCATCTGTCCACCACCTTTCCCATTACTGCCATGTTCATTTTACTGTCCTTCAGTAAGGTAAATACTTCTTTTTCTCAGATGACTAGGAAGCTGAAGACATCATGTAACAAAAACTTATCTACTACAAAAACTAAGGATATAGTCCAAGTGGAAGACAGAAATACTGTTTAGTAGATCAACGTCTACAAATAGCAGAGAGGTCAGAATAAGGGATTATAATTACCAGAAGAATGAAATTAAGTAAACCTAAACAAAATAATGCCAGAATTTAGAAAACTACTAATTTTATATGAAGAAAAGGGGCTGTGGATGCACCTTAGAGAGGTACAGTGCTTGTCTGGCATGCATGAAGTTCTGGGTTTAAAGGAAGAAAGGAAAGGGGAAGTGGATGACTAGAGTGACAAACCATGACACATGGATGTCGACACATGAGCATCAGCTTTCTGGACAGCCCTCCCGATCTTAACGAGCAGCAATAGGAAGCACCAACAAGCCCTGGGGTTGTCAGCCCTGCTTCCCCTCCTTTCCTTCTTTACCTTGCTCCTCCTGGGCTTCATGGTCTGCAAGTTCACAGCCTGGTGTGGCTTTAACAAATTGAAGGGACACACTGGGTTTCTGCTCTGCTGCTAAAGGCTTCATCTCCTGCAGCAACCGTTCCTGTTCTTCAGTTTGGACTGAGGCCTGAGAGAAATGAGAAGCGCTCAAATAACAGCAAACAAATGTACAGTGCTCAGAGTCGCCTGCCTGCTCAAGCCTGAATGACTCTTTCACAACCACCAGCCTGTCTCAATCTCACTCATTTTTCAAGGTCATTTGAAAATGTCACCCTCTCCAGGGAACCTTTTCCCTAACACCACTAAATTTTGTTGATTTTCTGTTATTTTTATATCTTTGCCTAATGTTCAAAGAATAGAGATGGGAAAGGGGTGAAAGGAGAGACAGAAAGAAAGCAGAGAGGAGGAGGAAGGCGTTCCGGAGGAGGGGCTGGCTCAATAGTTAGGAGCACTCGCTGCTCTTCAGAGGACGAGGATGCAGGGTTCCCAGAATCCACACTGAGTGATTTCCAACTTCTGTATCTCTTAGTCACTAGGTAAAGCTTCCTAAAATGATTTCCATTAATTCTACTTTTGACCTACAGGCCTCCTCACCACCATGTAGAATTTACCCAATATAGTAGCAACCAGAGTGGTTATTTTAAAATTTACATTTCTTTTCTGCTCAAAGCTAGGCACTGACTTTCCATCTGCTAAAACCTAAAATCTTTATAATGGTCTCTAAGTCTGTATATGATACAATTTCTATAATTCTTTCATCTTCTCTACAAATTCACCTCTACCCTGGGCATACTGGTAGCACTTAAGGCCAGTGCAGTCGGTATCCTCTGCTGTGACCTGTCTGTTGAATGGTGTGACCCTCATGTCCTTTACTTCCCTCTTCTCTATCGCTTTTGGTATATTTGTCAACATCTAGCACCTTACACATTTGTGGAATCTTTTTTCCTCTATTTCTTCTCAGTAGACTAGAATCTACATAGTAACTTGTTTTCGGTGCTCACTGGTGCATTCTAAGTGCCTTTGTTGGTATATGGCTGATATTCCACAAAAACCTGCAGAATGGCCACCTACAGCCTTTAACTCTATCAGGAATGACATTATTAGTTCTCTTACATGTCACTATGAATTCATGATCCTGTTTCAAATTTTTTGGCTCCTTTTCTCTCTCCCATCTATTTTACACTCGGATGCCAGATTGCACTTCTTTTACTTCACAGTTTCATTTTCTTCATACTGAGATGTCCTAGGTTTAACTCTTCTAACATGCTCTTGGTAAATTCATTTATTGATGTCTGAGGCTGGCTTGTATGCTGTAAGATATGTAGAATCATCACTGTGGCCCTCAGTTGTAACAACCAAAATTTGTCTAAAAACCTGCCAAATGTCCTCTTTGGCTCAGAATTACCATTGGTTGAAAATCAGCTTTGTCACAGTTAAGACAAAAATAAAAAGGGTTACAAGTGACTCTCTCTTCTACCTCTTTTATATTTATAGCTTATTTAGACTATGGAAAAGACTTACCACTTTTGTACTAGAAGATAGTTCCACCAGAGAGTTTATGGTGAACGTCATAAACTCTGCATCTCAACTTTCTTACTCCAACTTCACTTTTCCAACACAAATGGGCTTTCTACCCCTCTAGCTTGTATCCCCCACACTAACCCTCCAATCTAACTTTCCTTCTGCTCCCATATCTCATTCATTCAGGGTAGTGACCCCCACCTCCATCTTTTAACTGTTCAATGCAGAAATCAGGGCACTGGATAGATGTCGTATGACTTTTCATGGGGAGATGTGAGCAAGCTTCTTTTCACTCCAGATAGGGCACTGACAAACCAAATAAAGATCCCATCTAAGTCTAGCTTGGCCAACCCAGAGTTCCTTGAGCTTGCTTATAGCACAGGTGAGAGGTTTCTTAAGACACCAGGGTGACAAGTCCCACACTAGCACTGGTGAAGAATTCATCAAATTCACAGCACTGAAGTCTTGCTGTCCACCAACAGATCTGGAGAGAGAGGGGTTAACCGCTGGTATCCTCCACCAATGTTTCTACTAGGGAGTATTAACAGCCCCATAACCATAAGCATAGCTACCACAGCACTGTGGACTAAGCACAGGACCCTGCACACTGAGCAAGTCCACTAGCACTGAATCACATCCCCAGCTCTTGTTATTTTTGAGACAGCATCTTGCAATATAGTCCAGACTGTTCTCAAATTCCCAATCTATCTGTGTCCATCACCTGAGTGCTACAGGCATGTGCTCCTGCTCAGCTCAAAACCTATTTCTTAATTTGTTTTATATTATGTACTATCCTTTACAAGAGGCTGTTTTTCACCCTATTACCACCATCTCTCTCATATCTTCTCCTTCAATTATCTTCTCCCTGTAGTATAAGCCTTGTGTTTCTGAACTAAGCAGTATATTCATCAGATAGAACTTTGTAGCTTAGCACAGAAGTCTACAATCTCTCTGATGAAAAGGTATAAATAAGCCAAGACCAGACAGGAGTGGAGGTGCATCCCAGTAATCTCAGCATTAAGGATGTGAGACAGGAAGATTCCAAGCGCAAGGCTAGGATGTGTCCCACACAAGTTCACCCCCAAATTCCCATGAAACTAAATCCCCTTTGGATCCACCTAAATGTCAATATGCTTTGTAAAATAGTGGCATGCTTCACTTTGGCCTACAAATTTACAGTTGAATTTAGGAAACAGAACCCAGGTTTTTTGTTCTTACCCGGTATCCTAGTTCATCAAGTTCTCTCTCTAAATCCTCCAGCACAGTCACCACCTCCTCCACACTCTCGGGATTCTGCTCCTGCACCCAGTCCTGCAGCTCCTCAGGCAGGATGCTCAGGAACTGCTCCAGCACCAGCAGCTCCAGGATCTGCTCCTTGCTGTTCAAGTCTGGTCGCAGCCACTGACGGCAAAGTTCTCTGAGTCGGCTCAAAGCCTCCCGGGGTCCAGATGTTTCCTGGTAGCAAAACTGTCTGAAGTATTTTCGGAAGACGTCTCTGTTATAAGTGTTCCTTTGTAGGTTCCTATCTTGTCTGGCGGTATACTTACACTCTTCCTCCATTTTTATTTCCAAAAGTCCATCCTGGTTCTTACAGATCTTGGTATCACTAGTAGATGCCATCATAGCTATATAAAAGATTTATCAGTGTTTCAAGTAATAACACCTTGATAAATTTTCTTACCGAGTTGACCTAAGGGATAAGTCATTATTACTAACACAAAGTACAAAAAAATAAATACCGCATACTCTAAGATTTAAGTGGGAGATTTGAAAGACCGCCCTCTCGTTAATTTACTGTATTGACGGGAAACATATGGACTTTCACAAAAAATAGACAAAAGTGAAAAAGATGTCAAATTGTTTCAGGACTTCAGGGAGTTTAGTTTGATAAGAAACTTACCTCCTGTAAACCACAACTAACTCAAATAGAACAAAAATCTTAGAATGAGCAGATGGCGCTGGGGAAGGGCAAGCACTGCCTACCATTTGAGAAGTTCAATAACAGTACCACAAAAAATAACGGAAAGAGTACAAGAGTAGGGTACTCCTGCCTTGCTGCTTTTGAAATTTTTCTGCATACCTGACAATTCATATATGCACAGTACAGTCTCACGAACTGGCTTTAGCCGGGGCTTAATCATTCATAAAGGTTAAAGTTGGAGAGGTTACTCTGCTTTTCTCCTGCCCCTCCAGTTCTGTGATTCTAAACGTTCTGCAGCGTGCCTAGGTCCCGGCCAGCTCTGAGCCCCAGGCGTACCCAGAGGCACATGGCCTTTTTCCCGGTTCCAACCATCTTTCTAAGACCCGGAATCTAGGTAGCAGTGAGCACCCTCCCCCAGCCTGGAGCACGAGCTCGCTCACCGCCTCGCTCCTGCGCAGAGAAGGGAATCCAGCCCGCCCAGGAACCGGAAGCCATCGCGAACTGCCACAAAGACCGGAAGCGGTGGAGCCGGTTGCTCTCAGAGCCACTCTAGGGAGCCACGGAGTTTTACTCAGTGGTTTGCCCTTGCGCTGGGGTTTTCTGTCCGAGCATACTGAGCCAATCGGGAGGTAGAGCATTCCTATCCTTGTCAGGTTTCTGGTTTGTGTTTCCGTATCTCTGAGATTAGTGATGCCTCAGAAAGACATTCTTCCAGTTTATTATCGAGCAAAATATATGTGGACTGTGGCTTAGGAACATTGATTTAGGTAACCAGAACAAAAGAAAGTAAATCAAGACAGCTTTAAAAAAAAAAAATTGGTAAAAGTGTAAGTTAGGTGGGTTATAGCTATCTGAAAAAGTCTTAGCCTGATCACTTGGTGGAACCAAGTGATCCGCGATCCGTTAGGACATTTCAAAGGGATTTACCTAATAAGCAGAAGGACATTAAGGCAGATACATGGGTGGGCAACGAATGGTTATAAAGAGAGCTAAATTTAGCAAAAGACGATTTGTCTCTGGACCTGCAACTTTAAAACTCTCCACAACTGTCTAAGTTCTAATCATTCAATCAGTCTTGTAGATCTAACACAAATGTGGCTGGGTTTTTTTCCTTAGGAACATCAATTCACACAAGTAGATATTAGCAGGCCTAGATGGTATTAGGAATGGACCCCAGTCCCCCTCATAATCAAGAACTGAAACAGCAAGACTCTGGTTACTGGTCAAAAGAATAATATCTAAGTCACATTTCTGAAGCTATGAATATAACATTGTTAATAAATGACTATGTAAGCTTTAACAGATAACTAGCCAGAGGCTTTCTGGTAAAGAAAGATACAACATTGTCCCTTCATAAGACTCTATCCAAGTCGGGCAGTGGTGGCGCACGCCTTTAATCCCAGCACTTGGGAGGCAGAGGCAGGTAGATTTCTGAGTTCGAGGCCAGCCTGGTCTACAGAGGGAGTTCCAGGACAGCCAGGGCTACACAGAGAAACCCTGTCTTGAAAACCAAAAAAAAAAAAGGACTCCATCCAAATGGGTCTGGTATTCACCGAATGGGAAAACACCCCTCAGGGAAAAGGGTGTCAGTTCTAGAGGCATATTAATTATTATTATTATTATTATTATTGACCTAGTTTGATTATTTTTTCCTTGATTATTTCTTCTAAAAATCCTGACATCTTAAAAAAAAACCCAAAAAGTCCAGAAAACAATTTGCATAAATAAAAATATATAAAATCTGTAATATTATTACCTCCATATTACAGATGAGATCATTGAGACGCAGAGTGTGAGTCACAGGTGATGACTAACGATTGAAATTCAACCAATCTGTGTACAGAACACATAGTGTCTTGCCCAGAAACTATGAATACAGATATAATCACACAGTGGGGAAGCAGGGGTCACAGGCTTGCAAGTGGGAGGCCACCGTGCAGTACAGAATAAGATTCTGTCTCCAAAAAATAAATAAAGCAGAATCTCAATTTCAGTATTTATGTATGAGCGACAGGAGACAAATACATGTGGAATAGATAAGTGCATTAGAGAGAATAAACGTAAAGGACATAGGGACTATTCATAAATGACAAAAAGGAGAAAGGCTTTTAATTCTAAGTGATGTCGTCAGAGATGGCCTCATTTAACAGCTAAGCAGAAATGAGGAGCAAGTCACATGACCACTTAGAGACCATGCAAAACAGCTGAGTACAAAGTCTGTCAGGCAGAAGTGCCCTGTGTTCTTAAAGGGAGAGAGCTAGTTTGATAAAGTGGCTGAAACAAAGAAAGCAAAAGGGGAGTGAGGAGAGAGTACAACATGGCTGGCAGCATCCCCCCTTAAGTCTCCACCACTTTAGTCCTGTCACTGAAGTGAGGCCTATCCCTTCACTCTCGGCCACAGCTACCTTACACGGTTACTTCTCTTTGTCATTATTTTTAGATTCGAAGAGTACAGACGAATTTTTTTTCACCAAGCTCTTCTTTCTGTAAGTACAATGTTAAAGAGCAGAAAGTCTTTCAGGCATTGCCTATATGTGGAGAGCTCTTGGTGCCCCTTCTAGGAATTTGGCAGGACTTTGACACTGGGCTAGGACAAGGAAGTAGACTCAAGATGAATACAGCTGAGGAATGGGCTCTCTGTATCTTGATGGGTCTTGTTAAGACCCTGAATACAGTGATCCTGTGACCTTTGTTTATGCTTTGTTTGTTCCTTAACTACTCTGTTTATGCCTTGTTTAGTACTGACCATATTCTTTGTATGTACCTAGAATGATATAAAAGCAGACTGGAAAAGAATAAACCTGCTTTAGCCTCAGCACTGGTTGGAGTCATGTTTTAATTTTGCCTAGTCGTCTTTGTCTTTTCAATCCTCACTCCCTCCCTCAAGACCCTGTTGACTGACTGAGCTGGCTTGGTCACCTATACATTTATAACTGATGGGAGCACAAAGGTCTTGTACCCACAGACATCCAGGTAAAATAGTACCATTAATCTTGCAGTTAATCTCCTCAATGGGGAAGATAAAACAAAATACCAGCCTTCCATCCAGAAAGCTGAAAGTGGACAGGTTAAGAACCTGGTGACCTTTCTGCTCTCTGTGGAAGCAGACCTCACCGTCCTTTTGCTATAGAGGCAGACCTCATCCAAAATCCCCAGAAGGATTATTGAGACACTCCCTCTCTAGATTGTTGTTATCTTTAGCTCCCAGAGCTAATAGAACTTATCAATAGGGGAGATGCCACTTGTATGTTATAGCCTGCTGATCTACCTCCGTGGTATCTTGGACAAAGACCACATTAAATTTTAGGCCTTTTAGCTGTAAAGCCTACCCTCATGGCCACATGTACTTTCTCAAGGAGTTTCTAAGTACTCACACCTTTCTTTTGTTTTTTGAGACAGGGTTTCTCTGTGTAGCCCTGGCTGTCCTGGAACTCCCTCTGTAGACCAGGCTGGCCTCAAACTCAGAAATCCACCTGTCTCTGCCTCCCAAGTGCTGGGATTAAAGGAGTGCGCCACCACTGCCGGCAGTACTCACATCTTTTTTTTTTTTTTTTTTTTTTTTTTTTTTTTTTTTA
>CM052714.1:36721095-36732736 GCA_028551405.1 Uromys caudimaculatus
CGACACACCCCTACAAGGCAGCTCGGGACCGCCTCTAACTCTTCGGGCACGCGATGCATATATACACTCAGGCACAAACACTACAAATAAATTTAATAAGATTTGTTTGTTTATATTTTAATATAAGACTGTTCTGCCGCGTGGATGTCTGGTGCCCATGAGGAAAGAGAAAAGCGTTGGATTCCCTGGAAATGGAGTAACCGGCTGTTAGGAATATCCCATGGGTTCTGGCAAGAGCACTTGCGCATTCGGAAAAAAACTCGGTCTTCACGCGATCAAATAATTAGTAAATTTTTGAAAATCACGAAATTGCATAAGTTGATAATTTGCAGTTAGAATAGCACAATTAAATTGAATACAAAGCTGAAGCTCACTTATGAAACCGATAGTCGTACTGTACAGTGTTCCGACCCAAAAGTTCTGAGAAGAAAAATTTCACTTCCCTGACCGGGAATCGAACCCGGGCCGCGGCGGTGAGAGCGCCGAATCCTAACCACTAGACCACCAGGGAAACTGCTAGAACCTTTCTTTCAAGACCTATGACCTGAATTGGCCAAACAACTATCCGGTGTACCCTCGTTGAATTTTATTCAATTAATCAACCATAAATCCCAGCAAACCAAATCCAGAAGATATGAAAGAGTACAATAGGATCAGTGCTCCCCTGCTTATATGTATGAATTAACCTAGAATACATTATAGAAAATGTGTATTTACATGTTGCTATATTAAATATTAACAAGATTAAGACACTTTTGAGATAGTATCTCAGCCCTGAGCTGTACCTCTATGAAGATAAAGCTAGCCCTGAATTAGAGAGATCCGCCTGCCTCCTCCCAAATGCTAGGTTTAAAGGCGTGCACCACCACTCCCCACGCTAAGGAAGAAAAGTTTTAAAGTAATTTAAATTGTCTCCTTGCTTTTCTCTTTATGATACAAAAAAATGTTCGAACATCGAAATTCTTAGTTAATCTTAGATAGTCTAAATGACGCTATTAGGCGTGACCGTTCTTTGGTCACGCCCAGCCTGGACTTACGTGATAAAGTCATTAGAACTTAGCGTAGAAGCCCACAGGGCGTGGCCGAAATAGCTCAGTTGGGAGAGCGTTAGACTGAAGATCTAAAGGTCCCTGGTTCGATCCCGGGTTTCGGCAGCAAAGTGTGATCTCAACTTTTTTGTTCGTTTTGTTTTCTTTAATAAAATTACTTCTATACTCACTATCTTCCTTTAGACTTTAAGCTATTCCGCATCTTTTTCTCCAACGCATCTGTTTCTCAGAACTTCTCTTCTTTATTCCCATGAAGATATCTCAAAAGCTTTAAGTCAAGCCAACATACTTCTCTTCCTCTCTGGCCTCTTCAGACTAGAAAATGTTTACAACTCCATATTTAGACCCCAGAACCGAGCCCGGGTTCTCATGTCTTACGGTGATAGATCACGTCAGACTCAGCTTCAGGCTAACATTCAGTCCAACTGATCATGACCACCAACTTGCCAGTTTCCACATATTGTGGCTCTTTTTTGGCCCTGTTTAGTTTTCGCGGAATGCCAGCCAATTGACAACTGTTCCTTAAGCAGAGACTCAACTCTCCCGCCACTTTTTTTCCCCTATTTTGCATGGTGATTCTATTTCATCACTTTGCTACTATAACATTTTAGAAATAGCTGCTTCTCAGGGCCGGCACTTTGATTTTTATGTAATTTCTCTGCTTTTAAGTAATTTAACATATATTTTCAAGAATAATAAAGCTGCCCCATTTTTGTTGCCCAACTGCTTCCTATAACAATACCTTATAAAAATATAGTACAATGTCACAGTCCTGATACTGACGTTCCCTCTTGTCCTATCACAAATACAGAAGAATGCTAAACAATAAAATAAGAATATAAATGATACAGAAACACCATTATTAATATTACCAAATTACTCCATCTTGTCTGAATTCCTGAATACCCATATATGACTAGTAGACAATATAACATGTCCTGTTAAAATAAGCATTTAGGGAAATTTCAGAAACCGTCTGTTTTTATTCATAATAATATTTTCTTTCTATTTTCCAGTGAATCAATATCTATGACTTGTGTGCATTAAAGGTAATTTTATTACTATTTCCCAAAAAAAGCCCTACTCTTTATCATGTTGAGGAAATTCCATGTATTTTAATGTATAGTTGTTTTTATTGGAAAAATATCAAAATAATGTAGGATTAATTTAGCCGCAATTTATATTGTTTCTATTTAAACAAATATGTGTAACAAATTTTGCTTTGCTAGTAATAATGACTTTCATTAAAGTATTGCTTACAGTAAAAAAAGAAAAGAAAAAAAATGAAAAGAAAACTGCTTTAGCAGAGATGGTTCATAATTCCTTTAAAATACTAGGCTCTGCTGTTAAAGACTAAGGATCACAACCGAAAAGGCAAAAATAAAACTTGTGTCTGGTTGTGCTGACAGTAGCGTTCAGGTAGTAGAGGCAGGAAGACTCTTTGTGAGTTCAAGGCCAGTCCAGTCTACATAGCGAATTCCAGGCCAACCAGGGCTATAAAGTAAGACCCTGTCTCAAAAACAAAACAGGTAATAATTATAACTCTCTTCTGTCTGTTTTGTGGTACCAAGTTATTCTACACCTTCTGTAGCTGCTTCTAATACTGTTTCTGTGAATCATCTATATTTAGGACTTTTTTTTTTTTTTTTTACGTTATGGCAAAACTGAATTCAGCCTAAGGTAAAATTTAAAATGGTATTTTCTTCGGGTTTTTGTTTTGTTAATAACTGGTGATCAAAATCAGGACCCCGCAGCAAGTGAGACCTGCCCTTGACACTAAGCTGGTGCTCAGCTGAATTTCTACTCTTACATAGCCTGTATTACCCAGGCTCCCAGCCTCACTCTGGAGTGATAAGCCAACTCTACCAGCTGCACAAACATCTGGGCATGTGTGGTAGTCTGAGGCTACTTGGCAGATGTTTGCTCCTTGGAGATGTGGCCTTGCTGGAAGTGTGTCGCTGGGGCTGGGCTCTGGAGTTCCAAATGCTGGGGCTGGGCTCTGGAGTTCCAAATGCTAGAGTTGGGCTCAGCGTCTCCTTCTCTTCCTGTTGCCTGTCGATCAGGATGTAGAAGTCTCAGCTACCTCTCCAGCACCACGTCTGCCTGTATGCCGCCTTGCTTCCCACCATGAGCGTAATGGACTAAACCTCTGAGGCAGTCCAATTAAGTGTTTTCTTTTATGGGAGTTACCTTGGTCTCTTCACAGCAATAGAACCCTGACCAATAATAATAATAATAATAATAATTCGTGAATACTCAGAATTTTGCCTATAGCAAGCATAAACGGCATGTGCAGGGGAGCAGGAGAGACGAACAACTGAAAACAGTGCGATGGAAATGCCATGCTTAGACCATTACTTTGTTGCTAGTGTAAACAGCCAGTCTAAAAAATAAACAACTCCAAATTTTTCCTTTCTTTTATAGCATATGAATTTTTGTCACAATCGCTACATAGGATATCCCTAAATAAAATTTATGAAGCCATAGTTCAGAAATTAGTTCCTTTCTGCCCTTGGTCCCTCCCAACAGACCAAATCAGAACAGAGTCACTTGTTCTATTAAGTAGTCAAACAGAACATTGAAACAATCTAGATAAACAAGTGTAAATCACAAGCAACCACCAGCCACCAGTCAAAAGGGAGCAGTCTACCTGAGCCAGTATGATAAGGAGAGCCCTGCTTTAGTCACAGAGAAAGGAAACATGAAATGATCAATCCTTTTTCTTGCTGCTAATTTCTACTTTATTGATCCTTTCACACTTATAAAGCCGCCCCTACAATCCCCTTACTGGAGCCCCTTTCAGTTTGATGGATGGCATACTGCCTAACTGATAAAAACCACAGTGACCTTTAAGCCTTATTGAAAATATAAGTATATAACTTATTCAAGTCCTTTCCCCTGTGTTAATCCTTCAACCTTTCCAAGTTAAACAGAAGCACATTCCTCTTATGCATATTTCCACTTTGGAAATATGATTTAGAACAGGCCGACATTCTGACATCTTTGCTGTGACCAGGAACAACAAAATCCATCTTGTCAACACATACCCAGTGCTGCTATCTCCTGCCTTCCCCAAAGGATCAAACATCACATTAGACATCCATTTAAACTTTGATGACTCTGAAAAGTGATCCTAAACCTGAAGAAAATAGAAAGTCTTGCTATCCTAAGTAAGCAAATCACACCCTGTGCAATGGCATAGGCTATGAGGATATCAAAAGTTTATGTAATGCAAGATGGGCAAAGTGTCACATGGGTTTAATCCTGGCATCCAAGAGGCAGAGGCAGGTGGATCTCCATGAGTCTGAGACTAGCCTGTCTACAGAGTGAGTTTCAGGACAGCCAAGGATACTGTCTTAGTTAGGGTTTTACACTGTGAACAGACACCATGACCAAGGTAACTCTTATAAGGACAACATTTAATTGGGACTGGCTTACAGGGTCAGAGGTTCAGTCCATTATCATCAAGATGGAAACATGACAGCATCCAAGCAAGCATGGTACAGGAGGAGCTGAGAGTTCTACATCTTCATCTGAAGGCTGCTAGCAGAATACTTGCTTCCAGGCAGATAGGATGAGGGTCTTAAAGCCCACACCCACAGTAACACACCTACTCCAACAGGGCCACACCTCCTAATAGTGCCTCTCCTTAGGCCGAGCATATACAAACCGTAACAGATACATAGTGAAACTGTCTCAACACCCATTCACTCTCCCCCAACCCTCCTGCAACCAAACCAAACAGAGAGTCTAAGGAAGATTTTTCTCACTTTCTGTGATAAATTTAGAGCCTGAATGGAATTTGCCAAATTTTCTATTTGTACTGTCTGTTAAATACGATCAATTATCAATAACCATGTGTCATGTTTCCTGTACTGAATGGTACTGTTGCCATCACGGGGACCAAATAGTTGACACAAGCCTTTTGTGGGAAGAAGAGTTTATTTTACTGCAGCTCAGTCTGAGGGTGCTGTTCCTTGTGCAGGGAGACACAGCAGGGAAAGTGTGAAGACACTGGTCTCAGTGAGTCCACAGTGAGCAGAAAAATGACAACTCTGGGTTTTTTCCTTTTTATCCCGTCCACTTGTCTACACTCAGGGTAGGTCTTCCTCCCTCAGCTAAATATCTCTGGAAACTCACTCACAGACATACCAGAGGTAAGCCATCTTAGGGGATTCTGAATCTCATCAAGCTGACAAAAGAAATTAACCAGTACATAAGGTTTCACTAAGTGCTTGTACAAATCAAGATGGTTTCCAAGACCATTTTCCAAATGACAGTACTTAAGAGCTAGAGGAAACATTTTGTTTTCCTGTGGCTCTGATTTGATGCATGACTTGATAGATAAAGAGATTGAGGTCAAAATAAGATCTGTACTGGGGCTAGCCCATGGCATTAAAATTTCCTGAGTTTTTCCTCCCCCAAAGATTACAATTGCTTAAACTCGGGGAGCTAGGTCCAGGCTGTTTTGTGTTTGTTTGTTTGTTTGGGGTTATTTTTCTGTCAATTTGACAAGGCTAGAGTTTTCTGGAGAGTTCCTATCAGCTTGCCTATAGACAAGTCTGTATGTAGGCCATTGTCTTGATTAATTAATAATTGATGTGGGAGGGCCCAACCATTACAGGTACCACCCCTGAGGTGTATTAGAAAGCTGCTGAGCAAGCCATAGGGAGCAAGCCAGTAAGCAGCACTCCTCCATGACTTCTGCTTCAGCTCCTGCCTGCAGGTTTCCACCTTGCATTCCTGCCCTGACTCTCCTGGATGATGAACCACAACTGTAATGTGAAATAAGGCCTTTCCTGCTCAAGCTGCTTTTATAGTGTTCTATTACAACAACTGAACCCAAGATAAGACAAGTCCTAAGACAGTCTATAACGCCCAGTGTTACTTTCAACTGAGCAATGATGCTGCTTGGGAATTTTTTATTGTTTTCTTTTTAATGTCTGACTCATTCCGGACTTGTGAGTTTTACTTTTCCTGGTGGTGGCTATTCTTCCTGTGGAGGCTATTCTTGGTTGTCAACCTGAATAAATCTAGATTAACCTAAGCATCTGGGTACACCTATGAGAGATTTAATCTTAATCATTAAAAGTGAGAAGACCTCCTTTTAATCTGGATCTTTTGAGATGGGAAGATATACCTTCAGTCCAGATCTTCTGAGGTGGGAAGGTCCACCTTTCATCTGGACCACACCTTCTGCTGGAAGCATATATAAATGACATGGGAGAAGGAAGCTTGCTCTCTCATTGCTGCTTGCTCTCTCTAGCAAGTTCATTCCTTCACTGGCATTAGAGCCTACTTCTTCAGGATTCCAACATATACAGAACATGAGCCGAGACATCCAGTCTTGTGGACTAAACAGCTACTGGATTCTTGGACTTTCCATTGGTGAACAGCATTGTCGAACTAGCTGGACCACAGTCTGTAAGGCACTCTAATAAATCCTTCATTCTATTTTGCTCCTCTAGGGAATCCTGACTAATACACTCCCTATACACTTCTACATCTGAATTCTTCTTTCCGGGAAGAGCAGTTAGCTCGGTTTTGATAATCTATTGCCTAATCCAGTTGTGTGTCCTTCTGTTTTGTTAAAATAGGATAATCAGAGTTTTCCATGTTGCCTGGGTGGTGGTGCTGGCATTTGCTTGATAATCTTTCTCACCTTCATTATCTGAACTCGGTCATGCTATTCATAGAGTTCAAAAACAAACTATCAGAATTTTGATACAAACTAGCACTGTCTACTTTACTTGATACAAACTAGCAGTTAATCTACGTTACGGGCGTAACCACTCCGGGCTAACCACACTGGACTACACACACTAACATTGGGCACTGAAGATCTGTGACAGGGTCGCTTGTGACACTCGTACACTGTAATACTTATAACACTTGTAACACTTTATAAATGGAAAGTCAGGTCCTCAGCAACAGCAGAGACAGAAACAATAAAAACACTTTGCTTTCCGGGCGTGGAGGTGTATTTGAAATGGTTTCTGTGTTTTCTCCAATTTCTGCACTTAACGCGGAAAACCAAACACTCGGCGGTTCATAAATCCCAGGGAGACACTAAGAACGGGAAATCCTAGCGTGGAACCAGTTCAACCCCGAGGAAAATCTGCGTAACTCGAGTTTTCACTTTTTCCTGTTCTCATACTAACAGATTCCCAAGAGTTTGTATTTAAAAAAAACCAATTTATTCGTTAAGCTTTGAGTTTTCTTGTGTCCCTATTGGACTCTGAACTGAGGAGTAGTAAGACGACTTTGTGCAGTGTGTTGAAAAGTCTATGGGACTTAGGAAGATGACCTTGCATATTTGATGTGCAATGAAGAGGGAGAGAAGAAGGAATGACTGGTCGAGGAAATGCTTTTGTTAAGACCACAACCCCTTGCATATATGTCCTGAGGAGGAGCGGAAGAATCAAAATGACTTTTTTTTTTTTTTATCTAGTTGAGGTTTTGGGGAGCTGTTGAGTCTTTCAGATATTTCCAGGGCCGGGGGGGGGGGGGGTTTAAGAATTTTAAGAACACCATCTGGGCTAACGTAGGCAAAACATAGTGTGTCTGTGTTACTAAACTAAAATGTGTCGAAGTTGGAGCCACGTGCCTCCTTAGCGCAGTAGGCAGCGCGTCAGTCTCATAATCTGAAGGTCCTGAGTTCGAACCTCAGAGGGGGCAGCTTATTTTTTCAATTTTTCTGGCTATATTAACATTGTTTAAAATTCCAGACTGTCTCCTAATTGCCTCTGAATTCCAGAACATGAGCTGGTTGCCATTTTCCAGTTAAAAAGATCTCTTCTCCCCACGTTTCTTCTTCAAACAGCATTCTATACAACAACTTAATTTATTAAAAAAATGGAACGCTTAGATGAACAGCTAGTGCTAGATTTTACCTGAAGTTCTCCTCTTTAATATATACGAAACTTCGTTACCACTATGCACTCGTTACATGATATGATGAAGGTTTATTGATCGGGCTAAATAAGGTTGTTCAAAATGACTGGTTTCCTGATTTAGTCGTTGAGAAACCCTTAAGAAACATAAGAAACTAGATAGGTGCTGACCGGGAAAGAGAAAAACACTAACGCCCGAACAGGGACTTGAACCCTGGACCCTCAGATTAAAAGTCTGATGCTCTACCGACTGAGCTATCCGGGCTCTTAGGCATGACGGTTCTTGAGTGAATAAAGAAAGATACAAGAAAAACCAATACTGTTTTATTTTCTTTCTTTCTTTACTTTTTATTGTACTTTTAGCCAACTGACTTAAAATTTTACTTTCTGTTAATTATCACTGAATGCAAACTCCAAGAGAGCATTTTCTCTTGCTGTGTTCAGTGTTAAATCCTCACCCCTTATGTAATAGCAAGGACCGAGTTAGAAAACAGTAATGTTCAATTAAGTTAATGCAGCGAAAGTAACTGCAGGAGATAGCTGCTACCTTGCTGGGCTGGACGACTACAGGAGAAGAGGTCAGGGTCTCTAAGGAAGCACCACAGCTTTAAAGAGGAAGCACTGGCCAGGGTTGGGGGTAACAGGGATGCTGCTTCAGCCGCTACTAGCTTATAATGAGATGTTCTTGGGAACACAAATAGAGTGGAGGTTAGAACAGTTTGACAGACGGATAAATAAATAAATAAATAAATAAATAAATAAATAAATAAATAAATAAATAAATACCCTGAGACACGAAGTCGGTCTCCTTTCTCCTGCCTGCCATTCTCTCTGGCTCGTCTTGACAGACTTTAAGGGGAACGCCAGTGGCGATGGAGTTTCGAGGTGTAATTTGTAGACACCAGGGCCCTCCATAGGACAGAAAACTGGACGGCAGATCCGGAGCTGAGAGAGGACAGATGGACAAGGAAGGCAGCTTTAGACGGTGCCCGGCACATAATGAGCGTAGGGAAAACCAAACAAACACCTGCTGAATTCTTCTCGCTCCACAAAAACACTAATAGCTGGATATAAAATACAATCTTAACCCAGAATATTTGTCTGCCTCGCCTTACTTATTTCTCTTTTAGACTTTTTCCTGAATCTTGCAGTTTGGATGACTTAGAAATTCTGTCAAGACCGAAAGCCCAGCCTGGTGAGAATGGACCAGAAAGGTGTGTGGTTTATTTTTATATTTTAGTTTTGTTTCGTTTTTGTCATGGAATATCATGAGTGCGATGAAGTGATCCGATAATAAGCAATATCAGAAGAATGGTTTAAAGGACCAAACCGGCAACTACACACATCTTACACCTTAATCAGCAATTACACACATCTTGCACCTTTCATACTCGCTCTCTGGCTTCCCTTTCTTTTACACCCTGGACAGGGGAGTTTCCTGGCCTTGGTATTTATGTAATAACCAAATGCCACGCTTATTTGAAAGGCACCTGAAAATTCTCCTGGCTCTAATAGTATGGGTGGTGAAAAAATTGGTAAGTTTAATTGTTTGTAAAGACTGGGCCCCGGAACTCGCTATGTAGAGATCCACCTGCCTCTGCTTCCCGAACGTTGGAATACTACAGGCGTACTCCAACACGCTGCTCGAGTGTTTAATTATTAAAGAAAATCGCTGTTTTATAACTTTGTAACTGACCATTATGTCACACAAACAAAACTACCTGCTCCATTTCGTTAGTAGTTTTTGGGTCTCTGTACACACGAGCTCAATTCTCTTCGTAGGAATTAAAATAAAAGTATCCTAAAAGGAATTAAGGTTGCCCCCTCTGAGGTTCGAACTCAGGACCTTCAGATTATGAGACTGACGCGCTGCCTACTGCGCTAAGGAGGCACCCGTAAGTACTTGCTTCCGGAATTATGTATTCCTGCTGTTCTGAGCTGGTCTTAGGTCCCATAGTTGTCATTTTTTAGTTATGACATAACGGCACCTGAAAGAGCTCTTACTGCGAAGCTTCATGATACAAAGCCAGCACAGAGTCTGCGTCAGACCTAGAGTGCGGAATGAGAGCTCGCTGCAGAGAGCCGCATGCAAAGTAAAGGAACCCGGAATGTTTGGTACTCCAGGAAGAGAAGACGTAAGTGGGTAACCGTGGGGGTAGCGTGGCCGAGCGGTCTAAGGCGCTGGATTAAGGCTCCAGTCTCTTCGGGGGCGTGGGTTCGAATCCCACCGCTGCCAGCAGGTTTTTATAAATTTTTGTAGGCTTTATTCAAACTAAATGAGTCTTTCTCCCATGGTTCCAGACATCACACCTAAAGGTAGTGTGGCCGAGCGGTCTAAGGCGCTGGATTAAGGCTCCAGTCTCTTCGGGGGCGTGGGTTCGAATCCCACCACTGCCAGTAAATTTTATGGACAGAACAGTTTTCGGTCCCTTATACCAGTCAGGATTCTCCCCTTCTACCATCTACTTTACCAAGTTACTGATAACAGTTATACAGATCATACCCACAACAGTCCCACCTAATGGCTTCAATTAACAGTTATTAAGACGCATAATGTGTGTGGTACTCACTCCCCTAATCCCTGCTGTCCACCACACAAAAGACTCCAGCAACAGTTGACAAGTTTTTCTTTAATTCGTTCAAGTTAAGAGATATTATTCCGCACCTACTATAGGCTAGGACTTGTAGACGCTGCAGTTCTTTCCTGTTATCTTAGTCAACGAATGAAGGATGAATGTGGAACTTTCGCTTGCAACTAGAGACAGATCGGCCTAGGCCACTGAAGAAGCGTATTCTTTCCCATGCGGGAGACGGAAAACCATGTCTTCATCATCACCACAGCCTTCTCATTTCATTTGGAACCCGAATTGCGCTCATCTGAGCTGTGTGTGTGTGTAAGAAATGCCTTGCAAAAGGAAACAAAAATGATCAAAATATATTGTGTGAAAATTTTTCAATAAAAGTAAGTTAATTAACAATGAAATAAATGTCTTACCTCGCTGCTGCCTCTTCCCCACCAGTTAGGGACTCCTTGATGTCGTGATGCCCCTTAGATTTTCCTGGAGGTAGTGTGGCTGAGAGTCCTCGTTACTCCTCGGCGGTGGACCTCAACTCAAAAGTATCTTCTGAAGGCTTCCAGCTCGCTGATTTCAATTATGCTCTGGAAAAGGAAAAGAAAGAGGGTGTCTACACTTCAGGAAGAGGAGAAGGCGCGGGGGGGCGGGTGAGGAGGGAGGAAAAGAAAGAGGCAGGGACGAGTAGGAGGAATTGACTCCTTAAGACTCGCTGAACTGAGCCTGTGGCGTGGAGTAAAGGCAAAAAGAGACAGGCGCACTCACACCCGGCGAGTCTAAAGCTGGGCCACCGTCCTGACACTGGGCCTCCGCTTCTTTCTCGAGACCACCTGTCTTGCTTTCCTCATTCACGCTGCCCACACCGAGTGAACTTCAGCGGAGCCGCCAAGGTCTGCCAGATCTTGGGACAACAGACCGAACTGTAGAACAGGGAGGAAGACTCTGCCTTCACGCCTACTGCCTTGTGCTGAGGGAAAAGCATTTTACTAGCTGCAGCTCATGATTGCAGCTGACGGGATACTTCCTGGCACGCAGTAGTTGCACAGGACGAGTCTGTAGATACCGTGTGTGTGTGTGTGTGTGTGTGTGTGTGTGTGTGTGTGTGTGTGTGTGTGTGTGTGTGTGT
>CM052714.1:36732836-36871693 GCA_028551405.1 Uromys caudimaculatus
GAGGATAAACATTTCCGTTAAAGTCATGTTTCCTTTCCATTAGTAAACCAAACATGCGCTTGCAAAGAGCACGAGGACCTGACTTTAGATGTGCTGTGAAAGTAGATTGGAAACCGGGAGGGGGGGCAGAGAAGGGAGAGAGGGGAAGGAAGTAGGGGATAACAACAAAGTTTAATAACTTTTTTGTATAAATACATCACAATTAGGCCCATTTATTTGTGTGCTAACCGAGAAAATTAATTGGACAAAGAAAAAGAAAACAACAAACAACCCAACAGGAAAAATAAAAAAGCCAAGGATATAACTGAGCCATTCCTGAGAAACAAACGAAACTTGTAGCTTGTTACTGTGGAGCAAACGAAATTTGTAACAATTTCAAATAACACCTAGGATCCTTTCCTTTTACAATGCATTTTAGTCTTAGGGTTTTTTTGTTTTTTTGTTTTTTGTTTTTTTTTTTTTTTTTAATCAGGATTTACAGATGAATGGTGTGGCAGGCTGTCCAAGTGGAGTGGTTCCATGGTGTAATGGTTAGCACTCTGGACTCTGAATCCAGCGATCCGAGTTCAAATCTCGGTGGAACCTACTTTTCCTTTTTTTTTTTTTTTTTTTTTCTTTTCTTTTTCCTTGTTTCACACAGTGAACAGTTTCACTAAATTCCCGCACTTATTCTATGCAGTGAATAGTTACTTTTGTATTCCAGCCTTTGGCTCTTGATGGCCTTGGTCGTGGAAAGGGTCAAGTAATCTGAATCTGTCAACTCCACACTCAACTGTCAACTGTGTCACTGGAGTTAGTGCAGGTTTCCTACACCGTTCGCGCAAGATTCAAACAGTTCATGCAGCATACTGCTGCCACGAGCCGGTTTCCCAAGAAGAGGGCCCAGTTCTGTGAGTTAATGGTTGGTGGCAAAGGCATCTTTAGGACTCCATCACGAGATTAGTGAAAACAGGCTTCATGGAGGGTCTAGTGTAGGCTAGCACAGAAAATGGAAAAGACAGAGGTGTCTGTGAAAGTAAGAAAAGCACAGCTGTCAGAAGTGGGATTCGAACCCACGCCTCCAGGGGAGACCAGAACCCTCGGTGCGAGGAAGCAAGGCTTGAGTCTGGCGCCTTAGACCACTCGGCCATCCTGACACGCTGTGCAAGTAACCATTAATGATTCCTTCAACTGTAATGTATGCACTTACTGTATTTTTAGATTTCAGCTTTGGCGTGGAAATACACCCCCCCCCCCAAGTGAACTAAATTATTTTTCTCCATCTAATCAGAAACGTGGACAAAAAACTCTTGCGCTTTTTTTTTTTTCTCCAATCCTATCTGGAATTCAGTGTTTTATCTCCTCGGTTTCTGGCTCTTCCAGAGTGAGGCCGGAGTTCAGAAATCCTTAGGATCCTGCAAGTTCAGGTCTGGCTCAGATCCATTCATCCGGTCACGAAGTAACAAGTAGCTGCAGCTCTGTTTCGAGACGGTGTACGAAAGCGCACAGTTAGTGGGGCTTGCCGGGGTGGGAAACGAAAGAACAAACTAGATTAGCAAGGAATTCTAGTTTATGGATACTGGCTGCAGTGTAAACCAGAGTGGCAGAAGCCTGGGCTATGAAAAGTGACTGCATCATGTAAGAGAAAGTAGCAAGATTGAGAATTAAAGGGTAGAAACATTGGAAGGAAAAAGTCAAGAGTGAGACGAAGGAAATGTCAGTACAGAGCCCAAATCCCAGGCCCTTTGCTCCCACAAACTTGGGCGGAACTGCCCATATTTGGAAATTGGTATCATAGTAACAACAGACAGCTAGTGAAGTATTCCAAAGAAATGGTTGGGTATCAGTGTCACCCCGAACTATCTCTAGGTTATACAGCATCCAGAACCAGAGTTTTCATTTCTAATCTTAAATATAAACAAGGACCAAATGAAAGCGGGTATTTATGAAAACATTTCTACAATAAAGAAAAAAGTAAATACAATAGGGGATTGGAGAGGACCTAAGAAAAGACAAATACAACACGGGAACTTGGGGTCGTCGTCGTCGTCGTTGTTGTTGTTGTTGTTGTTGTTGCTGTTTTTGAAATCATCATCTCCTCCAGGAGGTAAAAGAAGGGCAAGAAATTCTTTAATAGTTTAGTTGCAGAAAATGTTTTGAAGTTACAAAATAAGGTTGAAGAAATCTCCTAGAAAACAGGTGGGGAATGAAACAACCGAGCTGATAAATAAGCCCCTTTTTAAAGTCTTCTAGAAGGTATGCCCTCAAACCTGGGGCTTCCTGGGAGAGGACAGAGGAAATCACTGAAAGGAGATAGAGACGTTTACCAAACGGAAGACCTTAGACCTCCAGACGGAAGGGTCCACACCCTCCCCCCAAGGCAAGCTTGTCAGGACTATCAGAAGAGAACAGTATTGGGAGGAGGGAGGGAGATGAAAGCTAGAGGACAGGAAATCAATGACTTATAAATTAAAAAATAAAAATAAAAATCCACAGATCGGTCTCCTGATGGAGTCCTAGGGACACAGCCTGAGGACTCACCATGCAGGCGCTGCCCTAGTGCACTCTTGACTCACTCTGCTCAGTAAGTGGCACAGGCAAGCCCGGAACTCACAGTTACTCAGTTACTCCTGGAACTTGGACCCCCCCATGCCCCATCCATCCAAGTAGTCAAGATGACTGGTCATGATCAATTATGTCTAGAAGTCTACACCCAGCCAAACTATTGATTAAATATAAATAGACCTTTTCATTACATTTACTTATTTAGAGAGAGGCAGATACCAAGGTGTGCACGTGGAGCCCAAAGGACCACTCGCAGAGTCCGTGCCCTCTTCCTATCATGTGGGCCACACAAACCAAACCCAGGCATGGAAGCAAGCACTTTGACCCAGAGACACCGTACCAGCCCTAAACACAAGACTCAGAACAGTTTACGTTCTCAGGAAGTTTCTGGAGATTTTTTTTTTTTTGGTTTTTTTTCGAGACAGGGTTTCTCTGTGTAGCCCTGGCTGTCCTGGAACTCACTCTGTAGACCAGGCTGGCCTCGAACTCAGAAATCCGCCTGGAGAATTATTTTAACAAACTAATAAAAGCATGTGAAATCCCGTAATAGTGAAAGAAAGCAGGCTGTTCCAAGGCTTGCTGAGAGAAGCTAGGGGAAAGCCCGTCCATGACAGAAGAGAGAGTAACACAGCGAGAGGACACACATGAGGTAAGAGACAACAAACTCTCACACCTTAAATCCTTAAACCCTGTCACTCAAGAGTTCCCCTCTTCAGTACCTGTCCCCACCCTCTTGTCTTACCACAAGACAAGAACCCTCCACATACAGAACCATGTCCGGGTGTCTCTGAGAACAAACTACAACTAACTTGCATCCTAAATGGGAAAATCTCCCTAAATCATAAGTAGGAAATTTCCTGGAGGGAAAAAAACATTCTCCTGACTAATAAACCTTACCCCGGCAACAACTCCATAAAATGCCTGCACTTCCCAGGTCTGTAGGAAAAGGGGATTTCTTGAAAGCTGGGTTGATCCTGTCTTTGACTCCTTTTCTTCCCAGTTGAAAATGTTGCCTGAGAGTTCATACTCAGTCTCAGTTATTTCTATAGTCACAGGGACGAGTTTCTCGGGTGTGTTCGCCCACAGTTTAAGCCAGGGGCCTTCAGGATGACTCAGTGTATTTACGTGTATTTGTGTATGTGTGTGTGTGTGTTTGTGTGCCTGTCTGCACATGAGCATGCACTGACACACACACACAAATACATGTAAATTTTTTTAAAAGATTTATTTATTTATGAGTACACTGTAGCTGTCTTCAGACACACCAGAAGAGGGCATCAGATCCCATTACAGATGGTTGTGAGCCACCATGTGGTTGCTGGGAATTGAACTCAGGACCTCTGGAAGAGCAGTGAGTGCGCTCTTAACCTCTGAGCCATCTCTCAAGCCACATGTAAACTTTTTTAATGTAAAAAAAAACATTAGATTTTTTTATATAATGAGGTCTAAAAAAAGGATGTTTCTAAGTGGGAAAATTAAATTGACATATTGCCTCAAATATATGACCATGAAATAATGTCACAAAGCTCAGTTTTAAATCTTTGTTCATTTGCATGGTGGTTTGAATGAGATGTTCCCCACAGACATTGAGTGCTTGGTCTTCAGTTGGTGGTACTGTTTGGGGAAAGAGGCGTGGCCTTGTAGAGCTTAAAGACTGGTGCTATTTCAAGTTTGCTCTCTCTGCCATTTCGAGTTCACACATAAGCATCATTTGAACAATCTCCATATAGATTCAAACTGTGCCATGCCAAGGACTCTCATGCCAACCTGGCAAAGCCACAGGCATCGCTCTCCCTCTCCCTATGCCCTCGACACGACTGGCCAGTGTTCTGTCTATAATTTTGATATTTCAAAACTACGATGAAGAGGATGGAGAGATGATTCAAGGGTTAAGGGCACTGGCTGATCTTCCAGAGGACCCAGGTTTGATTCCCAGCACTCATGTGGCAGCTCACAACAATCTGTCACTCCATGTACACACATGCTGGCAAAACACTCATACACATAAAACAAACAATTCCTTAAACGGGGGTAAAATGGTACCTCGATCAACCTCAGTCACTCTCCATGTTCTTATTTACACACACACACACACACACACACACACACACACACACACACACACACACCACTTAGCCGTAGTGCACAGATCTGAACACAGGATCTGTCACATGCTAGGCACCTGCTCCACCGCCAAGCTGTAGCTTCGGCATGCTTTCTATCTCCCTCTCCTCCCTCCTCTCCCTTTCTCTCTCTTTCCCTCTCCCTCTCCCTCTCCTCTTCCTCCTCTCCCTCAGTGGTCCCACCAAGTTGCCCCAAATGGCCTTAAACTCATTCTCTTGCCCAGGTTCTTGATCTTTCTGCCTCAGTCTCCCAAGTAACTGGGATTGCAGGCCTGTGCAGGTCAGGTCTGACTTGATGAATGTGTATATGTGTCTCTGTGTGTATATGTGTGTGTATAGATATGTGTGTGTTTATATACAATATTATAATTATATTATTGTTTTTTTCTCTCAATTCTAGAACCAAACCCACTGAGTGTGCTAGATAAGTGGTCTATCATTTGGCTATATTCTCAGCTTCTGGAGTTCTTGGTTTGTTTATTATCCATCTTTCCTTCCCAGAAGAAATTTTGTGAGCACAGGTACATTTTTATTATTAGTGTATGTTAAATGTACAAACCAACCATTAGACCATTTGCATACAAGTGTAAACCCTACGGCTCGTACTCTTTCCCCATTTACCCTCTCACTGCCTCGATCCTCTGTTGATCTACTTCCTTCTTCCAAACAGTCCCCTTTTTAGTTTCATATCTCACACATTTAATGTCCATATTTAAATTAGCATATATTTATTCCACAAAATAACAGGTTTCACGATGATATTTTCGGATGCATGTGTGTGTGTGTGTGTGTGTGTGTGTGTGTGTGTGTGTGTATCAAATATGGTCGTGTTCATACCATTTCCATCTCCCATTAGTTCCTATTCTTCTCTCTATACTTTCCTTCTTTCTTCTTTCCTTCCTTTCTTTTTAGACAGATGCTCACTACGTAGCTCTGTCTTGGAACTTACTGTATAAACCAGGCTAGCCTCAAACACAGAGATCCACTCACCTCTGCCTCTCAAGTGCTATTTTCATGTTTTATTTTGCTTCATGTGAGTTACAGGGATCAAACTAACTGTATTAGTTTTCTGTTGCTGTGATAAAACACCATGACCAAGGTAATGTACAGAAGAAAGAGCTCATTTATGCTTAAAACTTGCAGAGGCTTAGTGTCCTTGATGGTGTGGACAACAGGGAAGCAAACAGAGAAAGAAGCTGGCATCTCGTATCTTAAACAGCACAACCCCAAAGAAGAGAGAGCAACTGCAAATGGCCCAAATCTTTAAACTCTCAAATCCATTCCTCAGTGACACTTCCTCCAACAAGGCCACACCTCCTAAACCCGTACCACTGTACCGCCAACTGAGGATCAAGTCTTCAAATACATGAGTCTATGGGGTACATCTCATTCAAAGCACCACTCTCACGTTGCCAAATTTCATGGCAAGTGCCTTTACCTACCTTCTCCCAGACATGTTCCATTTTTAAAACCTGGTCTCCACTTATGAGAGAAAGCCTGGGATACAGCTTTTGAGTTTGGCTTAATGTTATAACTTTTAAATAATTCCACTCTTCTTTATGGCTGAATAAAATTCTGTTGTGCATATGTATCACATTTTCTTTATCTAGTCATCTCTTGATGGACACGTAGATTGATTCAATATCTTGGCTATCATGAACAGTGCATCCATAGGCACAGGCATTCTCTCCATGCATTCTGTGTGACTATATCCAGGAGCAGGGTGCATTATAGTAAACTTTTAATTTGGCCGGAGCAGGGAGAACTCTACTCATTTCCTGTACTCATTTTCAATCTGGCCAATAGTATATAAAGACACCCTCTTAATCTCTTGCCAGTATTTGCTATTGCTTAGTGTTAATGACAGCCATTATGATCAGCGGGAGATGGAGCCTAGTATTTCTAGTTCCCTAGTGGCTAAAGATGTTGAATATTGTGTGTGTGTGTGTGTGTGTGTGTGTGTGTGTGTGTGTGTGTGATCACACACTCATGCACACTGGGCATTTGTACTTCTTTTGAGAACTGTATGTTCAATTCATTTGACCATTTATTGATTGATTTGGTTTTCTTAAAGTTTTGTTTTCTTGTTGTATTGAGCTCTGGGTTGCATGTATGCTAATTTTGTTTTTTAAGTCTTTCATATAGTAAGGATACTCATCTCCTATCAGATGAATAAGCAATTCAGAATTGTTATTTTGTTCCCTTAAGTGTATAAAAGTTAGCAACTATACTAGGTATTGTTACCATATGTGGGTTTCCTTGGAGTCATTCTCCACCAGCCCACGAGGGCACAGTGGGCAGACTGGGTTTCGGACAGCCTGTGAATACAAATGGAAATGGGGAGACAGATCAACTTTACTCGAGGTGAACCAAGGGTTCTATAGCTTTGGGGAAGGAGGTAGGAATATCCAGGGTGGCCAAAGGTCATTGACTGAAGGCTAAGGAACTGAGATGCCTCATTAGCATGGGGAGGCATTCCAGGAATCTCAGGTGCTTGCTGGACAGGAAGCAGAAGCTGTAATCTCATCAAGGCTACGTGACATTCTTCAGGTAGAAGGTACGAGGAAGGGGGGGGGCGTTTCCTAAGCTTCCCAGGCAAGGTCAGAGAAGGAGAAGCCCTGCTGACTAAGGGAGTCCACCATTTTGCACCAAGCTCAGGGTTTTTTGGTAATGTCAGACACTGACCTTAGCAGCAGGGTTTCTCTGACAACCATAGTTGATACTCAGAAGAAGAAGAAAGAAGGAGGAGGAGGAGGAAGAGGAAGAGGAAGAGGAGGAAGAGGAAGCAGAAGAAGGAGGAGGAGGCTGGAAACAAAATTTATAGCAGTAATTTCATTCATCTAACTAGATAAATTATTGCAATCAATAATTTATGTCAAGGTGGAGGAACATTAAAACTGAGTGGATGGGACTGTGGAAGAGCACTCGCCTAGCTTAATGCCGTGTGTTTGATCTACAACACTGAAAAAACTGGAAATGAGTAGGCAACTAAGCAATAAAGCTCATGGCAAACCTACTAAATGTAGAGGATAAAGAGAAAACAGTCATCTCTTAAGAAAGGAGGGGCCAGTAGCAATCAAGGAAGAAGCTTCCCTTTCCCCTACTTCCTCCACTTTACCCTACTTACCTGTTTGTCCAGGCCATCTGCCTCCAGGTCAGGAAAGCAGAGACAGCCTAAGCCCTGGATGACAAGGCTAAAACTCCAGAGCTGCACTGCTGACCTAAGAACACGTATCTGCTTTCTGCATTTCATAGTCACACACTGGCTTGCAAAACGAATTTCTTCCTTCTGGAGTGAGAGTGGAACTTTCAGTTCCTTCCAATGTCAGTTTTGAACCAGACTAGACTATGGTTGTGGCCTAGGACAAGGAGTCTACCTTTTACTGGAACTGTGCTGAGTTATTTGAGCCTGGAGTTTCAAAAGGCAGGTGGGAGAATGGAGGCTTGGGTGAGCAAGACTTGTTAGTACCTCGGATTTCTTGTCCCATGGGGAAGAACCAAGCAAGCATAAACCAATGAGGTGATGCTCTAGATTTAAGAAACTCCCTGTTGCTCAAACACAAGGGCAAACACTGACTCGATCCCAAAGGAGAGTAGGAAAGGCCACAGCAGGAGTGACAGCACACAGAACTACAAATCTAGTCTGTGATAAGAAACTAGGCTACAAGACCTCCGGTCATCACAGGACTCTCTATTGGGCACAAACAAGCAAATTTTAGGGTGTACCCAATGCCATTCGATGCACTGGGTACTTCATTGGATAAAGATCTTTATGGCACCGGGCAGTGGTGGCGCATGCCTTTAATCCCAGCACTTGGGAGGCAGACAGGTGGATTTTTGAGTTCCAGGCCAGCCTGGTCTACAGAGTGAGTTCCAGGACAGCCAGGGCGACACAGAGAAACCCTGTCTCGAAAAACAAAAAAAAAAACAAAACAAAACAAAACAAAACAAAAAAAATGGCTCAAGCAATGGTTTGTTTGTTTGTTTTTTTAAGTGTAACTCCTTTATGAGAAAAATTCCTGAAAGCAATAGGGTGTGGGGGCTCAAGGAGGACACTGAAACGGATTTCGGAGAGTAAGAACTTATTAGAAGAGTTATTTACGCCATGGGAGGATGGACAACCACCACGGTAGACAATCAGAATTTCAGGCCCCAGCGGCCAGGCCGGAGGTGAGGGGTGGGGGTGGGGGAGTGTTCTGAGAATGGAGCCCACGTGGCAGAATCCGGGTCGTTTCTTCGAGGGTCTCATAGGAACCCGCAGCCAGGTTGGTTCCTCAGCAGGTGGCAGGGAAGAAGAGAGAGAAGTGTGTCGCCAAGTAGCCCTTTGACACGTCTGGTCTGGCTACTTCACTTGAGGAAGTGAGAAATTGGGCACCTGAGGAGCCTATTAAGTTAGGAACCCTGTCTCGAAAAACCAAAAAAAAAAAAAAAAAAAAAAAAAGAAGTTAGGGACTCGCAAGCGGGCTCTGGGTGGGATGGCTCCCTAGTAGCCGTAAGGCTAGGTAGATGGGGAGGACTTCAGTAGGTATCAGGGTCTGATCAGCGCTCTGGTATGGATTCTATCAATACCCATTTCACGCGAGCAGAAAATGAGGCTCGGAACGATAAACCGACTTACTTTAGGGTGGAAATAGAACTGGGCTTCCCCGGTTCTCCGATTAAGAAAAGTTACTGATAATTAAACCTTTTCCAAGCGGTTGTGATCGCTTGGAGTTGGGTGTGTTTCAGAGTGCTTCACACACTGGGAGGGGCTTAGCTGGTCTCCGCCCGCCTTTCCGGCACTTATGCAAAGCATCTTACTTTTAAAGGAGCCGAGGCCTAGGCATTAAGAGGAAACCCAGCGAAGGACTACGGATTCACAGAAGCTTGGAGTGTCCCGACGCCACTGCCAGAGACACCTGCTCCCATCGCACAGGGCAGCCACCACCGACTCCAGCGCTGGGTACTGGGGCTCCAGGACTGCACTAAGGAAACCCGCCCTCCCGGCCCGAGAGGACAGCGGCGCGGGAAGCCAGGCCCCGCCCCCGGTCCACCTCTTCCGCTCGGCCCTGAGGAGTCTGCGCGGACGCGGGATCCCTTCCGACGCGGCCACGTTGCCCGGTGAGCCAGCCCGTGGCGCCCGGTTGCCGACACCCCTTTGCTCGGCTCTCTGTCGGTCTCTAGGGCCCAGCCCTTCCCGCGCTGTCCGTGAGGTACAGCTGTGCGGGGACGGGTCTGGCCGCCAGAGAGCTCCGCACGCGTCTGGAATCCCGGCGCCGGAGGTCCCGCCCCGCTCCGGAGCTGAGAAGCGGAGCGAGCGCGCCGGGCTCCGCCAGAGCTCGGCTCCGGGCTCATGCCCTTCGGCCCAGCCGGCCCGCGCCATGGCCTCCGGGAGTGTGGCCGAGTGCCTGCAGCAGGAGACCACCTGCCCCGTGTGTCTTCAATACTTTGTGGAGCCCATGATGCTCGACTGTGGCCACAACATCTGTTGCGCGTGCCTGGCCCGCTGCTGGGGTGCCGCAGAGACTAACGTGTCGTGCCCGCAGTGCCGAGAGACCTTCCCGCAGCGCCACATGCGGCCCAACCGGCACCTGGCCAACGTGACCCAGCTGGTGAAGCAGCTGCGCACCGAGCGACCGTCGGGGCCGGGCGGCGAGATGGGCGTGTGCGAGAAGCACCGCGAGCCTCTGAAGCTGTACTGCGAGCAGGACCAGATGCCCATCTGCGTGGTGTGCGACCGCTCGCGCGAGCACCGTGGCCACAGCGTGCTGCCACTGGAGGAGGCTGTGGAGGGCTTCAAGGTAGGGCCGGGCCGGCGGACAAAGGGGCGAGCCGGGGGCTTCCTGGTTTGCCGCCGAGAAAATGGCGAGCCGGACGTGGGGCCCACCGCCGTCATTTCCTCCCTGTCGGCTCCGGAGCCTCCGCGCTCTGACTCGGAAGGAGAACCTGTAGCTGGCGAGGTCTGAAGCGTCCCCACCCCCACCCCTTCCCCGAGCGCCCCCTGTTAACTGCCTCAACGCGTGCCGCGCCTGGGACGGCGCGAGGAGACCCTCCCTTGACAAAGGAGATGCACATGGAGCCACGTCCACTTCCATGGGCCTTGAACACCTCGAACTCGCTCTGGCCCAGGATATCAAACCAGACAGTCACTGTTGGCTGGCTGAATTCACATCGAGCAATGCCTATCACTTAATCTGTCCCCAGCACTTCCCTGTAACCTGTTTTAGAACCTAATGGAAAAGAACAGCTCTTTGCTGCTTGAGTAAATCATTTAGCCACTCTCAGACTCGGGAGATAACTTACTATGAAGAGGAAGTGAACTTAAAGGACTTGGGGAGGCCTTTGTGGAGTGTTGAGTAAACACTGGCACAACTACACAGTAATGTGAAAATGTTACATATAAAGTAGCTCTGAAGTGATAAGGAGTCTATTTTGAGAGCTGCAGGGATATATACCAACAGAGTTATATTTGTTTAAATGGGAGTTCATCCAAATGTCAGTCATGTTTACAAAGCTGTCACCTGTATCACTGGAGATAAGTTGTAATTTAGTAATGTTTACCGATGCTGTGCATGAGGAAAATAAATCATTTTTTTCTGTATTCATCTGAGTAATAGCTTACCTTTGAGCCTTCTTACCCAGATGTCTCATAACCTATGCAGAGTGCTTCTAGGAACTGGTAGGTGGCTTGAGTTTAAATAACAAATTGCTAAAACAGCTGTGCTGGCCCCTGTGCTTTTGCTCTTCCCAGGCTTGGCATTGTGGTCTGAGGACAGTCCAGCCTGGCCTTGGCATCTGTAGTTAGGTTCCAGTGTGATAAGCAGAGTAACTGTTCTGATGCTGAGGTCTGAAAAAATCTTGAACTGGCTATTTACTTTCTTCAGGAGCAAATCCAGAATCGGCTGGACCACCTAAGAAGAGTGAAAGACTTGAAGAAGAGACGGCGGGCACAGGGGGAGCAGGCACGAGCTGAGCTCTTGGTAAGGGTCCAGATCTCCAGCCTACAGAGAGGCATTGCATCAGGATAATAAATAAGCTTCTGAGCTCTTCTCTGAGAATTCTCAGCCTTGGCAAGGGTGTAGTGAAAAAACGAATAAGCAGAGTATAACTATATCCCCATGGTGTCATTTGCATCATTTAGCTCTGCCACGTGTCTAAGTGAGTGGGATCTAGACACCTCTTACCTGAAAACGGGATGAGGAAACTTCTCAGTGATCCTGTGTTGACTGAACTTAAACATACAATGTATCAGCTTTGGGAGGTTTGTCCAGAGAGAGCCCCTAGGAATCCAGAACCCTGGGTTTATTACTACTTGGGTTTGACACTAGCCAGTTTATATAGAGTGGTGAAGGTTTTCTGGGCCTTCATTTCTTTGTGTTGGAATAGAGAGGTCAGAAGAAGCCTGTGGATCTCCTGCAGTCAGTTGCTGCCCTTTCTTCCCTTGAAATGGTAAATGGTTTGTTTTGGACTGAGTCAGAGACAGAGTGGGAAAGTGAGACAAGGTTGCCAAGTGGTTTGCAGTGAGAAACACCTGTGCCAGGGTGTCAGTCACACTGCTTTGGATACACTGAATAAATTGATTTTAGCTTTAATTTTTGTTTTGTTTTGTTTTGTTTTTCGAGACAGGGTTTCTCTGTGTAGCCCTGGCTGTCCTGGAACTCACTCTGTAGACCAGGCTGGCCTCAAACTCAGAAATCCGCCTGCCTCCCAAGTGCTGGGATTAAAGGCGTGCGCCACCACTGCCCGGCGATTTTAGCTTTAATTTTGTCTAAGATTATATTGTATGCTTTATGAGTTTGAAAGACTTAGCCATCTTAAAAGAGGTGTGAGTAGGCGGCTCTTGGAGCAGTTTAGTTCAGGTCAGATTTTAGCAAACTTTCTGGAAAAGGCTAGTAATAAGTATTTTTAGCTTTGTTAGTTTACACAAACTGAATCAATACCTCAGTTATTGCATCTCAAAAATAGCGATGTCTAATACATAAATGAGTGGGTTTGGCTGGATTCAAGTAAAATCTTTCTTGACTGCTCTAGAGCCATTTTGCTGACCATTTGTTTATTTAGAAATAGTTTCACTATGTAGCTCGGGGTGGTCTTGAACTCTCCATATTCCTGCCTTAGTCTCCCCAAGTGCTGGGATTACTTGGTTTATCATTTCTAGGAGCTCTAGGTTTTTTGAGATGATGTCTTACATAGCACAAGCTGATCTTAATTTCATTATGTAGTTAAGGATGACCTTGAAGTCCCAGCCTTCCCATATCTGCCTTCCAAGTGCTAGGAATACAGGCATGGAGGAATTAGAAAGAGATGAAGGAAAGATAGACAACTGTAATAGAGACATTGTGTGGAGAGGAACCCATAAGTACCCCCAAAAAATCAGGGCATGGATTACTCACTGAGACCAAGTAAACACATCCAGGAAACTTGTGCTTGATCATACCAGGTCATGTCCAGAGAGTACACACGTAACCCTGCCACTTCTGTATGACTGTTTCATGGCTCTTCGTCTGCTGAGCAAGAGGTTCACGGGCTCCAGTCACGTAGAATGATGTGTCTCCTCTCCTCACTTTATTGCCTGTGCCATTTGCTCAGCCTGGAAAGCCTATCTGGTTCATGCTTACATGACAGTCTTCAAGACCCCGTGTGGACATGGATTTTAGGAAGACTGTTGAGTTTCTCTCACTCTTTACCCATCCATGACTTGGATGAACCTGACCCTTAAGGTCAGGAACTGTTTCTAAATGAACATTTGAAGTTAATTAAGTTAATTCAGCTCATGGTCGTCGTGCGTCTGGTGTGTAAGGACTGGAAAGTGAGTGGGTGAGTATGGTGTCTGTTTTAGTATAATTTGAAATGGTGAGATCTTAGGGTTACGTCATGGAGATAACTTTGAAGGAGTCTAGCAGTGAGCCTTTCCTATCCTTACCTTTGCTTGTCATTGACAGAGCCTGACCCAGATGGAGAGGGAAAAAATTGTCTGGGAGTTTGAACAGCTATATCACTCTCTGAAGGAGCATGAGTACCGCCTGCTGGCTCGCCTTGAGGAGCTGGACTTGGCCATCTATAACAGCATCAACGGTGCCATCACTCAGTTCTCCTGTAACATCTCCCACCTCAGTGGCCTGATTGCCCAGCTGGAAGAGAAGCAACAGCAGCCCACAAGGGAGCTCTTGCAGGTAACCCGAAGAGCGCTGCAGGGCAGCTGGGTGGGCTCAGGAGGACAGAGCAGCTTTTACCTTGTCAGGCAGCATTCCTGATCCCCTGTGTCCTTTTTAACTGCTGAAGTATTAAGCATTTTGGGAGGAAAACCTGTATACTAGAAGTTGTGGTTGACACGACTCAGTTCTTCAGTTGCATTGTGTCATAGAAAAGGCAAAAGAAAAACCTAGTCCTTGGGCCTTTCCTGCGCTTCCCTTTACAGTCTTAGGGCCTCATTAATCTCATTTGTTCAGAATAGATGATATGTAATAAAAGTATTTGGGCTACCTGTCATTCAAGACCCTTTCATCATCCAGTAATTTTAACGTATACACGTATTTTAACCACAGCCAAAGACATTGAGTGGAGAACAGGTACAGTTAGCCTGAATGTTGCTATAAATCACCTGTGCTGGTATAACTGAGGGAAGCTAAATGCTCTCCCAGGGCAAGACCACCGTAGATGAGCTATTGCCTGCCTTCCTGTCTTATCTTCCAGTGGTCTAAGTGCTATGGTGGGCACAGGGATTAAGTGATAGGTGGATAAGCTTGCCTTAATTGTGTTTTAGTTTGAAGTTCAGACAATAAGTAAATGGTTATCGCAAGTTTTAACAAATGCCATTTGAAAGGGGTGGTGAGGTACTACAGTAGTGAGCAAATTAGGGCCTGCCATTTATTTCTGTTGCGCTTGGACCTAAGTAGGTTTTTATTATTTTAAGATATTTGGGGATGCTGGGCAGTGGTGGCGCATGCCTTTAATTCCAGCACTTGGGAGGCAGAGGCAGGCGGATTTCTGAGTTCAAGGCCAGCCTGGTCTATAGAGTGAGTTCCAGGACAGCCAGGGCTACACAGAGAAACCCTGTCTCTAAAAACCAAACCAAAACAAAACAAAAAGATGTTTGGGAAAGGTGAGAAGAGATGTCTGTTCCTTGTTTTTGTCATACATAATCATGCTCATTCATACACACAACATCCATTACATCCACAGCAGTGAGTGTGTGAATTATGATACCTAGTCCATTTGTTATCTTTAAGAAAAAGTTTACTAATCTGTTTTAACAGGATATGGGAAAATGGCTTACGCCTTGATAAATGTTGATGTTTTATTGATAGAGAGAAGGGAGGGTGGAAAAAGGGGACCGTTCACCTGTGAGTGAGGATGACCAGGGCGGTAGGAGTGGATGACAGTCATGATGTGGTCGATTCTAAATAATGCCAGAGCCAAAACCGTTTGGTTTAAAACTGGTCACCATTGATGGCTTCGTGTAGAACAGTTAAAGGAACCATGTTAGAGTTGAAAGTTAACCAGGTGGAGTGAATGGGAAGTGTCAGGGTAGAGGACCGATTGAAGGGTGATGACGGAGAAGACTTACAGGTGAGGAGATGGCTGTACTGGGGTGGAATAGCAGTCTGCTCTCAGCAGGTCCTCTGTTGTGGGAAGCCTCCGCCCTCTGAGGCAGGGTAGGATTGGTGACTGATGATGGGTGGGTGTGGATGTGCGATGGGGCTTGTACACAGGAGGCACATGTGGCGGTCAGGACAGCTGCTGTTTGGAACCAGTCTCTCCTTTCACCTTTATGTGGCTCTGCGGCTGGACCTCAGGTCATCAGACTTGCATTGCAGGTGCTCGTCCCCACTGCCCAGTCCCCCCTCCACTCCCATGCTTCTCCTTCGTGGGTGTTCACTGCTCCTCTGTATGCACTGAGAAGCAGAATTGGGCCTATTTATGCTGGGATGGTTTTTCATGGAAAATATCAATTTTACAATTTCAGAATGTCATTTCTGTAGCATAGAAATGGCCTTTTAAAGCCCTGGGTTTCGCTTTCAGCTGCTGTTTAGATCCAGAACACTTACCACCCCCAAAAGAGCCCCATGCCATTAAGCATCCCCTCCAGTGCTTTCTACCTCTAGTCCCTGTCTCTGGGCTTTTTACATTTTGGATATTCAGTGAAATCATATAATATGTTGTTTTAATTCTGACTTTTAATCACCATAATTTTTTCAGTCTTCATCCACATTATAAAATGAATTAATACCTTATTTCTTTTTATAGCTTAATGATATTATAAGTAAATACTACTCTGTTTTAGACGAGGTTTCACAGTGTATCCCTAGCTGTTCTTGACTCACAGAGATTGGGATTAAAGGTGTGCACCACTACATCCAGGTGTTTGGGGGGAACTATAATGGTTTTTTGTTTTGTTTTTTGTTTATTTTATTTTTGAGACAAAGGTTTGCTATGTTGCCTAAGCTGGCCTCAAACTTCTCCGTTCCTGCTTTGACCTCCAAAACACAATTTCATGCCAACACCACTGCACTCAGCATGTGAGAATATTTATTACTATGTGAAATTGAAGCTGGATGGTGAGAGTGTATACAGATTCAGTCAGGAGAGAAGCTCTGGCTATCAGGGCTGTTAGAGTGTAAGTGTTTGGGAAAGCATACTGCACAAAGGTCACAAGAAAAGGCAAAATGTACACCACCTACCTCTGTTCACTTTATCAGTTTTATGAGATGGAATCTCACATAACCCAGGTTGGCCTTGAACTTGGCTTCTACTTCATTTCCCAAGTTTCAAAGTTGCAAGCTGTTGCTCGATGTTTAAAACTTTATTGGAACTTTTAACTGCTTGAATTAGATAAGAGACAACATTGTCATAAGAACTGGAGGAGGGGGACCTGGTATGGTGACTCATTCATCTTCCCAACATTTATGAGGCTGACTCTGAATTGCTGCAAGTTCAAGGCCAAGCTAGGCTACAGAGTAGCCCTGTCACTTGGGAAGTAGAGGTAGGATCATGAGTTTAAGCCTTATTGGGCCATGTGAGACCTTGTCTGAGGAAGAAGAAAAGTTGAAAGAATATTCTGTGAGAAAATGAGCAAAACTCAAGCTGCAGAAGCATAAAATTGGCCCATGAATGTAAGCAAATACACCAGCATTTACAGAAGGAGGGAATCTGAACTAAAACTACACTAATGTGTCCCATACCAGAGAGAAGAGCAAAGCATTCTGGGCGTTATTAGATCTGTGTTGGGGATCGAAGTTGCCAGACCAAGTGTGAAAGTACATAGCAAAACGATTGCTTCAACATTTTCTCTCTCTCTCTCTCTCTCTCTCTCTCTCTCTCTGTGTGTGTGTGTGTGTGTGTGTGTGAGAGAGAGAGAGAGAGAGAGAGAGAGAGAGAGAGAGAGAGAGATACTGCAAACAGTCTAACTTCCAAGCGGAAAGGTGACTAGCAGAGGCCTCAAGTAGTGTTGCACATCCACAATACCAGTGTCTATAGGCATAGGTAGGGGAATCAATGCAATATTGAGTCTAGCCTGTTCTACATAGCCAGTTTCAGGCCAGCCAGGGCTAAATGTAGTAATGTCCTGTCTCGAGGACCTATAAACTAATGGATGGTTTCTAATATACATAACTAAGTGGAAAGAAGCAAAATGTAAAGTAAGTATGGGGCTAGAACTATAGCTCAGTGGTTAAGAGTGTTTCCTGCTCTTTTAGGAGACATGAGTGCAGTTCTTAGCACTCAGCAGCTGGCTCACAGCTGCCTATACCTTCAGCTCCAGGGGAGCCACTGAGTTCTTCTAGGCTCTTTGTGCAGACAACACATGCACACACAAATAACATTTTAAAATAATAATCGAGTATGACACTATGGGGGGGGGAGTGGTTGGTGAATTTATGTATGAGCTAGTTTTGCAAAGGAAACAATTATAGAGCAAAGGGCAAATGAGATAGGAAGGAGTCAGGAAAGAAGAGAAGGAAATTGACAATTACATACAACATTACAGGTACTAAATGGAGAAAGAGTAAACGGGAGTTTGTTGCAAGCGTGGCTGTTGTGTTTATTTGTGGTTATCTCACTTTTCTCTGAGTATACTGCACATGCAGGTAGCTGAGGCCCAAGAGTAGGGTACCTGAGTTAGTAAATCCTTACTTCCTCTGCCTGATTTCTAGGTCCTTGAGGTTGAATTGCGTCCTAATTAATCTTGTCTGTAGAGGGCAGGCCCAGGCTCATAGCTGGGTTTTCAGTGAACATTTGGAAGAAAACTCAAATTATGCATAGCATCTCATGGTTTCCTTTTTCTTTTTTTCTTGCAGGACATTGGAGACACACTGAGCAGGTATGGTTTTCTGTCCTTGTGATATAAACTAAGACTGTCTCAGCTCATATCTGTAAATCCCCATTGGAGACTACTAGCGCCTGAGAAGTGTATGGCTTACTGAGTCTGTGCTTGAAGGGAGTCTCTGTCCTTCAGAAAACTAAAGGAACCTTAGCTCCTCGGTGGAACTTTAGAACATGATTGAGCCTAATGCAGCACACCTTTAATCCCATTGCTTAGGAGGTAGAGGCCGGCAGATCTCTCTTGACTTTGGGGCCAGCTTGGTCTATGTAGTGAGTTTCTGAACAGCCAAGGCTACACAGAGAAACCCTAAACGCCGTCTCGAAAAAAACCCACTTTGGAACTTTTTGACAGTCTGGTGTTGGTGTGAGGGTGCTGTGGTCTGGGTGTGGGGACCCCTCCAGAGCTTGACAAGAGCAGACTGTGACTCTTGCTTCCTGCAGATTTTGGAGTCTTTCCCATTTTGTTCTTACTCTATCATATAATAGGTCCTGTAAGGCCTGCGGGAGGCATGGCCAGCTTGGAGTTGTTAGATTGTTGGTGGGCCACAGGGATTCAAGCTGTAGTCGTTTCTACTGTGCCATCAAATGGAAAGTGAGCACAGTTCAGTCGTATGGCATGTGTTTGCCATGAAAGGGTTTGATTGTCAGCCTCAGAAATGGAAGGAAGAGAGGAGAGAGAGGTCAGACCAGAAGAAAGAGGGAAAATTTGGAGCAGGCAAGAGGGTGAGACGATTATACCTGCAGTTAGATATTCAGGCTTTGGAAAGATGGCGTCTAATATGACAGTACCTACAGGAGTGAGACTAGTGTTGAGGGAGCTGAATTTAGAAGACAGGTAAAATACAACTTGATGTGTTGGCTGGGAGATGTATACAGATAACTGGTCCTCGTAACTACTGGGATGGAGAGGAATTGGAAGTTGTAACAGTCCCAGTCATGTGTCCCCGAAAGTAAGACTTATGTCTGCTAGATGTGGGTGTTTTGTTTTGAGACAAGGTCTTGTGTAATAGACTGGTCTTCAGTTCTCATCCTCCTGCCCTGGCTTCTCACACCGAAATTACAGGCATGAGCTATCGTGCCCAGTTTTGTGCTTTGTTTTGTTTTTCCTCTTCTACAGTACTAGCTATTTAACTCAGGGCCTTTCTCTACTACTAATCCACATCCCCCACCCTATTTTCTGGTTTTTGATGCAGGGCTCAGATGGCAAGCCATCAACCTTGCATGGGGGTAGCTATCTCAAACCCTAGAAATTTATAAAGATTAGGTTTGGGGACAACAGAAATATAGCTCAGCAGTTAAGAGCTCTTGCTACTCTTGTACAGACGAGTTTGTTTCATTGTACAGACGAGTTTGTTTCATGGCACGTAGCTGTAAGTTGCCTATAATTCCAGATCCAAAGGAACCCTCTTCTAGCATCCACAGGCACTCAGATACATGGCATGCATACAGACTCGCACATCACTCTAGACTAGGCTGGCTTGCCTGCTGAGTGCTGGGAGTAAAGGCATACACCACCACCACCACCCTATAAATCTAAGGAAGTGTAGTTAAATACTTTTGTAGCTGGTATGGTGACTCCAGTGATCTTCAAAGACTGATTTCTTCCCATTCTCCCTTGCCTAAGATGTGGTCATCGTTTAGACCAAGACGACTATTGGCACCTAATCCGCCAATAAGGTCTATACAGATTTAAAGAAGAATTATTGTATTCATTTATTTGTGGGGGTCAGGGAATTGGTTCTTTTTCTACAGTGTGGGCTTCTTCCCTGACCCCTATTCCATTAGATGCTTCTTAATCTCTCATGTAACAGTCATGAGGTCACAGGTGGAAGGTTGGCCAGCCATGAGCTACAGTGTGTGGAAGGTGGGAGAAAGTGAATCTTTGCTGTATATTCCATTTTGGTGGTTAGGAAATTGTGTCTTACTCCTCGTACAGTGCTTCTCTGTCTAAAGATGGCATTCTCTCTGGGAACCTGAATATTCTAGATAATTACCCACTATAAATACCATTGGTTTTTGTCATGGAAACTGCTTCCTGGCAAGTGCAGCATCATAATTCATTTTAATTTTGAAGACCTGCTTTTCTGTCTGTTTCCTTTGTTTTGGAAGTTTTGGGGCAAGATCTCACTAAGTAGCCCTAGATGGCCTGGGACAAGCAGTGATCTTTGTGTTCCTGCCTCTTGAGCGCCACTGACACTGCAGGGAGGAGCCAGCATGCCCACTGAAGACTTGCTGTTTGCAAAGCCGTAGCTAGTGCTTTGGGAGTATGGAATTGAGTAAGGTTATCCATCACTGTGATTAGAGGAGCGTTGTAAACGTTTGTGGTAGCGAGTTCTACAGACGGCCTCCTTGGACAGGTTAGCTAGGACCTGGCCTATCCTGGCCCTCAAAAGGTTGAAGAATCGAGGGGAAGGATGGATTGTTACTATCTATATATTTATTGTCTTGTTTTATTTTAGGGCTGAAAGAATCAGGATCCCTGAGCCCTGGATCACACCTCCAGATCTACAAGAGAAAATCCATATCTTTGCCCAAAAATGTCTGTTTTTGACAGAAAGTCTAAAACAGTTCACAGGTAATAGGAGGAGAGGAAGTGGGTTTATATTCTGAATGTGTGGATATCATTGTCATCTGAGGATGCATTTTCCAACCAGTTAGAGTCTTATAAACCAAATCTCTTCTTTTTTGTTTTTAGAAAAAATGCAGTCCGATATGGAGAAGATTCAAGGTAAATATACCTACTTACTGAGCTCTGGACATTTCAAGTTTCTTGGGAAGGAGCTGAGTATATAGCATTCAGGGGGGTCAGCAAGATGGCTCAGTAAGTGAAGTCACTTACTGGGCAAACCTGTCCACCTGAATCTGGTACTTGGAACCTACAGAAAGGTGTAAGGAGAGAACAGACTCCACGTGTGTAATGAGATTTATGATACCGCTCGCGCGCACACACACATCTATGCGCGTTTGTTTGAGACAGTCGTAATGTGTACCCCAGTCTAGCCTATCACTCACGGTCTCCTGCCTCAGACCTTTGGCCTCTGGGGTTACAGGTGTGGCGCCATATCCATACTCCACAGCTGCATTTAGTTCAGTGGCTAGTAACCGGAAGTGGCTTTCCTTGATCTGATTCTTGTTTATTTCTCTTCCTCTTCCTTTGCCACACTTCAAAGACTTGTGTGAAATCCTTGGCCAGCTAGAAATCCCACATAAATTAATGATGGCAGTGGGTGTCATTTGAGCCACCCAGCCTCTACAACAAAGATGGTTCGTACAAGTTAAGAGTTTTTTATATATATATATATATATATATGTCATGCATTTGAACTTTTTGCCTTTGCAGAATCCAAGGCTCTCTGGAGGGTGGAATTCTTGACCTTGGCTCAGTCTGATACCGTGTTTTACGAAGTTCACACATGTTATCTGTATAGCCAAGGTTCCCAAGCCCTAAAACTCCTTGCATGTGCAAAGCATAGTGGTGCATGCTGTAAACCTAGTACTTTACAGCTGATTAGCGATGGCTGCCATGATTCTGAAGCCAGCCTGGGCCATACAGTGAGTTCCAGGTCAGCCTGAGTTACATAGTAAGACTGTCTGTTTAAAAGAGAAAAAATCCCTGGGCAGATAAGCAGGTACGGAGGCATAGCGTCGAATGAACCAATCAGTACCAAGTTGACACAGGCGTTCAAGAATGCGAGTGGACTCTACTGCTTCATGATTTTTTTTTAACCAAGTTGCATTTACTTAACATGTTTCCTAGAAAGACACATAGTCAGTAACTTTTCTCTCTTGTCTTTCAGAGTTGAGAGAGGCTCAGTTATATTCAGGTAGGTACTAGAAGACAAACCATGTTAAAGGATTAAAAGCTGTGAGCCTAACCACTATTATAAGTGCTTTGAGGCGGCCTTAGTTGGAATCCTTCAGTTGCATGCATACAGATATGCAGCCAGAAGCCCAGTAGTTGGGAAGCTGAGGCAGGGGCATCAGGAGTTTAAGGCCATTTTTTGCTATATAGCTAATCTGCATAGTTTCTGTCTCAAAACAGATAAAGGGAAAGCTTGAGTAGAGTGGATGTTCAAGGCAAAATCTCAGAAGAAATAGAAGAATGATTTGAAAGGTGGTAATAAGCTAAAGCTTTTAAATTCAGGAATTAGGCATATGGAACAAAGCTGTAAATGCAGTCTATGAAGGCTGTGAGAAAAGGAACGGGGAATAAATTGTATTGCCTTCATTGTTATCCACACAGGCAGTCAGCTAATCTAACAATACATTTTTAGGTTCTGAGTCAGGGTCTTGCTAACACCGGCCATAAGCTGGTTTGGAACTCCTGAAGATATTCCTGCCTCAGTCTCCCACGTGTGCCACCATGCTTGGTTCCAACAGTAATGTTTTAAATAAGTAGTTCACAATGCGTTTGATCATATAATGAGTACAATCTGGTGGGCATCTCTTACCGTGTTCCGGGGAAGTGGATGAAATGCCAGGTAGTGTTGAGTGGGCTCTTCTGACTTTCAGCTGACCTCCCCCTTTGTTTCTACAGTTGATGTGACCCTGGACCCAGACACAGCCTATCCCAGCCTGATTCTTTCCGATAATCTTCGGCAAGTACGGTACAGTTACCTCCAGCAGGATCTGCCAGACAACCCTGAGCGGTTCAATCTGTTTCCCTGTGTCTTGGGCTCTCCGTGTTTCATCGCTGGGAGACATTACTGGGAGGTAGAGGTGGGAGATAAAGCCAAGTGGACCATAGGTGTCTGTGAAGACTCGGTGTGCAGAAAAGGTGGGGTGACCTCAGCCCCCCAGAATGGATTCTGGGCAGTGTCATTGTGGTATGGGAAAGAATACTGGGCTCTTACATCCCCGATGACTGCACTCCCCCTGCGGACCCCTCTCCAGAGGGTAGGGATTTTCTTGGACTATGATGCTGGTGAGGTTTCCTTCTACAATGTGACAGAGAGGTGCCATACCTTTACTTTCTCTCATGCTACCTTCTGTGGGCCAGTGCGGCCCTACTTCAGCCTAAGCTACTCGGGAGGGAAGAGCGCAGCTCCTTTGATCATCTGCCCTATGAGTGGGATTGATGGGTTTTCTGGCCATGTTGGGAATCACGGTCATTCCATGGAGACCTCTCCATGAGGAAGTGAACTTGGACCACAAGTGCGGTTGCCTGTAATCCTACCCCAGGCACAAGGGATCTTGTTGTCTTGATTCCTGTCCATCAGAGCTGGGTGTCCTTACCTTTCCATGCCCCTACAGTGAGAGACAAGATGTCCATCCGTGGTCTCTCCTACACTTCCCCTTCCCTTGCAGATTGTGAGATGTAATGAAAAGTATTACTATTTCCCAGAAATAAAAACCAGATTCCTCCTCCCGTGTTTCACACGTTGTTTTGTTTTTGTTTTACACATGACTAAGTACATAAAAGAATATGGATAGGATTTGGATTTGGAGAACTGCTTTCCAGATTCCTGTCTTGGCTTCTCTCAGTGTGGATCATAATATGGAAGTATAAGCCAAATAAAACTTTTCCTCCCCAAGGTGCTTTTGGTCAGTGTTTATCATAGCAATAGAGAAGCAACTTAAAAAATTGGTACCAGATTCATGACTTATTGCTATGATAGATCTGACCTTGTTTTGGAAAGGATTATGGAAGTGTTTGTAACTTTGGTTTGGAAATTCAGAGTGCTGAGAGAAATGCAGGTGATAGAGACCTGACTACGAAGTTTCAAGGGGGAACAAATATTATTTGGGTCATTAAGTATGTGTGGTTTCTTCATAGCTCAGGCTGAAGAGTTGCCTGTGAATAACGAGACCAGTAACACTGAAGTGAAACTTGTTTTTTACCATAACAGTCAATGCTGGTTAGCTGGGGCTGAAGAATCAGCTAATTAACAAAAGGCCAGCACTATTGAGGTGAAATCTTCTGGGAAGTATTTCCACAGGGTCAGCACACAGAAGCAGTGGTCCTCTGATAATCCTTCAGTTCCTGCCTCCAGGTTCCAGCTCTGATATCACCCAATGATGGACTATAATGTGGAAATGTAATCCAAATAAACCCTTTCCTCCCCAAGATGCTTTTTAGTCTGTTTTACCATAGCAATAGAGAACAAACTAAGACATTTCTGAGCCGTGTCTCCTTTCTAATAACCCAGGATGGAATTTCAACCCAGGTGTGTTGAAATGGCACACACACCCCTTCTAGTTTTTCTTTGATGACACAGTACCTCTACTCCGATTGTACTTAGTTTACTAGCGCCATAAATATGGACTAGTTTTGGTTACAATTATTTTACATTAATAGTGAAAAATGTCCGTGCCTATCTAGTGACATAAATTTTAACCGGTGTGTCTGCCTCAGTGACTTTCCAATGGCTTTGCCCATTCTGTTAAAAGGTCTAACTTGGTGTTAGGCAAATATTATCTAAGATTATTATCCCTGCAGTGTTTGTGAGCTGGAAGTGTTGAGGTGGTGCTCCAGAGCCTCATTGCATCCTTTTGGGGTCAGGTGTGCCATTAGGGGCAACTCCATTCCACGGCCTTTGGAGCCAGAAGCTAAAATCGCTTTGAGCAAGCCCTACCATGGTTCTTAGCCCTGCTTCCTGTTGAATACATGTCTTGCTGTGTTTTCCAATCCAGTTGGTACTTGGAGCTGGGAGAATGGGGCCTAAAAATGAGGTGGAGTAACGTCATCTCATTGCAATAGCCAACTTTAATTTAGAGCACCAGACAGTTCTTTTTAGGATTACATTGAGTAAAGTGTACAATCTCAAGGACAAGCCACATGTGGCAAGAAACAGTTTTTCTATACAGGCATATAAACAATAACCAGTTGTAATGAATAATATCTAAACTTGCTTCTATCTGATACACCTCGGAGGAATGTGGGAACATTCTAAGTCCATGTTTTTGAAGAAATTGAGGTTACAAGACTTGCTCTCTTGGGGTTTTCTCACAAGCACTCAATTTCCCTTGCATGACTCCATTCCAACACTGTTTAAAAATAAAGTGAATATGTATTTTATATTGCTGTTCTTTCTGGGTTTCTTGGTTGAGAAGTGGTAGCAGCTATTGATTTTCCAGTATGGGTCCATAATCTCCGACATAATAGCTTCCTTCCAAGTAGTTTATACAACTGGTTTCTCTGTCCTGGCACTGTTTCTAGTGCTGAGAAGCTACCATGCCTTATACATGGCCTATAGCCATTGCGTTGGCTGGTCCGCTTATTTCACCCTGAGAATGTTTCCAGGCCTGTGTGGGTTCTTATTACTAGTGTGGGGTTTTGTTCCTGAGACAGAATCTCTTGAAACCTACACTGGCCTCACACTTGGTGTGATCTTCCTGACTTGGTCCTTTGGGTGCTGGGATTACAGGGAGAAGGCACATGCCCAGCTGAGTGTTTTTAAACTGTCTCTGAAATAATGCAGCCCGAGTGGAATAGATCAGAGGGCTCAAAACATGCTTCCCAACAAAACAGCAAGCCCAAGTTTGTGGATAATGTCACCATGTGCTGCAGGAAACGAGGTGTCCCTGGGTTACCCAGGACTAAAAGATGTCAAGGATGAATTAAGGCCTTGCTGGCAGCAGGGAGTTCCAGCCTTTATGGACTGAATCTTTGAACAGCCACACTAAAGCATATTTATTGATTGTTCATGAAAGTTGTTTTTTGGGTAAAACAAGTCCCTTATACCAAAGGTCGTAATCTATATAGCTCCTGATAGAAAGCACCTTTAGTCCTTAGTGTGCATGGTTTGCAGTACCCAACAATGCAAGGCATTCTCAGTGTTCCACAACGTCTCGTGGCCAAAGTCATGCAAAGGCTGCAGCGCTCCTTCAGAAACACAACACTATAGACAGCAGAAAACATCACTGGTCTCTACAGTGATTTCTTCCAAGTACTTCTAGAAAACTATTCATTCTGATGTTTGCCCTAGATATAATGTTTCTAGATTTCCTGCTACAGTGAGGCTGAGAAAAGTCTCAGGAGTTTAGGTCTTAGCTGCTTCTGTACATGGCCTCAGAATACTAGATTGTTTAGCTACGTACACATTTAAATATACTCATTCCTAGTCTGAACTTGGGCTTCCATGGCTGAAGGCCATTAGTAGATGTCTCCTAATGCATGAATTATGTCCCAGCTCTTCATATTTTAGCAGGTCAACCCAGGTGGCTTCCACAAGGCTGGATTAGTTTCTACAGATGTATAAATGCTTAGAATAAGACATGTGTATTTGAAACACTGACACTGAAGTCCTCTGACCTCTACACATGCACCGTGGCATGTGAGGGAGAGGATGTGCACATGCACACAAACATGTTTTTATAAAAGGGGATTTTTGAACAAGATGAAATTTAACGTTGAGTGAAAAAAAAAAATCAGTTAAGTTTATGAACAAAAGGGTCACCATTACTTGAGTGTGTGGGGAAGACGGCCAAGAGGAAGCAGCCATGAGGTGATGTCTGTTTTTCGTGGTGGTGGGTTCATGAGTACTTAAGATTTCAGCTTTAAAAAGTCCTATTTTGAATAGGATAAACAGCCCTCAAACTGAGCTGGAGAGATGGTGCAGCAGTTAAGAATTCATAAACAATGCTGGTTTGGTTCTCAGCATTTCAGTCTGAGGTCGTTTGATCCCATGTTATCACCTTCACAGATACCAGGCACAGATGTGGTTTACATACGTACATGTAGGCAAAACCTTCACATATATTTAAAAAAAAAAAACAAAAACAAAACTAAGTAAACCTGAAGCTAATTCTAAATCATTCACCCGCACCTGTAGGAAGGTGAGCAGGCCTGGCTGTTCTGGAACTCGCAGAGGTCGGACTGCCTCTGCCTCCCCAGTGCTGGGATTGAAGGCGTGCAGCCATAAACTACCTTTTCATTCACTGACTCAAAATATGAGCTCTAAAGGCAGACATGAGCACTCCACTCCCTCTCTCTCTCTCTTTCCCCCTCAACCTTCCCCTCCCCCTAGCCCCCCGGCACAGGAAATCATCTACACGTGCCTTGAGTTGCTCCTTTTTTTCCTGGTACAGCACCTATAAGAGACACTTAGATGACAAGGGGAAACTAAACATGGGACAGACCTCGCGCCAAATACATTTAGAATAGAGGGTATGCACGATCATTTCCAACCATTTAAAAGCATATGAAATTAAGGACAAAGCTGCAAATGGCTGATAGTGAAAGTTGTTACTACCTTTTATCTGAAGTCCAGACCAAAGGATATATACAGAAAAATTACCTCCCTGACTGCCCACCCCTCCAATAAAAACTTACTGTGCCTAAGTGATTCCTAGTGTGCCAAGAACGCTATTGCCTATTTTCAGTGAAAAGGGAATCCAGTGTCCTTGGGCACATAGACATTCATGGAGGCAAACCCCCATAAACACAATGAAAAAGAAAAGTTCCTCACAGGCCAATCCAAACCAAACCATTCCTTAGTGAGACCCTCTTCCTGGGTGATTCTAGATTTTGCTAAGTTAACAAAACCAAACATCATATGTTCTGTTACTTTTACTTTTCTGTATTGAAGTGTAAATACTCAGCTCTGCCTTCTGAGGGGTCAATTCTGTATTCAAAGTTTGAATGTAGTAGGGTATATAAAGGTACACACATCGGGCGCTTTCATGACTTCATTCATGGCATGTGCAGAACGTTCATGAGATGTGATCTCTAAATCAAATTCAAGGTTCATTGCCTTGAAGGAAGAGAATAATAGGGGAAAGCAGAGCTGTCATCTATTACCTATCTTCTATCCATCTGGTACTGTAAATTGAACCCAGGGCCTTCTTGGTAAAAGTGAGTAACATCCATGAAGACTATATACAGTAAAACTCTGTCACCATCTCCCAACGTCAACAATCACCAGTTCATGTTGAATCCCATTTTGAATTTCACTTCATCTCAGTTTCAAACTTCCCATCATACCCCAAAGTAAATTCTGAACATAATATGGGAAAATCTGGTAATTTATGAGTTTCTTTATAAAGGTCAGGTGGATCTCAGGGCTGGATCAGTGCTAAGTTCTTGCTTACCAGTGCAAGAAATTTGGTTTAGTCCCCATAATTGATTCTGGGTCAGGGAAGAAAACTAAGGCCTGGAGTTCTGTAGTTTTGGGTTGGGTTGGTTTTCTGAGGCAGTCTTAATATTATATACATAAGCTGTCGCTGACCTGCCTATGTAGCCCAGGGTGATAGTGAACGCCTGACCCTCCTTTCACAGCCTTAGGGATTACAACTGTGTGCCCACTCTTCTCATCTTTAACTGGTGCTGTCACCTGTCAGTTTTTTTGTTTTGCTTTATTTTGGGTTTGTTTTGTTTTTTTAAAGTCCCTACCACTTCCTCCAGTAATCTACCAGCCTTTTCAAATCCCCTCTGGTAGGAAATGCTTTCATTAAAATGTAGGATTGGGGACTGGAGAGATGGTTCAGCAGTTAAGACCACTTCCTGCTTGCTCTTGCAAAGGGTCAGAGCTCAGCTACCAGCACCTATACCAGTCTACAAATGCCTGTAACCCCAGTCCACTCCTGGCCTTCATTACCACCCATACACACGTGGCATACACCCAACACACATATACACACAGAAATAGAAAATAAATCGTAAAACAAAACAAAACTAAGTGTAGCTTTCTGGGGATGGGGACAGAGGAGATGGGGATGGGGAAGGAGGGGGAAGGGGAGGAAGGGAGGAAGGGAGGGAGAGGGAGAGAGAAACAGAGAGAGAGACAGAGACAGAGAGAGCAGGCTGGGAATGGCACACACTTTTGAAACTTTCAACTCACCCCCAAGTAACACACCCCTTCCAACAAGGCCACAGCCACTAATCGTTCCTAAACAGTTGGAGCAACTGAGGACCAAGCATTCAAACATGTGAGCCTATAGGGGGAATTCGGGGCCAACTAACAAGATACCCTCAGTTATTAAAATTTGTGCAAAAGAGTATTTGGCTACTTAGTACAATGGTTCTCAACTTCCTAATGCTGTGACCATTTAATGTTATGGTGACTCCCAACCATAAAATTATTTTTATTCCTACTTCAGAACTGTAATTTTTCTAGCTATGAATCATAATGTAAATGTTTTTGGAGACAGAGCATTTCTAAAGGGATTGAGAGCCGCAGGTTGAGAACCACTGACTTAGAATGTATGTGTATTTGCATTGTGTTACTTTGGAAAGCAAATGGATAATGTGGACCCTACACATGACCGTTTGGGGATTTCATTTGTTTGTTTGTTTTTGCAAGGATTAGTTTAATTATGGGAAATGTTAGCAGTTGTTATAGCTGAGAGATGAGACTGGGGGCGATTTTCAGTTTTGACTTTATTCTATTTTCTGTGACTCTGGACTTTGCAATTCAGAAAAAAATTATAGGAAGTACATTAATTATAATTATTAATTGTAATGATGGGTATCACTTCTTGTATAACTTTCTTCCCAAAGAGCAACAGCTTATGAAAGAAAATACAACAGACCTTGTATGTTGGAGAGAGGCTCATTATTCACTATACTCTCGATTTTTTTTTTTTTTTATCATTTAAAATAGATTATGAAAACAAGAGTCTGGAAAGCTAAGGCATACTAACCCAAAATTATTCTCTTCATACAAAAACAAAAAAAAGTCTTTGCGCTAATAAAAAAAAAAATATGTAAAATTCTACCGGTTCAAAGTTGACTAAAATTTGCAAATATGTATGCCTACTCTCTGAACTTCGCCCCAGATACACCAGAGTTCAAATTCTGAACATTTACTGTTCTCCCCTGAGTGGCATTTGGCCGTCAAATGTCGCTTCCATACAGCGTCCCTAACCTCTAGAGTGCAATTCTGAGGGCCAGAGACAGAAAGCAGCAGAGACCAGGGCTGCTGGCCCTGTTTTCCGTCTTTTCTCATAATCTTGGCGAACCAGATGGAGAGCACAGACTCTCTGTCTTCAAAACATTTGCATCTACCTTTATGCATGGAAATTTCCTCCCTTCTTTTTCCTCGGCCAAATATTCTTCCATTTTACTCCACACGTGACCATCTTTTGTCATCGTTTCCAACAAATTCTGATGTCGCTGTCTCAGCTAGGGTGCTAGGGCAATCTCTATATCAGGAAAATATCTGCAGCACTTTGCTGTGTGTCAGGATGGCCGAGTGGTCTAAGGCGCCAGACTCAAGCTTCGCTTCCCTAACTGGGGATTCTGGTCTCCGTATGGAGGCGTGGGTTCGAATCCCACTTCTGACACAGTACTGTTTTTATTTTTCTCACCTCAGTATCGAAAATTATGTAGCAACTTGATCGCATTACTTAAGAACTATCGAACCACGTAATCTTAAAATTTTATTTTGAAAATTTTTCTAATAGGAGCAGCCGATACTGACCATAGAAGCGGAAGCACGGCTATGGTTTTGAGGACGTGAGATTCGCTTTGCCGTGCTATCGGCCTGCGGAGACAACTACGGACTGCGAACAAAACTGAGCTGCGGGTCCTGGGAGGTCTGGTCACTGGATATCGACTACACAGCCGCGGTTGGCCGAGCGCCTAGCCCACAACGAGTGCCGCAACCCTGAAGTACTGCGGTCTCCACAGCGCCTCCTTGCGGGCCTCGGGATAAATAATCGTTTCACCGCCTTAGTCCAAACTCCTCCTCCCAGGTCAAACAGAATCAGTGCGAGCAGCTTGTGTCTTAGGCAGTGCTTTCTCTACAAGCATCCGTGTCATCAACTACTTAGTGGGTTTTATTGTTGGTTTGGTTTGGTTTGGTTTGGTTTGGTTTGGTTTGGTTTGGTTTGGTTTGGTTTGGTTTGGTTTGGTTTGGTTTGGTTTGGTTTGGTTTGGTTTGGTTTGGTTTGGTTTGGTTTGGTTTGGTTTGACCCAACACGAAGTCCAAAAATACATACTATTTTTCTAATATGCTTTCACTCAATATTTGTTGGGTAATAAGTTGAACATTTATTTCGTTTTTCCTCATAAAGGAGCTATTGTAAATCGGTAGAATTAATACAACCTGTTATGTTGCTGTTACAGAACGTTCAATAAAAATAGAAAATTTCTGGAAATTCGTTCCATTTGCCCTACAAAATTTCTTGCTATCTCTTTCTTCATTCTGTCTTTCTTCCTTCTTTCTTTCTTTCTCCCTACCTTTCCCTTCCGGCCCTATTTGACTTTGGAATCCTGTGTGATCTGCATACTTTGCCTCCAAAAAACACCTATTTTTTCCAGAAAAAGAAACAAACAGATCATGTAAAAGAAAGATTTAAAATTCCTTTCAGAATCCAGAGTGCACGGTTTCTTTCCCAATGCCTATCTTACATGTGTGGATTTATTCTGTTTTTCTTCTATGCTCATATCCCTAGGACAGGACCTGATTACCTTTGGAAGAGCTTCCACATGTTTGTGGGATGACTAGCCCCACCCCAACCTCCCACTTTGAAAAATGAAGTATTTTCAAATGGTGGAGGGGGAGGGGGGGGAGGGGGATGCCTGTTTTTTAAATCTTTCTTCAGATACTTTCCCAAACACTACAATTTCTCAATGTTACTTAGCTCCCAGATTAAAAAACAAACAACAACAACAACAACAACAACAAAACCCCCATTATGTCAGAATTTATTTCATAGCAATTCACAAGCTCTGTTGGTCTGTTAGCTGAAGTATACAAAGTAATTCTGAGTTTCCTTTCTAAATAAAAAGCACATCCCTTGCTTTAAGAAGAATAAAAGATAATCTATTCTTGAGGCAATATGAGTGACCAGGGCTCAGGAACATGGATTCAGGTTATGCAAAAAGGTGAATTTTTACTTATAGGACATAGAGAGTAATAAATTAAGGCATTTACCAAATTATACTGGTGGGGACATCAGGTAGTCCACTTACAGCAAAGCTGGGAAATCTGCTCTAGGTTTCAGGTGCTGTCTGGCAGCGGCCTTAGCTTCTCGGTCCGTGGAAGCTAAGGGTCTGCTAAAAGACTAATCCAAAGGAATTCCCTGATAGGCAGCTGTGGTGGGTGGTGGAGGGAATGCATGGAGCTAAAAATTGCACCAGATAACTTGGCTCTGGGTCTGCAATATTTTAAATCTACCCTTGTAAGACTCTAATCATCCATTCAGCCTGGGTCAGCAAAGATGAACCACAGAGGGATAGAACTGTCAAGGTGAGGCCCAGGACTGGATTGGACGGATGGATGGATGGATGGATGGATGGATGGATGGATGGATGGATGGATGGATGATGGATGGACTAAAGGACAGAACACAGAGTAGCTGTGTAAAGCAATGGGACTGTAGTGTGTGGTATTTGTACCAGGGACAGCTGGAGGTTCTTGGTCTTTCCGTTCCTTCATGCACATACCTAGTGGTTCAGTGAAGGTGGGTAGGAGTGTCACCATCACATTGTTTTATGTCTCTCCCTTTACGGGGTCCAGGAGTCGGTCCCTTTGTTGGCTCCCAACACCCACATGTAGTTCACAACTAGTTCCGGGAGATCCAACGCCCTCTTCTGGCCTCTATGGGCACTGCACACACACAGTGCAAATACATACATGCAGGCAAAATACTCAACCGCATAAAAGAAAAATAAATGCTTCTTAAACACAGACACATACTGATGACTGGGCAAGATGGGACACACCTTTAATCTCAGACCGCAGAAAGCAGTCAGGTGATATCTGTGGGTTCAAGGCCAGCTTAATCTACATAGGGACTCATACATTTGTTAGGGATACATAGTGAAATTGTCTAAAAACAAGAACACAAACAACAACCAAACATCAGGTAAGTAGGTTGCCACAGGACAGGAAATCTTTAGTTATCTAAGGCTATCAGTTGACATTCTTAGCCTTTGGGTTGGTGGTTTTGTGTTAATAGAAGCTAGGGGTTCAATTTGTATATTGCAAAAAAGATACCTAATATACATGAGGGTGTTAAGTAACACATGTAAGTGGACAATTGATGGGTATTTAAGAGTATAAAGATAACCCAAGATCATTTGGTGATCCGCAATCTTCCAGTTCTTCATGACCCCAATCGGTCTTGCAGAATGTTTAACACTGATGCCTTGTTTCTGTTCGCAACACAAAGATGCCTACGAACGTCTGCAAACGACACAAAGCGTTTATGACACTGCTAGAAAAATACCAAGATGCCAGCAAGTCTCGAAAGCTGTCAAGAGAAGGAAAAAAGAAAAGAAAAAAGGTTAACTCTGGAGCCCTGGTGCAGGAAGCTAAAGTGAGGAAAATCACTAAGACCTCTAGCGCGCTAGAGAGGATCTGGAAGAAGTCTTGGCCTTTGACTTGTAAAATCGACTCCAAGATCGCTGTAACTCGTCGGGAGGAAATTAATCTTTACTCCTTCTTCCGGAGCTCATCCGTCTGAAAACTGGGAATTGCTGTCTGGTTTGGCGCATGAGGCGAGGAGGGCTTGGGCTTCGGGGATGTAGTGGCTCCGGCGCTGAACACGGGAGGGACGCCTTTGCGTGCCCACGCGGCGGACTCTGCACAGCCGAATTCATCTCAACCCTGACCCGGACCAGACTTGGTTCCTGCCATTTCTCTAGGTCCTGGAAGAGAATGTGCCGCAGCAAAGAACCTTAAGAAAGATTTTTTCCTCTCCACTCGTTCCCCCCCCCCCCCCAAGGTAAACTAGGACACACATTATTTGGTTTTGGTTTTTCATCTCAACCTGTTGCAATATTGTTACGTGCTTCACGTGCTTCACGTGGAGGCTGACCCCTGGGAAGCTTAGGGACAGTTCCTCCTGAGTCCTAGACCGGCCTGGCTACTTTGTCTTCGTACTTTTCCCTCTTCCCCAAATGTTTGTAAAACCACTTACATACATTCTGTGTGTGTGTTTGGGGGAAAGGAGGGACTATGTTAACAGGAAAGATGTTATATAAATAAGGGTGAAATTAAGTTTTTGTTTGGTTAGTTGGTTGTTGTTGTTGTTGCTGCTGCTGCTGCTGCTGCTGCTGCTGCTGTTAGGGATAGAAGTGAAATTTCCTGCACAAGTGATGAACGGGACATAGGAAAGAGTAGTTCATTCTTTCGAAATAGGGAAGGCAAGGCTCTTTTTATTAAGGGAGTTGTCTATATTATATCTTATAGACTCTCTTTGCAATTAAACCAGTCTGGAAATCATCATTTGATAGCATATAGATTTTTTTTTCCAGTTTCTAATATAGTAGTTTAAGTTGTTTCCTGTTACCATGCACTTGGTGTCTGGGTTTCCTTCATCACAAGTGGTAGGTAGAGTTTCCTACTTAGCACACCGAAAAGAGCATCAAGCTGCCCCAGCAGGAAGGGTTTAAAGCGTTCCTTGTGGATCTCACTCAGAAGGTCACAAAGCCAAGCCAACTACAGCTCCAAGTTCCTAAAGGTGGAGAGAGATGTATTTGGAAACAGGAAATCAGCACCACAGGGGGAAAAATTCCACACTGGGGAGATTGTTTCCTAGTTCTGGCATCAAGAGACACTGGAGCATCAAGAGGTGCCCAGAACTCTTCCACACTGACAGTAGGATGTACAGCAAAGGTCCTGACCAGGACCTTCAGGCCCGAGTTGCTTAACAACAGAATGAATCTTCCCCAAGTTCTGGTGGTGTAGAAGACAAAGGTCCCTTTGGATTCAGTCCCCTGTGGGGTAGATGGCCAACCTCTTGCTCTGTCCTCACATGGCATAGGAGGGAGAGCTCTCTCCTGTCTGATGGAATGCATTCATCCCATCATGGAGCCCTACCCCCAGAGCATCTCCTAACCAGCCTTCTTACAGGTCCATCTCTAACTGCCACGTTAGGTTAGAGTAGTGCTTGTTATCAGCATGGGAGGCTTTTGGGGGGAATGGGGGTCCTCATTAGTATCTCACTCTTCCCTTTGTTCCTGTTAAACTCCCCACCCCACCACCCCTTTGGCATTTGAGATAGGATTTCACAATCCTCCTGTCGTGGCCTCTAGAATACTTTACCAGTATGTGATGCTATACCTAGCTTTTCTTTCTCTCTTTTCTTTTCTGAGACAGGGTTTTTTCGGTGTAACCTGGAACTTACTCTATAAACTAGGCTGGCCTCAAACTCACAGAGATCCACCTGCCTCTGCCTCCTGAGTGCTGGGATTAAAAACATGTGATACCACTGCCTAGCTCCATACCTGGCTTTTATTAGTATCATTGAATAAAGAAAAATTCAATATCAAAATGTAGAATGTAAACAGAAAAAGAACCTAACATATTTAACATCAAGAATTCAAAATTATGCCAACATTTCTCTTCACCAAGAACCCTGTACCAGTTAGTGAGTGTGTGTGTGTGTGTGTGTGTGTGTGTGTGTGTGTGTGTGTCTTTTCCCAGCTTGACACAAACTTGGGTCGTCTGGAAAGAGAGATCCTCAGCTGAGAATGCCTCTACCTGATGGCCTGTAGGCAAGTCTGTGGGACCCTTTTTTGATTAAAGACTGATGTGGAAGGGTCTAGTCCACTGTGGGCAGTGCCACCACTGGACAGGTGGTCCAGGGTCGTATAACAAAGCAGGCTGGGCAAGCCATGAGAAAGAATGCAGTATGTGCATATTATTTCAGGGCTGACCACTTGACGCTGGATAACCAATAGGGGGTCTCTTCCCTGAGAAAGACCATTTCTCCTGCACTCAGCATTCCTTAGCTGACTGTAGTTCTTTGTCTAACGTTAAGGACAGGTGATTGGTTCCGTGTTAGCAAGTATTTTAGAGTCCTTATTCAGGTCTTATTTAGGAAACCCTGGGCTATTTTGCCTTTTTCTTTGTATAGTACACAGTAACCCCCCCCCCCCGTATACAGTTAAACAAGAGTTCTCTAAGCACTAGCCAGCAGCCATGCCACAGTACAAGACCTACACGAAGGAAAATAGATTTCAAATTACCAGAAAACGAGTACACCAATAAAACAAGAAAAATGCAAAAGCACACCGACCACGAAGGGACTCGAACCCTCAATCTTCTGATCCGGAATCAGACGCCTTATCCATTAGGCCACGCGGCCAAGTGGCAAGAAGGCGTAAATACGTAACAGTCAAATGAAATGTGACCAGATATGGGTGGAGTTTTCCCATAGAGATAACAAAAATTCAGTATAACATGCAAGTTCCTAATTTGGAATCAAAATTTACAAAGACTTCTAAAACGTAGATTTGGGGAGCTGTAAGTAGGCAGGTAGCTCAGTGTTCCTTCGTTTGCTACATTTTCTATGACCCGAGAACCACAGAGATGTCCAGTCAGAACTCAGGGGACCTTTGTCGCAAAGGAGGAAGGGAGGTGTACTGACGTTTGGATGGTGGGAATCAGAAAGGATCCGCAGCCAGCGAGCTTTAAAGAAAGCTTGTGTGAACGTGCGAAGTTGGCATAAGACTGGAAAAATAGTTTGCAAAGTTAGTTTAGGAAGGATAGAGAGAATGAAATTATTGGAAGATGGAGGCAAGAGAATCAAGAGTTCACGATCATCCTCAAATACCGAGAGTTCAGGGCACTTCTGGGTTACAAGAGATCCTGGCCCCCAAACAAAGCAAAACAGCAATGTAAAAAACAAAGAGCATTCTATCTTCAGATTCTAACGATCTCAAGTTACCACCTCTTTAGCTGCAGATTGGACTCAACACAGTGCTTAGGCATGAATTTATTTTGATCTAAGGGGTTTGCTGAGTTTTTATTTTTCCTTGGATATTTTAACGGGCAGCTGGTTGACTCCAGTGATAACCAACCCACAGACTTCTGAGAGTCCCCTGAAACTAGAAATTGGGATCTTCAGGGCACATTACAATTGTGCAGAGTCCAGCAAACATGCGAAGGATACCTTCCTCGTTTATTACTTTGCAACTAACTTATCAATTTACTTTAAACATGTAATAAATAAATAAAAGACAAAGTCCCACTGTGTAACTCATGCTAGGTACAGTCTCAATCCTCCTGCTTCTGCCTCCTAACTGGGGGTACAGACATCATCATCACAACCTCCTCCTCTTTCAAAGATGCTTTTGAAGACGCCCATTATTTTTTGGGGGTGGTCATTTTCATTTCTTTCTTTGGAGAAAACTGGCATTTGGTAGAATGTGTAAACACACAACTAAATATTCTGTGATTAGTTTTATGGCAACTCAACACAGGCTAGAGTCACGTGAAAGGAGAGAAGCTCTCATTTTCCCTTTAACCCCCATTAATCAGCTATTGATGGAGGAGTGACCAGTCCATGTGGGTGGTGCCATTCCCCCGGCTGATGTTTATAAGAAAGCAGGCTGAGCAAGAGAGGAAGAACAAGCCAGCAAGCAGCACTCCTGCACGCCCTCTGCATCAGTCCTACCTCCAGGCTTCTGCCCTGTTTGAGTTCTGTCCTGATTTCCTTTAGTGACGGACTACAGTGTGGAAGTGTAAGCTGAGTAAGCCCTTTCCTCCCAGAGTTGCTTTGGTCATGGTGTTGCATCAAAGCAATGGTAACCCTAACTAAGACAGAATTAATTTCTTGTAGATCTCTCCCTGCCACTCTTGCAGAAATAAAAAGAGAGCCATGAAGCCTGGTGAATAAAGATCAAATTGTTCATGCATTTTATCCGAGGGTAAGAACAGGCTTTTCTCTGCTCTTCCTCAGCTGTCCTGACCTTCCACACATCTGCATTATTTAATCTAAAACACCTTCCCCTCCAGCTCTTCCACACACTCGCCCTTCCCTCCTGGCCTTGAATCCCCCTACCAGGAGCTGGTATTTGGTTGTAGACTCTTTTTCTACCCAAGGTTTTCTGCTCTTCTTTCTCAATAATTTTCAAAGTTAATATCTTCAAAAACCCGAGGGAGGGCTGTACCAGGAGCTCATTAGGAAACAGCAAGTGCAGGGAGGGGCTTCCTCCAAATTTTCCTTGTCTACCCAAAACCTAATCTTCCAAACTAAAATTGTTAACAATTGCCCTGAACTCCACCAAAAATCTCATCAAGCATGGATGAACTCTTTTATGGGAGGCTGGAAGTCCATACATCCAGATAGACCTTTTCAAATGCTGTTCAAACCCATTTTCCTGAAGCCCATTCATCCTTCCTACAAATCATTCCCTTCTCCAAGTTGCCTACATCCCTTCCCCCATCCCCTGTGAAGAAAGTATAGAAGCTTCTAGATCTCGGTTGGGAATATTTACTTTTCGTACCTGTGATGTTCCCTATGTATGTAATAAACTTGTGTGTCTTTTCTTCTCTTAATCCGCACACTGTAAACTTAATTCATAGTCTTAATTACTGAATCCACAGGGGATACAAGCAAGTTTTTCTTTCTGTTAAGTGACAAATTTAAGAAACATAAAAGAGTTTCACATGACTACATGGTAGCAAGATTAGGAAGTTGACAGTGTAGAAAAGTAATATTTTTTAATGTCACTTAAGAAACAGATGAGCAAAGTGAAAGTCACCGGGCAAGGCACTTTTTTTTAAAATTGAAAATAGGGTATGCCATGATTTATATCAGGCAAGCAACTGCACATGGGAAGGAAGTTCACTTACTTTTTATTCTAATGGAGGTGGTGACTGTGTCTCACTTCATTAGCTAAAGCTTGACTTTGCAATCTGATACCGTTGGTGAATTCATCAGCCTTAAAATGACAGGGCAGACCAACTCTCCAGAGTTTCTCGAGATAGGAGAGGTTTATGAAATATTGGTCTTTTGTAGACTAGCCAACTTTGATCAGAAAGAAAGTCTCATAATTCCCTCCTTTATTAACATATTTAATTTTTTTCTCTAAAATTCAGCCAACATATATTACCTTTCTGAAGTCTCTAGTAACAGTAAATTGTTGATAACTGACTGGGGATTATTTGGTGAGGGCAATTCCAGTGAGACTCTGGACAAGTGTCTAAGGATTTATGTCTTTTACGTACATGGGTGCTTTGTCTGCATGTCTGTATGTCTGCCTGCACACCAGAAAAGGGCATCAGATCCCATGATAGACAGTTGTGAGCCTCCATGTGTGTGCTGGGAATACAACTCAGAACCTGAGTCCTCTCTCCAGCCCCCCACCCTCCTGCAAAGACTCTGGATGAGTCCCTTAACAGAAGGAATTAAGCATTCCACCTGTCTGTTTTAGCATGGCTTGAGGTGCGGCTTTCTTGCTGGGGTGATCCTTTAGCCAGGTGATTGACTGGACCCAGCCAGGCCTTAGGGTCCACACTTGTGGCCAGGCATTTTTCTCTCAACAGGCTTTTACTGATACTTTTACAGTCTTCCCTCTGAAGAGGTAATCCTAGGAAACAGAGGAGAAATCAGAATCCCTAAAACACGTCTGGCATCTTTAGCCTCTGGCAAGGAAGAGGCTGCCAAGTTGAGTAAGAACACAGCTTTTTTTCATCTAGCATTCATTTATTTCTTTACTTGTTAATTAGCTAATTAATTTACCAACAGAGTCTGGATGGCCTGAACCTCATGCTATAGATTAGGCTGGCCTCAAATTCATAAAGACCTGCCTGACTCTGCTTCCCAGCCGCTGGGTTAAAAGGTGTGCACTACCATGCCTGACCTTTTCGTTTGTAAATCCTTCTTTACTTAAAAAAAAAAAAAAAATCCCATTTTACATCCTTCAGCATTCTGGCATCTGTGCATCTAACCATCTAATAACTTGGTATTCTGTCCCTTGAGTCTAGGTTGGGATGTGCCTTCCCAAGTTGGGGTCCTTGCAAATTCGTGTGAGCTTCCCAGTCTACTATGTCAGCTTCTTAGCTCCCATTCGTAGAGAGCTAGTGTTGGAGGCACACGGCTGGGGAAACTATGTTTCCTCTGGTCACCAGTAAATACCTCATGCACAACAGTCACCAGAGTTAAAACAAAAATCTACCCAGGACGTCTGGTCTAATTTCTGTAGTTTGGTATTAAAATGTACAAAACCCAAAACAACAAAAAACAAAGAAAACAAAAGAAAAAACTCCGATGGCCTGAACCCCATGAAAGGAGGTCCATTCATCTTTGCATCAGTTTTAACTGTGCTAGCCAGAGAAACACCACCTGGATCTTGTTTGATCTCTCATTGGCTTCTAGGTATAAGCTCTGGCTGGGAAGGAAACCCAGGAAGTGGAAGGGATGAGAAGATGTGCCCAGTGCACATAGAGGGCCTTCTTCCTTGGAGAGGCGGTGGACAAACTGGAACATGACCTTGATACCATTTTGTCCCACTCAAGCGTGGCACTGAGAGCAAACAACTTTGTGACTGGAGTCCCTTAGAAATTAACTTGTTAAAAAAAAGTCAGTCCTGATATAAAGCTTTAATGTTCTTGTATGCCTTTTCAATACAGTTAGACAAGCAACTGCCTCAGGACTAAGGCTAAACTAAGTTTTAAACCAGGGGCAAGTGGCTTAGGTGCCAATTTAACATATCAAAGTGGACCTGGCCTCCTGGCTCTCGTGTCCCTCAGTCCCTACCTGTAACAGGGTATATCTGGCATACCCTGCCCTCCACCCTGAACTCTCCAGTCCAAGAGCTGGGCCATCCTTACCGCTGAGACTCTTCCCTAGATAATCCACATATTGGTTTCCTGCTCTTCTTTTGTACCTTTGACCTTCTGGCTTGTACTTGGTTCCCTTTTCTCCCTTCCCTTCTCCCTCTCCTCACATGGTACAGGGTCATGTTCACTCTGAACTCTCCCAGATGTGTCTGTCTCTATACTCTCCCACATACCTATAAAAAACTTTCTCCTCCAACATACCTAGGAGCAGTCATGTCCTCTCTCCCTCCTCCTCCCCCTGAGGTCCTCTGGTGTCACCAGACTTCAAAAACAGCGATTCCTAGCGGGTTTCAGCACTGCGTTGGGAAAGTTGATATTTCCAGTTTCATGGACTGAACAACTACTGACTTTTCAGCTGTATTATTTTATTGATTGATTGATTGATTTTCAGCTTTTCCAGCGTATAGATACCTGCTGTTGGACTACCCAGCCAAGGCCCGTGAAGACCAAGCCAATAATTTTTCTCTTATAATATATACATCCTATTGTATAATATAGCATCCTATTGTTTCTGTTCTGCCAGAGAACCCTGTCTAATAAACATTCTTGCTTTTCCTTCCGCTCTCAGGTCTCCCCTCTTTCTTTCCGGTCTTTTTCCTTTCTATCTTATTTTTTCCCCAAGATCCTAGTTTATTTCATTGAATTATATCCTCAAATTCCACTTCGACTGTTGTGCCGAGGCTGAGCGAGCGGGTCTCCCACCAGCTTACTTTGTTCTTTTCATCTTCCAGCATCACACTGCGGTGTCTGCCACCTTCCACAGCAGAGATCACCATCCAGCCCCCTCTCTGGAACAGTGAGGCAAGATACCTGTTATCCGCCCCAGTTGAAAGGTCATAGGAGGTCCCTGGGCAGGGATCCAGACTTTTCAGATCATCTTATTATCTTTTTCTTTGACTAGCTTGTCTTCCATATAGTATCTAAGACGCGGTATTCAAAATACATCAGAAATGACAAAACACCTAATGGCGAGAGTGGTAACATCCAGTCATAGGAATATTTTGTAAAAGGTTGTACGTGAGGGGGTGTAGCTCAGTGGTAGAGCGCGTGCTTAGCATGCACGAGGCCCCGGGTTCAATCCCCGGCACCTCCAGTTTTCAAGGTGTAGCACAATCGTACCGTACAATTTTCAACTCCTCTACAGATTTCAATCAACTCGTACAGAAACCGAGACCAGGGGAGACAAAGTCTTTTTACTCCGTCCAGTGTTTTTCTATCGAGGCATTTCAATCCAAAACAGAGCATGGCAAATGCCCTGATACAGAAAAGCAGAGAACAGATGCTGGGGCCAGACTGGAAATAAAAAAGACTGGAGAGGGGGATGGAGGGACAGAAGAAAGAGAGCGGTGGGGAATCGGAAACTTTCCAATTTTCCCACTCCTCCCACGGTAACTTCCCCTTCGTTGGTCCTCCTCTCGGTTCCTGTCATCTTTCATTTTTGTATTTTATGTGCATTCAAGTAACTTTAAAAGGCATAATACTCGGGCAGTGGTGGCGCACGCCTTTAATCCCAGCACTTGGGAGGCAGAGGCAGGCGGACTTCTGAGTTCGAGGCCAGCCTGGTCTACAGAGTGAGTTCCAGGACAGCCAGGGCTACACAGAGAAACCCTGTCTCAAAAAACCGAAGGGGAAAAAAAAAAAAAAGTATAATACTATGCTTGAATAGAGATAAAGTTCTTGGTGTGTTAAATAATTTTAATTAAGCCCCTGGGTCTGACTGGCTTGAAGTAGAACTTGGTCAGGTTGTTTAAAGCCCGCGCTGATGAAGGGAATCAGAAAACACACACACCTTCCTTCACTCCCTATCTGCTTCCACCTCACATTTTGAAGGGCCTCATATATGCATGTGTGAGTACGTCACTACACACTTGCAAATGTCAAGCACAACACTGGCAAAGAATCACGCCCAGGCTGCCTTACCTGTCTGGATGAGGGACGCCAACATTTAAGTCGTGGACTGCCCTCAGGACCGAGCCTCCGAAGAGAGCTCCGCATTGGCCCTGGAGGCTGACCTGGGAAGGCAGCTGAGGACTGTTTAGGCAGATAGTTGTAGGAGCTTCAACAAAGATCTGCACTCCATGCCGGGGTTGTGATGTTAAGGTAAGTCCCCTACTTTTACGAGTTTTTTCTGTGTAGCCCTAGCTGTCCTGGAACTCGCTTTTAGACTCACCTGGCCTCGAACTTGGAGATCCAGGAACCACCACCGCCCAACTTGTTTTTGATTTTTTGTTTTGTTTTGTTTTTTAATTAATGAATTTATTTTTTTATAAGACAGGGTTTTGCTATGTAGTCCTGGCTGTCCTGGACTTTAACTGTGTAGACCAAGCTGACTTCAAACCACAGATATGATTGTTGTAGGGAGTCTTCCTTTGGAATCGCAGCATTCCTTCCCAGTTAAAACATTTGCTTCGGGCAGAAAGAGGAGCCCCAGGAGATTTAGAGGAAAGCAAGACTTAAACGATTCTTGAGGGCCCTTACATGGCAGTTAAAAAAAAGGAAAAAAAAAAAATCAATTGCGGACAGCTGAGACTCAGATTGGTCAAACTAAGGGCTTGAGCAAAGGCTAAAACTTTACAGGTACCTACTGCTTTTTCAGAGGATCCAAGCTGCCTGAAACTCCAACTCCAGGGACATCAGTCGCCTCTGAGACTCCCCCACTCATGCACACACATACACATTATGCATAATTAAAAAAATATTTTAAGAAAAAGAATTTATTTTTATTTTGTTGTTATTTATTTTAAAATTTTTGTATCTTCTTTTGTGTTGTTATTGTTGTTGTTGTTGCTGTTGTTGTTTTGGTCTGTCGAAACAGGGTTGCTCTGTGTAGCCCTGGCTGTTCTGGAACTGGCTGACTTTGACCTCTAAGAGTTCTAAGTACTCAAACAACATTAACTGTATGTGATGGTGCATGTCTTTAAGCCCAGCATTCAGAGAGCAGAGGCAGATGGATCTCTTATGAGTTCATGGTCAGCCTGTTCTATATATCAAAATCCAGGCTAGCCAAGGTCATGTAGTCAGATCCTAAAGCAAAGTCAACATTTTCAAACCAGGTGTGATGACAAACTTCCAGTCCTCATATTTGGAAGATGGAGGCTAGGATCAAGAGTTCTAGGTCATTTTCAGACGCATACTGAGTGTAGAACCAATCTGAGTGACAAGAGTCCTTGTCAAAAAAAAAAAAAAAAAAAAAAAAAAAAAGCCAGGCAGATTTCTATAAGTTTGAGGCCTGCCAGAGTTACTTAGTGAGATGCTGTCTTATACAACAACAGGCAAAAAATGTTTTACAAAGTAAGAGACATTTATGGAATATATGGAATATTGATCCTCACAGGTTAGCCACCCTTAATAGAACAAACAAAAACAAAAAAACTTTCCATACAACTTTTTTGAGACTAGTGTTTTTGTTTGTTTGTTTTAATGAGAAAGAATTTTACTTTTTTTTTTTTTTTTTGAGACAAGGTTTCTCTGTGTAGCCCTGGCTAATCTGGAACTAACTCTGTAGACCAGACTGGCCTCAAACTCACAGAAATCTTCCTGCCTCTGCCTTCCAGGTACTGGGACTAAAGGTCTGTGTCACCACCCCTACGATGCTTGTTGTAAGGGGTGGGTGGAATCACATGGTTCCTGCCCCCTGGAACAGGGCCAGCAGGGCATGGGCCTCCACAAGTATGATGGTTGCTGTGGGCACAAGGCTTGTTTGTATAATAGTGCACATACTTTCACACTCTTCCTTTGAGAATGTTCTCCCTGTTAACATTAATGACTCCATGATAATTAGAGACAGCACAAGTCCAGGAGTCAAGGGTGTGTAAATGGTAAAATGGTAAATGCTGAGACCTTTAGGACAACCATTAAGGCTGTGGGAAAGAACTCTGGAAACTTGAGTTCAAACATATGTAATTTCTCAACTATGCAAAATATAAGGATGCAATATGACCTGTATAAGGAGCTTCACAGACCTAAAGGAACAAGGGCAGCTGTACTAGGAGCCAGCTTGTCAGAACGATACTGAGGAATGAGATAAAGAAATTTAGGTGATCATAGGGCAAGATCCTACCCAGCTAAGTTTTATGTTTGTGCTTATAAAGGCAGGGTTTAGGTCCAGATCCAAGCCTAGGCATGGTAGGAATGGTAATTTCAGGGCCAAGTCCCACCCAGCTTTGCCTGTGCTTGACAAAGGCAGGCAGATCTCTGAATACTTTTGCAATGTTAAAAAAAATGTGCTTGCTTTCTTCTTTTAAGAATCAAGGGATAAGGTCATGGAATGCTGATTCATGGAGTGGTCAGAAGGGAATCTGGAGTAAATGACTGAACTGATGTGTAAGTACAAGCCTGGGCCTTTTAGTCTGCATGAGATGAACTAGCAGAAAGCAAGCCATAACAGTTCTTTTCTTAAGAATGTTTCCTAGCAAGAGCTGGGCTGTCTGGAGATCTCTGGAGAGCAAACACTACTCTTTTAGAATTTTTTCTAGAAAATCCAAGAATTTTTTTTTATAGCAGCTTTTTTGACTTTGGTTTGAAAATCCATGAGCTATCCAGAGAGCTTTTAGAATTTTTTTTCTAGCAAGAGAAAGTTGTCTTGAGAGAGCTGTCTTGAGAGAGAGCTGTCTCAAGCAGACTACAGAGCCATCCTGGGTAGGACACAGGCTTTCTCAGCTTGTACCTACGATTTGACTTCAAGTCATTTGTTTCCCAGCTCTCAAACACCCCTTCCTCAGAACCTGTCTCCAAGCTGAGGCTGGTCCTTGATATCAGGCCAAGTGCCTGTATTTTTTTAATGAGGAAAAAAGAAATAAGCTTTTTATTCTGAGACACTATCTCATAGTAGCATCCAACTCCCTCTTATAACTAAGAGTGACCTTGAACACTTGATCTTCCTTTCTCTGCCTCCTAAAGGCAGCCCAAGGGTCTCTCTAGTGTTGGATAATGAACCCAGGGTTTTCTGTATGCTAGGCAAGAACTCTGCCAAATGAGCCATACGAGAAAAAGCATATGCATTTCAACACTAAGTAGACTTCTCTATCATTAAAAGATGCTAAAGAATTTTCCAGGTAGAAAAATCTGTATTATTTATTTATTTATTTATTTATTTATAACTATTTATTATTGTTGGTTCATTTTTTAGACAGGGTCTCACTCTAGAGGAAAGGTTAGCATGGAATTCAGGGTAATTCTCCTTCCTCAGCCTCAAAAAAGGCTGAGAATGCTATTATTTTTGTTAACATAACAATAACCAGCCTGTGGAGCAGGAATGGATGTATTCTAGAGAAACATTTGTGTTCCCTCTTCGGCTATCAGATTATTGAAAGAATGGACCCCAAGAAATAGAATCTCCCAGGAATCTCCTGCTGGAAGAAGAAATGGCTTACCAAGAACAGGTGTTAAACTTGGTATGCTAGTGCATAGCTATGTCTCCTCTGTCTAATCACACAGCTATTGTACCACCGTGTTGGAAAGGTGCAATATATAGCTACATGAAGCATTTAAAAGCTACCAGTTGGGCATCATTGGCAATAGGAGATTTCTGTTACTGTAACAAAAAAATGTATTGACAATAGTGTTCATCTTTTGGAAGAGGCGACTAATAAAATTTTATATATATATATGTGTGTATATATATATACACACACACACACATATATATATATATATATATATATATATATACTAAAAGTATATTGATTTTATATTTGAAGATAATGAAACATGCTCAGTGTCTTGGTGTTACTATTGCTATGATAAAAACACCATGATCAAAAGCAAGTTGAGAAAGAAAGGATTTATTTGGCTTGTACCTCCACATCATAATCCATCACTGAAAGAAATCAAGAAAGGAACTCAAGCAGGGCAAGAATCCATCACTGAAAGAAATTAGGATAGGCATTCAAGCAGAGTAGGAACCTGGAGGCAGGAGCTGATGCAGAGGCCATAGAGGGACGCTGCTTACTGGTTTGCTCACAATGACTCACTCAGCTGGTGTATTGGCTAGTTTTGTGTGTCAACTTGACACAAGCTGAAGTTATCACAGAGAAAGGAGCTTCAGTTGAGAAAATGCCCCCATGAGATCCAGCTGTAAGGCATTTTCTCAATTAGTGATCAAGAGGGGAGGGCCCCTTGTGAGTGGTACCATCTGTGGGCTGGTAGTCTTGGGCTCTATAAGAAAGCTAGCTGAGCAAGCCAGTAAGCAGCATTCCTCCATGACCTCTGCATCAGTTCCTGCTCCTTGACCTGCTTGAGTTCCAGTCCTGACTTCCTTTAGTGATGAACAGCAGCATGGAAGTGTAAGCCGAATAAACCCTTTTCTCCCCAACTTGCTTCTTGGCCATGATGTTTGTGCAGGAATAGAAACCCTGACTTAGACAGCTGGCTTTCTTAGCCAGGAGCGGTACCACTCCCCCATTTATCACTAATTAAGAGAATGCTCTACAGGCATGAGTGCAGCCCAATCTCACAGTGGCATTTTCCCAATTGAGGCTCCTTCTTCTCAGAAGATTGTATATTTTGTGTCAAGTTGACATAAAACTAGCCAGTACTCTCAGTTTTTCAAATACTAAGTGGAATTCATTAGTAGATGTTCAAGTAGTCCTTGAAGTAGAAAATTAGAGTCTTTAGGGGTTTCAAATGGTTCTTTTTACATTTCTTTATTTGGTGTGTGAGCACTGGGGGATGACATACACAGGGAGGTCTGAGTACAACCTGTAAGAGTTCTCTTTCCAACATGTGGCTCCTGTGAATGAAAACTCCTGGAAGATCATGCCTGAAAAGACTCACTGACTAGCACTTCAGTCAGGACTGTGGGGAGATTGGAATGTTGCAGGTCCTGAACCCTTATCTTGGGCTAGCTTTGGCTCCCTAGAGCAGCCACTCCTTGACTACCTCTGTGTGGGAACTAACATCCTGTGACTAATAAAAACCTTTGGAATTTATTAACTTAACAGACCCATTGGCTTCCGCCAGTCCAAATGCTAAGATGGTCACCACACAGCATATTGGGCCTATATAAAAATGTCTCTATCTTTTGATAACCATCTCTCTGACATACCCTCCAATGTATTTTAAACTTGCCTTGGCATATGACTTTCTTTGTTCTGTAAGCTACGAAACTCCTTCTACATTGGAACTTAGAATTTGAGGTAACCCAAGTTTATGTTCCTAAGCCATGGTCACTCAAAATGGCTCCAGAATAAACTTTCTTTTATTTCCCTTAAGATGATATCTGTGTTTTCTGTGTTGACAGTCCCAAAGATTATACTCAGGTCTTCTGGCTCGGCAGCAAGCACCTTTACCTGGAGTCATCTTGCCCCTGCCTAACCATCTTCCTGGCCAGCTTTAGTTATTATCAACCTTTTGGGTAAAATTTTTATGACAATAATTTTGAGTTTTTGAGACATAATTGTTTCTGCCATTGTGTGTGTGTTCATTTAATACATGCTTTAATATTCTGGAGAATGACTCAGCCCATCAAATGTCTGTCTCGAGAGCATCAAAACCTTTGTTGAGTATGAGTTTTGAGGGTTCTATATGTCCTTTTGGGTCCACAACACCATACTGAGAAATTATATTTATAATACTATTAGTTGTTTAAAGTGTTTTGTGTGTGTGTGTGTGTGTGTGTGTGTGTGGTGTATTCATGTATTTGTTAGTCTGTTATTTTGTTGTTTGTTTTTGAAACAAGGTCTCACTTTGTAGCCCAAGCTAGCCTAAAACTCACCATGTAGCCCAGGCTATCTTTGAGATCACAGCAATCTTCTTTTTCAGCCTCCCCAGTGCTGGGATTATAGTATAGGTGCTACCCGCTCAGCATCCAGTGTTAATTTTGTTTGTTTGTTTTATTTCAAGTGGTTTCTTTTATTATTTATTCTATTTTATTTTATTGAGACAGGGACTCTATATGTAGTCTTGGCTGTCCTGAAGTTCCATATGTAGACCAGGCTGGCCTGGAACTCACAGAGATCTGCCTGTCTTTGTCTCCCAAGTGCTGGAAGTAGAGGCCACCATGCATGACCTAAGTGATTTTATTGCTCATGTACACAAGAGAAATTTATACCACTAGAGCAGAGGGCATAGATGACTCATATTTGCATTAGGCAGGAGGATTGTCTTAGTCTTATCATAACAAGCTAGTCTTGCTGTTTTAATTCTGCCCTCTATCAGAGTCAGATGGAATTTGTATCTTTATTCCTTCTGTTCCTCTGAAGATTCTTCTTGATCAAATGGTAGTGATTCTCAGGGACATTAGGGCTTAAAGATTCTCAAGATTTTATTGCCAGTCCCAAAACAGATGTAGAGGAATTTTAGTCCAGCAACATAGCTGCTCTGGCAAGGGATCGCATCCAAAGACTTCTAGACCTGTGTGATCTGGCTGGAATAGAGACACACCCTTAGTACATACCTTTAATCCCAAACAATGAAGGTAATTTGGGTTTGTAGAAGGAAGAAGCCATGTTTAAAAGTGACCTCTAATTGAGGGACAGACAAAGAAACAAATCAGAGAAAGATTGGACAGAATGAGACAGAGATAGGATATGCCCAACTCACACAAGAACAGACAGGAAGAAGAGGCTACCTAAGAGCAGTGCAGAGTGAGTCAAAGTGGAAGGCAGTTCAGCTGAGTTTGGTGCAGTTCAGTTGAATGAAGTTAAGTTCCGTTGAGATTGTGCTGTTCTGTTCAGTTCATGAAGCCAGTGCATTCCAGTTCGTGGAATTCAGAGGCAGTTTTCCCAAGCAGACCAATTCAGTTAGAAGCCAAGAGAAGCCAGTTTGAATCAGTCAGCTTGGAGAAGACTTTGAGTCAAAACAGCTGAGCTGAACCAGCCAGCCAGAGATCAGAAAGAGCTAGAAAGGGTGAGTTTATTAGGCAGTAAATCCTTGAGAGGACAATTACATCTGGCGAATATAACTTACTTTTACAACAGACTTGTGTCACATCATGTGACTCTCTCAGGATCGTGATTTGAGAGAGAGTTGGGCCTTTCTTGGCCAGTTTGTATATAATCTGTTTCTTCAAATTGTCAGGTATCAACCTTAACCAAGTAGAGGCGCTACAGAGGTAGGGCAGCACTGACTGGGACAGGCTCTTCCAGGGAGCATGCATGAGACCCATGATGGTGCCAGGCTGATTATTTTTCCTTATAATGAGTATTTAGTTTACTCTCGAAAGCCTAATTTTAGAATAGCTGTCAGCATTCATAATCAAATTAATTTTGAAGTATATGTTTCTATGTAAGTATATATGTATAATGTGAGTATTCCCTCTATCACTTTTACTAATCCTTTGAGCCAGGGTCTCTCTCCTTGAACCTGGGGCTCCAGTTTTCTTGCTGACATTGGAAGCTAGCAAGTCAGTTGTGGGAACAAACCCTGTGAGGTAGAAAGAAGCCCCATGTGTCTATCCCAGGTGCTGCAGCTCTGGGTGGGACAGGAGACATGCGGGAAGTGGGAGCGAGCTCTTCTACAGTCTGACGGGCTGGCCAGGCTGTGTGAGAGGCCTTTGCGTAGACACAGCCCGTGGGTAGAAGAGGGAGCCGTCTGGGGGAATGCCGCATCCAGCTCTGGAGTTTCAAGACTTTGGGGACTCCAGCGGATGTCGTGGGACCTGGGAACAGTCGGGGCTGCAGAGCACACCTGTACTGTCTGGGAGCTCTGGGAAGCCCTCGACGAGAGATTAAATGAGGCTCCTTAATGGAGGGCCGGATCTCTCACTTCCCACGGTGGGTCCAGATGAAGAGATAGTCTATAATTCTAAGACTTTTTTTTTTTTTCATTATGGAGAGTGGTGTGAATGGAATTGTACCCCCCCCCCCAGCCCCTCTGGGAGAGGTGAGGCAGATATAGTAACTGGGAAGGGGCATGGCTAAGCCTCTAGGTGTCTCATCAACATGGGGATGGCTTGGGGCTGTGTGGCCATGCCTCTACCTGAGGAGGGGTGGTACGTGACCGTGACCAGAGCCAAAAACCTCCCAGGAGCGTTGGCATAATGTTTCTTGGTCCCTTGAGGATTCTGCTGGGTCGCCCAGAGTTTATGCCTGTGTTCGACCGGGTGCCAGATTGCCTGTCACAGATCACTGCCCCACAGCCAGTGATCCTCCTGTTTCTGCCCTGTTCAGAGCTGGGTTACAGGTGTATGGGAGGTGTCTGACTTCTTAAGTGGGTGCTGAAATTTGAACTACAGTCCTTGTGATTACCAAGCAAGGGCTCCTTTTGAACCATTTCTTCAGCTCCTCGATTTATTTTTTATATGTTAATATTTTTTCTAATAAACCAAAATATTCCTCACTGTGGTGATTTAAATGAGAATGGTCCCCACAGGTTCATATGTTTGAAATACTTGGTTCTCTGCTGGTGGAACTGTAGTCTTAGAGTTTTCAAAATCTACTTTAATTATGGTTCTTTACCGCTTCAACCTCCTTTCTAGCCCACCATCCACTAGAGGTAGGAGAAGAGAAAGTTAATAGGGAATGGGAGTTGTGAACATGCTTAGAAATAATTCTTTGAGGTGATTCTAATCTTCATTGTCAGTAGTCCAGTCTACTATCAAAACACCAAACATGAATCAGTATCGGCAGCTTGATCCAGAAGACACTGTGAGGCTCTGAATATGGGCACGAGTCCTTGGAAGCTGCAAGAAGCAGCAGGAATACCACCAGACATTCTTTGGTGTGTTTCTCTCTATGAAGTCATGACAAGTCATGTTCAGCGAAGAAAGCAAGGCAAACCAATGCAAGAGCATCGTCAGCGAAGACCAGCATTAGCAAAGCCCAACCAATGCAAGAGTGTTATCCGTTGTCCATTGGGTTATACTTATGCGCTTTCCAAACATCACATATCTCTCAAGCATCTGCTCCAGCAAAACATCACATGCCCTTTCATCTGACAACTTCCAGAAGAACACCAAATATCTGTTCTTAGAACAACATCCTCTCATAAGAAAGACAGTTTTCAGAAAAACATCACATGACACAACTGAGTCTCCAATGAAACCAGAAATTCCCACTTCATGGAACTATTTGGGAAGAATTAGTGTAAAAATGGCTTTAATTCACCAGATGTAATTGTCATCTCAGAAGCTTACTGCTGAATAAACGTACCCTTTCTAGCTCTTTCTTATCTCTGGCAGGCTGGTTCAACTCAGCTGTTCTGGCCCAAACTCCTCTCCAAGCTCACTGACTCAAACTGGCTTCTCTTGGCTTCTCACTGAATTGCTTTGCTTGGCCTCAAATTAACTCTGGCAGTCTAATCTTCTGCCTCCTTCTCATTCTTTGGCTTGCTCTGTCTTCACCTGAAACCTAGAAAGCTGACACAGGTCTTTTAGAATGGATAATAAAGGGGAAAGAAAATTTAGGAAATATGAGTCCTTGTTTGGTTAAATACCTTAGCCAGTGTATGCTGATCATTTGTAGTTTCTACTAAGAGTAAAGGTTTATTATAAGATATGGCTTAATCATGATTTAATATGTGCCATCCTTAATCTTAGAATTGCTTAGGAACTAGATCAGAGATCAGGGCACCCAAAGCACTTTTGGTATATTTGGTTTGGGGCAAGGATGAGGCTGCCAAGAGTCCCAAGCATATTTTTTACTTTTATCTAAGAGAGAAATTGTTTACTTTTCTTTGTAGTCTTTTAACCCAAAAGTGCCTAACCAATTTCTATCCCTTGTTTCTCTCATTCCTCATCCTACAGCAAAAGAGGTAACCCTAACTGCCATTACAACATTAGGGTGAAGACCAACCAAGCTTCTTACAGCTGGCATGGCATTCAGGGTATCCCTCTAGTGAGTTTACTGAGAAAACCCCAAAAGTGTATTGGTAGTTTGATTTGTGTAATGGCCAGGTGTAGGGAGGAAAGGATGTCCTTGGCTGGTGTCTGGAGGACCAATAAATTTATTGGGCTTACTTTCAAGGCATAAGTGAGGGATGGGTGGCCCCAAAGTGGCCACACTGGAAAGTTTTCACCAGTATAAATGACAGATGGCTCCCCCACATCTGCATAGGTGGATCCCCCTTCTGTAGTCTTCCCATCTTATTTACCCTATTTCCTCCCAAGAGGTCAAGGCCATATGCAATTCGGACTGGGTTGCAAAACATTACCTGGGAGCAGTGGCTGGATATCTGGGTCAAGGTCCAATAACGACCCTGCATACCCCTCCTATAAAGAACATCAACAATCAACAAGACCATGGTCCTTCATAAGCAGACACGGCTGGTCTGATGAAGATGACAGCTGTTTGATTTATAGAATGGTGATCTGTAATACCACTTTAATGAGAGACCCAAATCCAAAGTACATGTATAAGATAATATAGTAAATTAATATTACCTGTGTACATAGTGCTAATTAACTATGTGGCTTTACAAGTTCTCAGTTAAGTCTTATAGAAAACACAAGACAGTGAAGAACAATTTTTTTTTTTTTTTTTTTGGTTTTTTGAGACACGGTTTCTCTGTATAACCCTGGCTGTTCTGGAACTCACTCTGTAGACCAGGCTGGCCTCGAACTCAGAAATCTACCTGCCTCTGCCTCCCAAGTGCTGGGATTAAAGGCGTACGCCACCACTGCCTGGCAGAACAATTTTTTTTAATGCCATGTATAGTCCAAAGAAGGATATGCCATAGCCTTGCTTTGGGGCTTTTTGTTTTTTGCATGGTTTTGTTTTGTTGCTGTTGCTGGTTGGTTGGTTGGTTGGTTGGTTGTGTGTGTGTGTGTGTGTGTGTGTGTGTGTGTGTGTGTGTGTGTTTGAGACAGGTTCTCTCTATTATGTAGCCCTGACTGTCCTAGAATTCACTGTGTATACCAGGCTGGCCTTGAATTCACAGAGATATACCAGCCTTTGCCTTCCAAATGCTGAAGGCAGGAGTCTCTATACTGGGCTCCTCGTGCTTTTGATTTTTGAATGAGTGCAAGAATCAGATAGAGAAAAGCAGTAATGTACTATAATCATCAAATTGGTGTTTACAACATCCAGCATTCTTTGTTTTTTTCAAGACAGGGCTTTTCTTTGTAGCCCTTGGCTGTCTTGGAACTTGCTCTGTAGACCAGGTTGACCTTGAACTCAAAGATCCACCGGCCTCTGCCTTCTGAGTGCTGTGGTGCCCCACCACCATTCAGCTTATTGTTATTAATCTTTAATACCCTTAACCTGAAAATACGGAACACAGAAAGCAATAGCCTCTAAATGAACCTGGAAAAGGCAGGAAACTCTTAACTAATTTCTAGACTTTTCAGGGGGTATTGTTCTGTACATTGCTGTTAGCCTCACACTTCCATGGGAGAAGATGGGTCCAGGACTTTTAAATTCCACCATCTTGCTGATGTCACTCACTTGGAGCGAGATGTTAAAACCCAAGCCTACAGTCTATGCCTTTTAATTGGATTGTTTAATTCATTCATATTTAATATTACTGGAATAGTTGGGTTTGTGCCATCATTTTCCCTTTTGGGGAATATCTATTTTATTCTTCAAATCTTTTTGAAATAGTAAGTGAATAGTTTCTAATGTAGCATTTAGATTTCATTAATGATGTATTCACAGCCTTTTTTTTTTTTTTTAAAGCTTTCATTTAGATGGCTTATTTGTATAGTTTACACTATACAAGTTCACGTATTGGGATTACCTTGTTTTATAAAAATTTAACTCCAGTTATATATGGGAAAGTCACACCTACAAAGTTCTAGGCTTTCTGTTCTTGTGATATTAATGTGATACACATTACAGCTATCAGTTGTAAAGTAAAAATTATATTGATATTATTAATTGACTTAGTACCTGTCATTTTTTTAGCCCAATGCTGCTTTGCTCTGGTGACATCCATTGTATTGTCATTGGCAAATGCAGGACACACATATTTCAGCCCTGTGTTATATTCTCAACCACGCATATCTTTATACAGTTGCATTATAAATTATTTAAGACAAATGAGAAAAAATACTATACTTTTATTATTACTATTATTAATTTTACGTCAGCACACAAATTAATTAGGTCCATTATTGCATTTTCATATAATTCACCTCCTTCTCCATTGCTCCGCCCTCTCTGGCTGGTCCTCTCCCTTCCTCCAAATAGCTCACTTTCCCACGCTTATATCATCTGTGATCACATAATTATATATACCGATATCCTTTGTTCACATTAATTTATCATCTGGAGTCACAACTTTCGATCTGAAAAACTACCTTTAGTCTTTTCTCTTTCTGCCTCTCACTCCCCCCCCCCCCCCCTTCTTCAGTTTTGGAAACAGAGTCTCACAGTGTAGTTCTGGCTTGTCCTGCAATTCTAGGTAATCCTACTGTCTCCACCTTCTAAGCGCTGGGATTACAGAGGAGGTACATCGTTCCCGGCTCTGCAACCATTTAAAATTAGGCAGCAGGCAAGAGGGGAATAAAGACTGACTGACAGTATTCATCCTGGCTCTTCCCAGGGCTCGGGGGAGGTAGCTCCACGCACTCAGGGCCCAGAGCTTCGAACAGCATTGGTCCAGACCCGGGAGCGCGTTGCACTACGATGGGCAGATGCCAGGATTTGGCTTGGTTTTCAAAAAATCAGTGAAAATAATTGTGGCCTTAGGCTTCTATTGACGATACTTGCAAAACCTAACAAAAATCAGATTTCTGTCTTGAATGTATTCCCGAGAGTCCAACCTTGTCGGGGGTGTAGCTCAGTGGTAGAGCGCGTGCTTAGCATGCACGAGGCCCCGGGTTCAATCCCTGGCACCTCCAATGTTTTCAAGTCTCGCTTTTCTCCTCATGAATTTACACTTTTCCTTACTCTAAGAGAAAGCCAAAGGCTTCCATAATCAGGAGGAAATGGAAAGTCTGAAGATGCAGTTAGAAATAGCGGTTCTCTCATTCTGAAACTGTAAGGTTCAGGTTCTGAGAGTCACGTGACCATCTACCTTCCTGTCCAGGAAAGAAAAGAATCAATGATTTAACAGAAGGGCACAGTTTCTTCCAAGTTTTCCTATTGAAAGAGCTGTTTTTTACCGCATCGCCCTGACCGCATCATTTGGGCGCAGTTCGGCACGTGGGTTCCCGGTTTGTTTTCAGATGATCCCAGAATCCATTCACCTGACACAGTAGCGCCCTCTGTGGGAGGGGCGGTGTCTAGACCACGGTGAGAAATCTGAGCTAGCAGTGCACAAAAATTAGAACCGCATTTTAAATGGTAGTCCAGGCCGATCGCTTCCTCATTAAAGCTTAAGAGGCATCCGTTTGAATGTACTTATAGAGATTAAGAAAATAAAAATTATGTATTTCTACTTATGAATAACCTTCCTGCTCCTGTTTTCTCACTTCGTGCTGGGGATCTATCCCATATACAGCCGCCAAACCAGGACGTTATTGTGGATGCCGGGAAGTGCTTGCAGATGGAAGCATGATAAGCTGTCTTCTGAGAGGCTTTGACAGAGCCTGACAAATACAGATTGCAGATGCTTGCAGCCAACCATTGTACTGAGCTGGGGGGGGGGGGGGTGTTCCCGATGGAGGAGTTGAGAAGGGACTGAAGGAGCTGAGGGTGTTTGCAGCCCCATGGGGGGGGGGCAACAGTGTCAACAAGCCAGACCCCCAGGAGCTCCCAGGGACTGGACCACCAACTAAAGAGGGACCCATGGCGCTGGCCACATATGTGGCAGAGGGCCTTGTTGGACATCAGTGGGAAGAGAGGCCCTTGGGTCTGAGGGTGTTTGATGCCCCAGTGTAGGGGAATGCCAGGGCGGAAGGACCAGAGTGGGTGGGTGGGGGAGCACCCTCATAGAGGCAGGTGGAGGGGGGATGGGATAGGGGATTTCTGAAGAGGAGACCTGGAAAGAGGAAAACATTTGAAATGTAAATAAAGAAAATATTCAATAAAAAAGATGTTTATAATTTCTGAATCACTGTACACAGTTGAATATGTGATATTCATTTTCTTTTTAATACAATAATTTTGAAAATATTGCAGTAAAGACTGCTAACTTATAGTGTAAACCTGAACCTTTGTGTCTTTTTGTTTTCTATTTTTAAATAAGATAAAAATCTGTGTTTGTTGCTTTCGTTCTCTGTACAATTCAAGAATGTTCATATTAACATAGCTTTTAAGCTATGAAAGAAACCTTTTTAATTTAAAATCTTTTGCAGCTGTAACGAAAATATGGACTGAAGGATGAAGAGGGTTTTGGGAAGTCCCTGGTTTCCAACAGGGACGATATCAGACACAGTCCTGTAATGTCACCAGGGAGTTTTCAGAAACGTTCAAAAGACATGCATTCTCAGAACAACCGCAGAGACCAGGCTTTCTCCGACAGAAAAATAGCCTGTTTCCGGTTCTGTTGATGTGTTTGTACTCCTTTCCCTTTTTCCTTTCCAAAGTTGAGTTTCACAGCATTCATTGTGCCTGGAGAAAATTATCACCAAGTTCTAGCCATGGGAATTCACCAGTCTGCATAGTGAAAGGAATATGATCCAACAGGAGAGAAAAGGCCCTGGTTATTGTCACTGTTTCTCTGTATTCTGTTAGGGCTCTGCATACATGGAATAGATTTCATGGGGCACATTTACCTCTGACATTTAAGGAAGAAGAAAAGAAGGGACCGAGGCCTAGCCCAGAACTGAGGTGGCTCAGAGGCAGAGTTTGCCTAGAGACAGTGATGTCCTAGGTTCCATTTCAGAACAACAAAGAAATAATAAGGCCAAAAACTTATACTGAGAAAATCATAGGAAGTATAAGATAGATGTTTCAAATATATTATTGTATATTTTTGTTTATTTGTTTAAGAGATTGATCTTGACCTCACAAGAGATCCATGTAGTGAGAGTTTGGGTATCTAAAAAAACCCAGTTATGTTATGTGAATAGGCTTTTGTTTTAGTCCAGGTGTGGGATAAGAGGCTGCTTTACAGCAGATGATTATGATCTGTCTCATGCACTAGCAGAGGCATGATGTTTGGCCAGGTGCAGACAGTTTACATTTGGAATTCGGGGACTCTAGAGAGGGGGTGAATGCCAGAGGGGACTTGGCTCTTTGAGAAGGCTGCTGCTCCCCCTCTTGTTGCAGTTTGTCAAGTGGTCTTGAGCAAAGAGACAAGACGTTGGAGATATCCTGACATGAAGATTGGACTTGCCTCAAGGAACCCCAACGACCTTGATTAGAAGGAAGTAGTCTAAAGAGGTCTACACCCCCTTCCTTCTAACCTCTTCCTCTCCTACCTCGTGTTGGGGAGTTGGAAGGGATTAGGCTGGAATAAGGCATGGAAGGGTGGGAGGTATAAGAACCCAATAAAGTAGATTTAAAAGTCGGGCCTACAGACCCGCCTGTGTATAATACTGTTGTGCCCAGCTGAATTTTGTTCCCAGTGAGACACATTTACCCAATCCTGTTTTATTTTAAGACTGTCCTTCAACAACCTCAACTTTTTGTTTTGCTTTCTCTATGAGAAATAAGAGATTGAGAGGTTTTTGTTATTTAACAATTTGTTTGTGGTATTCAGAACCTCTAGGCAAGCACTCTACCATTAAGCCCTATCCTAGCTCAAGCCTCATACGGTCTGAGAGGAAAGGGGGTGTGGTGGCGTGAGACCTAGTGCTTCCCTGTGAGAGGTGGAAGTAGTGTGCACGTAAATGTCCTTAAGGCTATCCTCGGATTCAAACTGCTGTGCTTTATTCTTTTTCAAAGGCATTTAATTAAAAAGTTATTTAATCCTTTTCTACCTAATGAAGGTCCAATCTTTCACATTCAGACAAGGTGAGAGATTCTGTGTGATATAACCTGACACTCTGTAAGGCCACAAACTAAATGTCAGGAACACCAAAACAAACTGAGCCTCGCGTAGCTGGCCCTCTGCACTGCAATACTGGAAGAATGGGGATTGGTTCATAACACTGAGGACATAAGGAAAACTTACAGCTCTCAGAAAGCTGAAACTTAACAGGCTTCTTGGGATGAAGAGACTCTGACAAGCCACACTGCCTGCAAGTAGTGCAGGGTGCTCCAAGGACACAGCTTTTGTGAGTCACTGCCCATGCTGGGGTAGGATTTCAGAGTCATCCACATTCCTGCTAGTAACCTCTTACCCGTAGGCCTGTAAGAGAGCTCACTGGATCTCTAAGCAAGTCTTTGGTTTGTGGTTAACACCCTATCTAGAGTGAACAGATATCTTGTCTCCCCTAGAAAGGTCTTAGAGAATCTGCCTTTTGGATCTGTCAATTTAAAAACCCCTCACTGAAGCAGTCACAATTTTCTCCTGGACCCTAGCTGCACCTGAAGCACACTTTTGGCACCTGTAGCTTAGTGAGTAGAGTAAAAGTGTGTGATTGGTTCGGACCTTCTGTTGAGCCCAGGCCTCCTCAAGCTAAATGTACTCCTCTGCTGAGCTCCACGCTAGCCCTGAGCTCTGCTAGCCCTGAGCTCTGCTGTGCTCCACGCTAGCCCTGAGCTCTGCTCTAGATCAATGGTTAGTTTTTCAGAAGATGTGGATATCTGGAGCTTATTTTTACCACTTCTGCTATGGACAAGTATTTTAATAATGCTACAAACAGTCTGAATATTGCCACAGAAAATTAATAATTCTCACACGTTGGAGTTGGTGACATCTTGGAGAAAACAGAAAAGCAAAATGAAAGTTTGTCGTAAAAAATTTGTTAGTCTAGTTAGTGTGTGGGATTTCTTCACACACAATTTAGAGATAATTTTCTATTTGTCTCCACTTGCCAGCACACACATACACACACACACACACACACACACACGCTTGCAGTTTTATGGTGACACTTCTCCAGCCTTCCATTTCAGTGAAAGCTGCCATTTCTGTTTCCTCTTATTTGTTGCACCAACCCCATAATGGGGTGGCTGAACTGCTGAATGGACAAGGTGTTCCCAAGTTCAAAAGCAGCTTGGGATAAGTATCATAAAGTAAACCACAGCACAGACAAATGAAGAAGACAGTATACCTCCTGCTAGGAGTCTGGTCCTAGACGGTGGACTCCCGCATCATCTATGGAAACCCCATGGCCTCGGTGATAATCACTGTAAAAACCAGGGTCCAGGGCTGGCGAAAGGCTCAGAGGTTAAGAGCACTGGCTGTTCTTCCCAGGGGTCCTGAATTCAATTCCCAGCAACCACAAGGTGGCTCACAACCATCTGTAATGGGATCCGATGCCCTCTTCTGGTGTGTCTGAAGACAGCTACAGTGTACTCATAATAAAATAAACAAATCTTAAAAACAACAACAACAACAAACAAACAAAAAACAACCAGGGTCCAAGATGGAGTCTAGGAGTATTTCCTTCAAAAAATGAGCTCTCGATCTCCAGGTGCCAAAGGACAATGTCGGCTTTCATTGCCCCCTTTCCTGCCCCTTTAGAGAACTGTCATCTGCAAGTTTTTGTGTATTTATTTGCTAGTTATTAAGTTTTCTTTCTGAGACAAGGGATTATCACACTATTGGAAGTCTCCCACAAATCTCTTTAGTTAGTTGCCTTCCTGCTGGAAGAAAGCAGACTCTTGGAAGTGAATAGCAAGATGTTCTGATCTGGGTCTGTCCTCAGAACCTCAGAAGCATTGTCCTCAGCATTCCTGTGGAGCAGATAAGAAGGAGGAAAAGGATTTGGTTTTAATCTAAGAGGCAGACAGTTTTTGAACAAATTTCCAATATTACCCATTCCAATTCAAGCTGTACTGACTAAAGAATCTGTGTCTCCCACAATGCCTGGTCCCTTAATCTGAAGTCACAAGTGCATCCTTATACCCAGAGAAATTAAGCCAGGAATGGGGGCCCAAAGACTACAACAAGGTGGTTCTGGAAGGACCTTGAATACTGCCTTTGAGATGGGTTGGGAGATGTCTAGAAGCTGAGTGCAGGCTCCTGATACTTCCCACACCCTCTCAATGAAACGCTCAGTCCCCCCCCCCCACACACACACACTGGTTTTCATTTCCTGCTCACAAAAGTCAACACATAATACAAAATGTTCATTTTAAACCTACACAATTTGGACCTTGTGCTGGTTAGGTTTTTTTAAGTTGACAGAAACGTGACTTGGGAAGCAGGAACTCTCAGTTGAGGAACTGCCTCCATCAGACTGGCCGTAGGCAAGTTGCTGGGGGCACTTTCTTGATTAATGATTGATGTGGGAGGGCCCAGTCCATTGTCTGCAGTGCCAGCCCTGGGCAAAAGGTTCTGGGTTATATAATAAAGTAAGCTGAAGCCGAGTGGTATTGGTGCACGCCTTTAATTCCAGCACTTGGGAAGCAGAGGCAAGTGAACTCTGTGAGTAAAAAACAAAACAAAACAAAAAAGTAAGTGGAGCAAGCCAAGGCGAGCAAGCCAGTAACTGGTTCCTACATAGTCCCTGCTTGAGTTCCTGCCCTTGCTTTCTGTTATGATGGAGTCTAACTTCTAAGATGTCATAAACCCTTTTTTCCCAAGTTGCTTTTGGTCATGGTTTTATCACAGCAACAAAACTAAGGCAGACCACATGAGCCACAAAACTGTTTAGGCAGATGGCAGAGTAGATGATGTACACACACAGTCTTAGTTTCCTACAGCCGGAGTGATTGTTGTTAATGTGACCTCATCTAGACTCAACTAAACACCAAGCATCTGGGCACATCTGTCAGAGAGTTTCTTGATCGGATTATTTAGATAGGAAAACACACTCTAAATCGGAGCTTCTCCTGGTGGCAGCCCACAGAAAACGACAGGGAAGCTGAGAGCTTTTGCTTTTTGTATGCTTGTCACACTTGCTGGCAAGCTCATCTGTTCTATTGCTGAAGCACTCCTTCGATGGTATTAGAACCGACTTCTTCTGGAGTCCAATGCTGTCTGAAACCCAGCAGCTCTCCAGGAACCCCCTGGAGCTCCAGCACCAGATTGTCACTGCTGAGACATCCAGTCTCATGGACTGAACAACTGCTGGGTTCTTGGACTTTCCATCAGGTGACAGCTGTTGCTGGACTACTCAAACCGTAGCCTATAAGCCTTGCTAATAACTCCCACATGTAAGTCTGTGTGTGTGCCCACGCACGGGCTCATTCTATTAGTTCTGTCCCTTTAGAGAACCCTAATACAGTTGGTATTGTTGTGTCAGGGAAATGCTAGTGATCCCCCAAAAACCAGACAGGAGCCAATCTGATGCAACTCACAGCAGGGTCTTTATTCTATTCGAGCTAGCTCGCCTCTCCCCCATCCCCCATGCACCGCTGTCACGCAGGATGGTTCTGGTGGTGGGGGTGCCCCAAATGTCTATCGGGGCAAGGCTTTATAGTAAGCAGCAAGCAGGGAGTACGTGTGTAAGCATCTGATTGGAAAGCTACTGTGGCCTTTAACATAATTGCCTGGTGCTGGGAGCCATAAACGTAATTTCTGTTCTCCTCTGCACTGGTGGTTGTTAGGCAGGGGGGTGGGCTTTAAACCTGGGGGTGCAGCTTTGTTGGGGGAATAACCTGGAGACACTAGTCTTGTTGAGAGTGTAACCTGGAAACGCTGGTCTTGTTGGGGGTTAGCCTAGAGGCTGGAGCTAGGCTTCGGTTTTGTTGGGGAGCAACTTGGAGACTAGTGCTAGGTCCCAGCCTGTTAGTCTACCTGAGTTCAAACTTAGGTCAGGTTCTCCAAAATGGAGTCTGAACTTAGAAGATTTGGCATCTGAATATAACAAATGGCCAGAAGTTTTTGATGGTAAGCTGTTCACCAGCTGACTGTAGATCAAGAACAACATTCTTGTCTCCTTCTCGTCCTCCTTCTCCTTCCCTTTTTCCTCCTTCCCCCACCCCCATCTTTAAAGCTGGTATAGCTATGCCTAAGAACACATACTGTAGGAAGTTTTAGAACACAAAGGGAGTTTGTTTTAATCCAAAAACACATCACAGAATGTAAAGGTGGAAACTAGTCAGAAAGGTTTCTGAATCGTTCCCTGCCAGTGGGTAGTGTAGTTCAGTGTCTGAGTGCATGCTTAGCACACTCGAGGATCTGGGAACGACTATTGCTTGTTTTGGGTTTTCACCTCATCTGTTCTCCAGCTCCCCAGTTTTACACCCCATCAAATGACGTTGAGTGAAGAAATTCATGTTCCTTCCCTGAAGCCACTGCTATTAACTCTGTTTTCTATTCATTCTCTTCAAGTGCTTCCAGACACTTTAGTGTGGTAGAGAGAAGTCATTTACATGCCAAGCTCAATTTTTGTTAGTCTAAAACTGGACTTAACATAATCATCCCTCACCTACAAACACAGCAAGAGAGGCAGAGGTCACAGGTGTCTGGGAGAGGGGCTGCTACCCTGTGTGCCTCCGGAAGAGGTCTGCCGGCTGAAGCCCCACACATTGGCGCTCTGGAGCTAGACCTTGGAATGCTCCTGCCTCAGCTCTTCATGAGAGACAAATAACGAGTGAGCTCACACTCTTAACTACAGTAGACTCTGTTTGCTTATTTTTATTTTTTTTTCCAGAGACAGGGAACTTTTGGGTATCTTCTGTTGTGAAATTCCAAATGCTGGGCTCACAGGCATGGACTTCCTGCATGGTCACTGCCGGGCTCACAGGCATGGACTTCCTGCATGGTTACTGCCGGGCTCACAGGCATGACTTCCTGCATGGTTACTGCCGGGCTCACAGGCATGGACTTCCTGCATGGTTATTGCCGGGCGCACAGGCATGGACTTCCTGCATGGTTGTGCAGGGTTTACAGTGCATCTTTTTAAACTTCCCTTGCCCCACCCCCAGGAAATGCCTATCTCTCAGTGATCGATCCCCAGAGCAAAACTCTTTGCAGCTCCAGATTCTGTAAGCATCGTGCAAAGTGGGAAAAATTCACAGCATGACATGCCACAAGAACTTTAATCCATGTTTATTTTAGAGCCATCTCTGCTGTCAAAGAGGAAAATCTGGAACGAAAACACCCAGAAAGCAGAAATACAGTCTTTCTCTTTCTGCAGGGCCAAGCAACCTCGAGGTCTTCTAGAACAAGGGCAATATGAGGTCAACCTACTGTGGACCCACAGAGGACTCAACTGTGTGGTCTCTGGGCCTATATCAGGATAGAGGAGGGAGACACTGCCTCTCATGGCCTACCTCAATGTCCCTGAGACTCTTCTGAGTCCTTCTGGGCTGAGAGTTGGGTATGAGGACCTCTTTGCTAATAAGAGCTCATTGGGGGTAAAATTCAGTATCAGCAGATTTCTGAATTAGGAATACAACAAATCTATAAGTAAGCTCTTATTTTTTTCACTTGGAGTAAATGTCAGCTTATAGGCGATTCCAATAGGCTCCTCCCAGGGACTAGCAACCCAAGTGTACCAGATGGTCTGATGAGCTGCATATAAAAGCTTGCACTCATGCTCTCTCTCTCTCTCCCTCTCCCTCCCTCCCTCCCACCCTCCCTCTTCCTCTCCCTGTGTCTCCCCCTTCCCCCTCCCCTCCTTTGCCCCTCTCTCTCCCTCTCCCTGTTCCTCCCTCTCCCTCTCTGTCCCTCCCTCCCTCTCTCCCCCTCCCTCCCTCTCTCTCTTCTCTTCTCTCCCCTTCCCTCTCCCCCCTCTTTCTCTTTCTCTTTCTCTTTCTCTTTCTCTTTCTCTTTCTCTTTCTCTTTCTCTTTCTCTTTCTCTTTCTCTTTCTCTTTCTCTGTTCCCATGTGTTCCCAGCCAGTCTCTCCTTCCCCCTTTCTGTCCTTCTTTGCCCCCCTGCCCTGCCCTCATGACTCTGCTCTGGTCTGTCTGCCTGTCTATATGTCTACTTGTCTGCCTCTACCCTCTTTCCAGGACCTCTTTTCCCTTCCCTCAATAAATCCCCTTTATACCAGATCTGTTGCATGGTGTAATTTCTCAGGGGCACACATTAGCATGGGCCCACCAGGTACCCCCTTACCATATTATATTTCACAATAGTAAAATCCAATAAAACCGAATATTCCATCCACAGGACACCAGAAAATCCCCTGACTCCTCTAGGAGTTGCTAAAACCAGAGGTTCCTGAATCAAACAAGAAAATGCTTCCTTAGGTGTGTTCCCAAGTGCTCTGCCACCCTCCTCCCCCCAGCTCGCAAGAACGGTGAACTGTGACTACATTTTAGGGAGGACATTTTTGAGTGAAACTGTGTGTCTGGCCGTGAGCTCATGTAAACAACCATTCCTGTTTCAACCCCAGAGTCTGGCCCCAGCCTGAGTGACTGTCAACACAGCCAGAGCAAACAAAAGGGGAAAGAAAGACAAAGAACAATAACAACACAAAAATAGCCAGGGGATCTGCTGCCGTTGGGTTTTTGTTTGTTTTGTTTTGTTTTTTCAATTGGAAGCAGGAACCACAACGTACTACCCAGTCCAGCTCCTCCATTTCTTTCTACCATGTCCCTGGAAGGTAGACAGGAGTCTGGGGATGAAGCCTAGAGTCAGAGAGCATTTATCTAGCCATGTGAGACCTTGGGTGTAAACTAATATTTATACCAATAAAGACACCAGAGGCATAAACTGAGGTAAAAACCTGCTAGCTCAGGGAGATAACTTTATTTTCTTAACTATATACGAAGTATCTATTTACAAACCAGATCCTACAACTAAACTGTTGGCTCTTTGGAAATTTCTTGGGTCATTCTACAGAGCTAGTCTACCTTTCTCTTGAGCTCGTCCAGACCCAAGAGGGCCCCTATGCTCTCTTCCCTAGAACACTGTGCTACCTGGGCCATGCCAGCGGCTTCTCTATTTTTCCTGCAAGCCCAAAGAGAAAAATCCCTATCTCTTACCAGGAGCTCCTTCCATGACGGCTCTTCCCAGCCCCAAACAGCTCTGCCAAAGGTCCACTGCGTGTAAACGAAGTCTCTAGCCCCTACCCCTACACCCCTTGGCAGGTTGAACCGTGTCACTGTTGTGGGGGGGGGGGGGGAGAGCAAGGCAGTAGGGCCCCACCATTTCACTTTTATGGTGGGGTAGCTCTAGGCCACTCAGCTGACTTTGTCTCAAGCTATAGAGCAAAGACCACAAGACCTCTCCCAAGCAACCTGCCTTAAAGTAGGCAGGGACTTTCCATTCTTTTTCATTCGATTCTATGGAGGCTTTTAGGGGCACACCCGAACTGTATCTCTACAGGACACAACTAGCTAACTGCATCTGACAAACTCAGTATCTTTTTAACCTTTTATATTTTGCTAACAATCAGGTTTTCTATGTACAATAATCAAATATCTTGTAACACTTGGGTTCCATCACCAACACCTGATACTAGCTATTTAACTTCGAAAGTGAACATATTCTCAGACACAGATAACTGCAGAACCAACAAGAAGGTTGCGAATGGTGGGTGGTCCTGATGTAGAGAAAGACATTTAAGAAATACACTGATCCTACATATGAAAGTTTCAATACTCTGTGAGAATGATTAAAAAGGAGACTCCAGGTAGTTGAAATAGCTCAATTGGAAGAGGATAATGATCTAAAGGTCGCTGGTTGAATCCGAGGGATTCAATTGATAACTACGAATTGGTAACTATGCCGCTACATTGATAACTATGATGACTTTAACATTTGCATTTCATACTGTCTTAGTCAGGGTTTCTATTCCTGCACAAACATCATGACCAAGCTACAAGTTGGGGAGGAAAGGGTTTATTCAGCTTACACTTCCACATTGCTGTTAATTACCAAAGGAAGTCAGGACTGGAACTCAAGCAGAGCAGGAAGCAGGAGCTGATGCAGAGGCCATGGAGGGATGTGACTACTGGCTTGCTTGCTTCTCCAGGCTTGCTCAGCCTGCTTTCTTATAGAACCCAAGACTACCAGCCCACAGATGGTACCACTCACAAGGGGCCCTCCCCGCCTTATCACTAATTGAGAAAATGCCTTACACCTGGATCTCATGGAGGCATTTTTCTCAACTGAAACTCCTTTCTCTGTGATAACTTCAGCTTGTGCCAAGTTGACACACAAAACTAGCCAGTACACATACCCCAAAGTATATACTGCATAACTATAGCTTTTACTGTTTTGCAAATCCAATCAACATTACATGTGTTCTTCCCACTCATTTGGTTGCATGTCCTGCTAAGATTTGTGAAATCTTCAGTGACATAGTGTAGGTTGTATTTAAAATATCAAGCCTAGAATATTATTAGCTTTGAAGATTAAGAAGTGCAGTGTGCTATACACTGTTGCACTTACAATTTATTTCTACTTTGCTATCGTGTATGTGTATAGAAGAGGTGCTTTTACCAGAACTGTGAACCAATTCGTAGAAATTGGGTTTGGAATTTGCAAAGAAGGTTTTTCAAACAGAGCATCTTGGGCTTGCACTTTGAGTAAAACTCAATATGTGGATTCTTTTGCATTTAAATTTGTAATTTTCGACTTGTTCTGTGGATAGTTATAATACAACAAAGTCTCTTTCAGGGTGTTTTCTGACGATGCAATTCTTCCAGCAGCTTTTGCCTTTCATATTTCTATCAAACAAACTAGAGAAATAAAGCCTCCTGGGTGGGGGAAAGGGATGTTTCGGTCACTTTGTGCCATGGTTGAAGAAATTCTGGAAGGTATTAAAAGAATACAAAATTGCATTCTTCGCCAGGAGCAGTAGGAGATGTTTGTGACTCAAAGTTAGCGCCTTATGGTTATCTAAATCTTTTCCTATATTTAGGGTCTCATGTAATAAAGCTGGAGAGCCGAATTCATTTCTAGGGAAATATTAAAGTAGTTCTCTCAGAAGCAGGGGGTGTAGCTCAGTGGTAGAGCGCATGCTTTGCATGCATGAGGCCCCGGGTTCGATCCCCGGCACCTCCACTTCCCTTTTGTCTTATAAGAAACAAAGAATTCTGTTCCTAACGGTTGGTGGTGTTAATATTGATCCCTCGCCAGGGAACTATCAGGGATACAGAAAATAGTTCCTACCTGCTTAGCTGTTTAAACCTCGTGTCAGCTGAAAGCTGTCTTTGCCTGCTCCCAAGAGATTTCCTTCCGTTTTTCCTAAAAGTTTTAAGTTTATACCCATAATCCATTCAGGTTTAATTCTCATATGAGACGTTAGAGTTCATCCATTCATTCATGCGCTCGTTCAGACTTCCCAGCACCGTTTCTTAAAAGTCTATTTTCCCTAACAGTATTACTTCTGCCACTCTATTGTATAAAAACAGTTGGGAATGTCTGTGGGAGTTTATTTTTCTGTTCTATTCTATCCCATGTGTCTGTGTCTCTACAATGAGCAAATAGTCCTAGTAATTGCAGTGACATAATAGTAGAAATAGAAACCAGGTAGATTAGATTGATCCAGTGAGAAATTTTTTAGGAGAATTTCAGATCTTATAATTCTATACACATTTATTATAATTATAACTTTCTATACACATTTTAGAATCGTCTACTCTATATCTACAAAATATCTTGCTGAGATTTAAAAAACAGTTATGGAGCTGGACGGATGGCTTAATGGTAGCAAAAACAAAAACAAAAAACAAAAAACAAAAAATCCCAGATGAGTCGCTCTTTCAGAAACCCAGGTTCAATGTCCAGCATCTACACAGCAGCTCACAGCCTTGTATAATTCCAGTTCCAGGGGGTCCAATGCCCTCTTCTAGCGTCTGCGGGCACCAGGAACATACATACATGCAGGCAAAACACCCATGCACATCACACACACACACACACACACACACACACACACACACACACACACACACACACACACAGAATGCTGGCCTTGAGCATGCTCATTGAGCACGCTATCATTGACACACATACTGGACTCTTGCCGGACTTTCACAAGAATTTTATTAACTCTGCTTATGAAGTTAACTTGCAAACTGTGGACGCAGTTCATCTATTTCCTTAGACTTCTTTTATTAGTGTGGTGTACATTGTTTGCTTTTCAGAACATGTTTTGTATATTGTCACACTGACATTCAAACATTTCTCTTTTGTGAGAGATTATACCTGTGGCTTCTGCCTCCCCCCTCCCCCCATCTTCCCTGTCCATCTTAGTCAAGTGCTGTCAGGTGCTGTACCACTGAATCATAGCCCCAGCCCTGTCAAGAGACTTGGGCTTGCTTTTCCTTTCAGGAGCTTCATAGAATCGAGTCTTCAATGTGCTAGACTTAACTCTATTTTCAGTTCATTTCCTATCTTCCCACCTATATCTACATTTCTCAGAAAAGCTCAGGCTCCTTTTTTTTTTTTTTTTTTTTTTTTTTAAAAAAAAAAAAAAAAATCCTGGCATTCCTTTTTGGAGTCTTTTCAACAGCTTCATGGGCACTCCTGTAGGAAGGGAGAATCTGAGTTCCACTTAAGATTCTGTATTGGATCTGCCCTGGAGGGGTGATGGAATCTGCTTCCTTGCAGAGGTCTTTCATACAGAGCGAACAATTAAAAAATTCAGAAACAGAATTTGAAGAAGCTAAGCAATTAATTAGATGCCCAACCTTAAACAAAAATGTAAACCACAATATAGAACATTTGGAAGCTTTTCTTGTCGTCGGGGGTGTAGCTCAGTGGTAGAGCGCGTGCTTAGCATGCACGAGGCCCTGGGTTCGATCCCCAGCACCTCCAATCTAAGTGCTTGGTCCTCCAAAGTGGTAACTGTTGGTGGTAGGGTGTTATGTATTCGATTTTCCTCGCGTTTTATGTTCATCTAAGTGTGATTCTCCCATTCACAATGATGTAAACCGTTCGCTATTTATCCATTTCTTCAATGGTTTCTTGGTTTCTACAACATGACTGCTTCTCCGCAAGGACACGGCTGGGAGGCCATGTACTGAAACACAACTGCCAACTGAAGATTGCCGGAAGCATCGAAGCAGGAAGCATGCCACCCCTAAAGTCGAGTTCCCTTTTGCGCTCATTCCTCATTATTGTTAAGACACCGGGAAGAAAAAGGCCCAAAGAGGAGAGAAAGGCTTTTGTAAAATTCTTTACCCACCCCCACCCCCTGCTTTGCGACAATGAGCAGACCAGATGCAGAAGGAAATCTCCCCCTCCCGTCCCCAACTTTGCTTTCCCCACCCACACCACAAAGAATCTTGATGCATATAAAAAGTCAACCTAACCTACTTGTCCTGCACCCTGAGCCCGTCTTTTCTTCCACCTGTCCCTCCCGTTTCTCCTTCACCTGTCCCCACACCGCTAACGAACAGGACTTCTGGACACTACCGTGACTCGGTGTACCAGTCTTTCCCCTGGGGCACCAGTGTTTATGATGCCTTCCCAAGGAAAGATGTTTCCCATTTCTTCAGTTGAAGAAGTTTTTTTCTGTGATAGGAAGAGCGACTAGTCTTCTCAACGCTGTGGCAGTAACTTTGAAATGAAAGGAAACATAAAAGACTCACGGGGCTATGTGAGGAATCTCGAAGTTTTAGAAATAGCAAGAAACATCTATTCTTTGTACCTCTGTGGCAGCTGCCGTTGTAGAATCTGTTCAGGAGCTTGAGGCTAGGAGTGAGGAGGTTATTGCAAACGGTTAACTCACTTTGCAGCTCCCAGGATCTGAAATGCCTCCTTCATATTTTTGTGTGGGTCTCAGAAGCAACTCAGAAACGCACACCACAACTGGGGGTGGAAGGGGGGGATTTTTCATCTGCATCTGGTCTGCTCACTGCGCAGGGCAGGAGGTCGTGGGAGGGGGGTAAAGCCTAAAGGAATTTTATAAAAGTCTTTCTCTCCTCTTTTGACCTTTTTCTTCCCGGTGTCTTAATAATAAAAAGAAATGAGCACCCAGAGGAACGTGACTTCTAAGTTGTCATGCTTCCTGCTTACAATACCCCAGAGTGAAGGCTGCCCCCAGGTTTCTCCACCACAATCCCTTTTGGCATGATTGAGTGCAGAGTTTGGGACAGCATTAAGTAGTAAAATTGGTGTTTGTTTATCTGTTTAGAGAGTAGAGCAAGTCTTAAGTGAGTGTGTAAGAAGCAAACAAAGTGCCGAAGCCCTGATCCTACTCCTATTGTTTGACACTGGGAGGGTATGTCAAGGACCAATGCTTCAACCCCACAGGAGTGGCAAAACCTTCCCTTCATGGGTAGGGCTTAGGACATGGCAAAGCCTTCCCTGGTCCTAGTGCGAATGTTGACAGTGTGTGCAGATACAGGTGTTACTAACGATTGGTCACAGTGTGTGCAAAAACTAGCAGTTGCAGTTTCCTTCTCAGAATGTTACAGCCAGAGACTGCTTACCTACAGTCTGATAAGATCAGTTAACTCTTCCCCCTGTGCTGTATGTAATAAACTCATTGAGGTTCCTGGTTGCTGAGAAGTAGGTGTGCTTGATCAAAGCAAGCACAGCCCAGGGGATCCCAGTTTTTCTGTACATGTGTCTGTGTGTCTTTCCTTCCTTGGTCAGGATGAGTTCCAACCACTCAGGAATTGGCATCTCAACCCATCTGTGTCTCAGTTCCCCCACGGTGTCTTTTCTGGTTCTGTTCTTTTGCACTGGTCACTTAGCAGTTCTGACCGGCCAGGAACTGTGGTGTGGGACACTGGTGTGACTGTGTGGGAAGTCTGCAGTTTAACAAAGACTGGGATTACCAGGAGCTCTACTGGACTTGGCTTTGTCCATGCTGGGGCATCAAGATCCCAGGATTCAGTTATTCTCTTTTCTTGGATAGATGTCCAAAGTATTGGTTCTCTGGGGACCTACCATGGCTAGAGTTGGGTTGCTTTTGGAAACTTAACTCTCATAGATATTAACAGCTTGGAAGACACCTCAGGGTGATTGTCCTACACCAAAATGGGGAGACTGCATAGGGACCTCTCCCAGCGGCAGGCAGACCTCTCTCAGAGGTAGGCAGACCTCTATGAGTTCAAGACCAGTCTAGCCTAAAAAAAATGCTGTCACAACTTGACAAAATGCAAGATGGGCCAAGAGAATGCCAAGAGAATTGTCTCTGCTTTAAATTCTCTATGCCCCTTCCAGGAAATGAGATGAGAGGAAAATGAAAACTCATTCTCTTTGTCCTTGCTCCCAAATAGTTTAATTAGCAGAATGATCACAAACTGACCTTGGCAGGAGTATACAGAAGAGGCCTGGTTGAGAGCTCTTTGGTTTAGTTGATTAAAGCTCTGTCTAGAGATTAAGTCCTTGTGATGGTTTGTATATGCTTGGCCCAGGGAGTGTCGCTATTAGGAGGTGTGGCCTTGTTGGAGAAGGTGTGTCACTGTGGGTTATGGGCTTAAAATCCTCATCCTAGCTGCATGGAACTAGAATTAAACAGACAAATTCAAAGACTGTCTGTCCAGTGATGGATTTATTTGGCATATCAGCAAGGGAAAATATAGTTAAAGACAATTTAAAGATGGGAACCTTGGACGCTTTACTGAATTGTGGGGAGAAAGAAAAGCAACATGGAGTCCAAGATCACTTGACTCCCTGAATGCTTAGCCTGCAATCTACCTCTGAGCCACACAATCAGCTTGATGCTATTTAGCAACAAATGTGATTGGCTTCCTTTCTGGTTATTCTCAGGCTAGACAGGAAAGATTTGGATTCCTGACTTCCAAAAAATCCAGACTCCTCGATCCTTTTTCCATCTGCAAGCATACCATTGGTTGTGAATACTACCTTAGAAGAGCCAGTTCTTCCTCCCACTCTGTCAGTACACACCAAGGTCTGCTCCTGTGATCCTCTGAGATCCCCCCCCCCCAGGAAGGTACCAGAATGTGCTCTGTTACAATTGTTTTTCTTTCAGTTCCCTTTAATTCCGTGTACAAAACTGTCAGCAAGACAAAAGATAGGAGAGAAACAATACAGAATTTATCTACTGTTGTGTAGCAAACTACTGAAAATCAAACGATTAAAAACAAAGCACACTTGTTTCATTTGTTCACAGCAATCCGAGTTTAAATTTGGGACATGGCTACACTGAGCATTTTCTCTGTAAATGCCGGGTTAGGTTTCACTCGTGTGGCTGAAGTCCAGTGCTGCCCTGTGGTGTTTTACTATGCCTCTTTTTATGCTCTGTCTTGAGTTGATGGTTACTTACCATCGAGACTTGCTTTGAGGATGCTACTCACTCAAGAGCCAAATCACAGTTGAAGAACAAATTGCCAATGATAAAAAAAATAATTAAACACTGGAAACTTCTTTTACTCCGAAATAAGAGACCGAGGGAGGAAGTGCTGGGAATCTGCGAAGGCTCTCCCACTTAAGATACTGAGAGGACCTGAGAGACAGAGTCTTGGGCCTGGAGATAAATTCAGTGAAGCAGTGGAGGGTGAGGGGGATGGGGGGAAGGGGAGGGGAGGAGAAACTGAGAAAGAACTCAATTTTTGTTTGACTGAGTAAGAAATGGTTCTTCCATTTTGCTTTGGGCATGCTGGGCCAGTACACATGCTGCCCCAATCATATTAAATCAACATTCATAATATTTCTCTACAAGTTTCTTGGCATTTCACTAAAATCCACATGCAAGGTCGACAGATCCTTTCTGAACATGGGGCACTCATTTTTTTTGTTCTTTATAGAAAATCACGACTAGAATAATTAAGATAATGATGAGTGAGAACATCTCAGTGGAAGATCTAATTTTGAAAAAGTTAAAAACCATCCCCGTCCCCCAGTAAAAACCAAAAAACTGGACTGCACACATAGATCTGCCTTTTACTTCTTCCTGGCGGGGTGGGTTAAGCCCGTGCTTTAAAATCAGTTAGTTTTATCTTTACAGAGGTTTTGGTTGATAGTCACAGATTCAGTGGGGTGTGTAGTGGGATTGGTAACAAAACAAAAGAGGTGAATACCTTGACCCTTAAACATGACAATTCCCCTAAGGCCCTGCTGGGATTTGAACCCAGGATCTCCTGTTTACTAGACAGGCGCTTTAACCAGCTAAGCCACAGAGCCCTTACACAGGAACGTAGTTTCCTCTTAGAAGAGAGCATAGGTAGGCAGTGTTTCAGACAAACATAAGTACCTGAAAGTTAAATGACTGCTCTTCCTCATGTACAGATGACCGGGCAAGAGTGACAGCTCAGGTTCCTTGGAGATGCTGTGTGACATTTTCCAGATGCTGTGGACCCTTTGAACAGTAGCGGCTGACTGCTGCTTCTCTCTTTTCAGTCTCACATATGTCTGTGTACCACATTCTGTTACTTTTCCTTACCAATGCATGTACAGTCAAAACAATAGATGTGGGCTTTGATTGTCAAGCTCATTACCAAATTAAAAATGTCCTGATTGCTGAGTCCTGAGCTGAACTGTCAGTATTTCAAAAACAAAAAAGCAAAGGAAGGAAGAAAAGAAGAGAGGGTGAAAGAGGAAAAAAATTACCAAGTTATACAATCATTACAAAATCAAACTGTAGTTTTCCTAGGTGAAGACTTGAGCATTAACACACGACATTATACCAACAGTACAGGAGATTGTTGTGCTAAACACTTGGAATTCCCATATTACAGAGGAATAATCTCACATTAGTAAAAGTCTGATTCATCAAGACTCAGGATTGAGCCTAGAACCTTCTGCAGGTCTTTCCCACAATGTTCTCCTAGCCAAGCCATTGCAATCAAGAGAAGAGTTTTCCTTTAGTTTCTTGTCAGTTTCCTTTTCCTTTCCCAACATTTTTGTCTTTCTAGAACACTTGAGAGTTGAAAAGTGTTGCTAACTGTCCAATGCGCCCAGCTTCCTCATTCAGAAGGACTTGGAGTCTTTCTGTTCTACAGTCCCCAGCAGTGTGGAGAAAAAGTCTGGGGGAGAGAGACAGACGGGAGTCCCAGACACCTTTCTGATCACCCACATCCTAGAAGGCACCGCTCAGAAACTTAAAGAAACCGAAGGAAAAATTCTTGAGGCTTATTTTTCTATTAATCTAGGTTTTTAGTTACTCATAATCTTCAAAGATCTGCAGGTTCGCTGGCAGTACAGCTTTGCTGAAAGATGTAAACATTGCCAGCCTGACCACATGCCACCAAATCTCAAACTTACACAAACATAACCATTAGAAAAAAACAGAGAAACAAAAATGACTTATTTCTTCATCACAACCAGTTCTTTCCAGAAGATGTTTGTCCTAGAGCACACACTGTAGATAGACCAGGATGGCTTCAAACTCACATTCCCTCTTTCCCTGATGTTTAATTAGTACAGGATGTTACCAATGTTATTTGAAAGTTCAGTCAGTCAATGACAGCTCAAAGTGATTGAAGAGCAAAGTGCATGAATCATCTATACGGCACAGCCATAGATAAGGATATTTTCTAAGGAGTTAAGAAGCAATAATCCATGAAAGCATGAAGCAAAATCTACTAACACACAATGGAAGTGAGGGTAAAATTATGAGAGGGACAGAAAAACTTTTGTTGGTGAGATTAAGAACTTATGAAAATGTAAGCAAAAGACAGTTTGTGGAGATATTGGAAGGTATCGTGTTGTTGAATACATACCATCAACAGTGAGTCCACCCTACAGAAGCAAACCGAGAACTGCCATTTTCCTCTGTTGTCAGATACTAGAACTTGAGAGTCCTTTGTCTTTTCCTTGTTTTACACTGAGCTTTTCTAAAATATTTCCTCATTTAGGTGATACACAGAAGCAATTTTTGCTTCATAGATTGAACTGTATGATTAAAACTATGTTGGTCCATCAAAGTTCTTGTTGGGACCCCAAGTTTAGACTGCTAGTCGGGATCATCCAGAAGGACAAAGCAAGAGTCCAGGTAAGCGTGGATGTGTGGCTTTCCCTCCTCTGAGCTTCCACAAAGGCTCCTCATAGACCGTCCTTCTCCCCCTTCCCCTCCCTCCTCTTCCACCTGCTCCTTTACTTCCCTTTTCATCCTTTCCCCCTGCCCCCTTCTCAACCACTCACAGGGAGGACAGATGGAAGGAGGAAGGTCTCCATAAGATCAAAGAAACATACACACTGATAAATTCTATTAAGCCATTTTAAAATTTTTGTGTGAATATATGTTTAAAATCTACATATTTCAAGTTATCATATTGTATATGGAAAGTACATAGAATTAGCCAAGTTAAATAAAACATTATACCTCATGAAAAAAAGTCTGAGTTTATATAAATAAGCAAAGTAGCTTCTTAAATCTCAAAGGGGTTAACAAATACACTTCGAAAGATTGCCGATAGGTAAGTAAACAAGAATTATAGGTGGGAAAACCAAGCTCACAGTCTTCAGCCTACAAGATGGATTTGTGGGGGGAAGAGATGGGGACTGAACCCAGGGCCTTAGCATGCTCAGCACGCCTCTCCTGGGCTACACTAGCAACATCAAAACCTGCCTCATAAATACCCCAGTGAGGTCTTTCTATCGCTGAGTTTTGAGAACCCAAAATGTCCTGGCTGGCTGCATAGATCCTTTTATACAACTCGGTTGTTTCTGAACCTACTGGAGCACATTCTACCTCGAAGCCAACCCAGAAAAAGGTTAACAAGACTAAGGCACTATTCTAGGTACTACACTCTTAGCTCCTAAGTCAGCTCCCAAGGCTGTGTCTGAAGGGCACTCTTGTTGGCCCACCTGAAGGCATCCCAAGGTACAGCAACTCTGTATAGATTTGCTTCTTGGAACCATATTTGTGTCTTATACATTAAAATTTAAAAATAGGTTTAACACAGAGAAAGGGAAAGCATTTTATACATGAATATCAGCAGGAAAAAAAGCCCTCAAAAACATAACACATATCAAAATACATTGTATACATATATGACATTCAAAAAATCATTAAATATATTTTCAAAATATAACACAATAGAAATAGAAACAAGAGGGTGAATTCTAGTGAAAGTTTTGTGTAGCACTTTCGATACAGTTGCCTTTAGATACAATGGAATGGCACTTGAATCTTGAGTTATGTATAGTACATAATTTTAATTGTGTGTGTGTGTGTGTGTGTGTGTGTGTGTGTGTGTAGGAATGAAGCCAATGTTGGAAACCAGTATTCTCACTGTGAGAGAAGGGCTACCCAAAATTTCAATAAAGGCAAAGGACATCTCTGTCCTAGCTTGACCTACTAAAACAGTTCATTGAACAATCACACTCAGGCCATGGGCAGAGCTAGCCTTGTATACTGATTACTTAGTATGGAGACCACTGAAAGGGATCCAGTGTTCTGGGAGAATTTGCAAGGGGAACTGGGACAAGGAAAGTACACTATAAGCCCAGGGTATCATTCCATGCCAGACTGCAAGGGAGTGCATAGAAACTAATGGAATGCTCAAGGGTCACAGGGCTTACTGTAGGCTTCAGAAACACCGAGAAGGAAACCAGGTATTGAATGATAAAGGACAACGATCTATAGACTACAAGAACACCTGAGTCTGCATTGATATGAAAAAGAAAGGCAAGGAAAAAGGAAGGGCAGGGCAAGTTTTTCTTATGATAGCATGGCAGTGCACATCGAGGGAAGAATGCTGACCATCCTGCAACAATGGATTCAGTAGTGAGGGACATTGGGCCAAGGGAGGGCCTCGTGAAAGCTCAGTAAGTACTCTACCACTGAGCTCTATCCTCAGCGTCAAGCAAAATTTATCAATCGGTTGTAAAGCTAGCTATAGATAAAACTCTGAGTTTAAAAAGACATACGTGGTTTTAAAGAATCTGCCCATAGATATCTGATGAAAGTTGAAGCTCTGAAGGAATGGAGGAGTCTGTGCAACTCAGAACCTATGCGGTACGGACTCCAGGCCCCTACGCGGCACACACTTCAGAGTGCAGAACGTCAGAGACGGTAGAGTTAACACAATGGACTAACTCAAGGCAGCTCGTAGTTTGTTTTATGTTGTGATAGGGTCTCATTCTGTGGTCTAGGTTGACCTGGAACTCAATATGTGGTCCAGACTTCTTCAAACTCAGCAATCCTGTTGCTTCAGTCTCTGGAGATACCTTTACCACCATGCTTTGGATATTTAGGATATCCGCTTATCAAGCGTGACAGAACAGTATTTTTTCCTCAGTCTGGGGCTTGTCTTATTGTCTTAATTCTAATGAAGTTCAATATGTCAATTAATGACCACTTTCCTGGATCATCTCTTTGATGCTCATTTCTACTTCTGAAGACGCACTGTTCTCTGCTGCAGACTCTCTGAACTGAGAAACAGAACCGTTGTTTTTGTCTGCGGCTACGACCACTGAGCTGAGGTGGTGTTTAGTGACTCAGAGGCGGCCGCACCTGTCTAAGATCCTGGATGAACAGATCCAGGGTGAAGGCGCTGCAGCCAGGGCCCTTTGAGGAGGTGCAGAAAGAACCTTCTAGGACCCCTTCCTGGTGAAGTCCGCGGGTCCCTGCTTTACAGTCAGATGCGCTTAGATAGCCCTTGCCAATGTGAACAAAAACCAGGGTAGGTGTTGACGTTTTCATCTTACAACATGTTCACTGGCATTAGATTTAATCAGACGCAAAAATTTGGGGCCTTTGAGTTGAAGAAAATGCTATGGAATAGGGGGTGGGAAATCCCTCGGTTCCCTTAATCCTTTCTGCCTGTGCCTGGCATGCGACTTGGTCACCAGAAGAATCGGTAGCATGGAAGCTCCTGAAACTGTGTTTTCTTCCGGCGATCCTGAGCTTTGTTTGGGGTCCTCAAAGGAGCTGCTCCGGTGCAGCTGGAATCTGCCCTTAATATGCCTTCCCCAAAACAGGACCGTTATGAAGAGCACGCTGGGATTTTTAAAAGATAGGAATTGTGTGTGGCTTTTGTAACACCGAGGGGGATGTAGCTCAGTGGTAGAGCGCATGCTTCGCATGTATGAGGCCCCGGGTTCGATCCCCGGCATCTCCAAGCTTTTCTTTCAAAAAATATTTTTTGTTCTTTTAAATTTCTTTCTTATGATAATTTCTTTAAGTACTTTATATCCTTATGTTTATTTCGTTTCTATTTGGATATCTAAACACTTCCACCTTCCTAGAGACAGCTCTAAGGTGGACAAATCATCCTGAGAGAGCATCCAGAAGGAAGGATGCACAGGCCCACCAGGGGAACACTTAGTAAAAATAAAATGATGCAAACTTATTTTTTGGGAAATAGTGGGGCTAGGGGAGGTACTAATAGCCTCCATTGCTAATATTCATTGAGAATTGTACATAGGAATTGAGGGGTCTCCTGAATAGAGAATCTCTCACACACTGGAGGTACTTAACAGTTACCATTTGATTTCTCTATCTGCTTTTGTAAGGACAGCTAATCATTCTTACTGTGAGAAGTCTAGGGAAAAGATGGTGCTGGGCCTCAAGGCCCAGCTTCCCAGAGGCTAGGGCAAAAGTATCAAAAGTTATTAAACAGTGTCTGCCTGAGCAATTTAGAATAAAACTTTAAAAGCCAGGTGGCTGGGGATGTAGTCCTATCTGGTGGGAGGCTGTAGGTTCAGGCCCCAGTAATACCACTGTAACAACAAAACACAGCTGTAGCCAACACCTTGATGGGAACCCCTAAAAGACAGCCCTTCCCAGAAACTGAACCGCCAACTAAAGAACATACAAGGACATAGGCCCCCTCATTCCCACAACAACATATGCAGCAGACATGGAGCCTGGTCTTCATGCAGGTCCCCCAACAACTGGAGTGGGCACTTATTCTGACTCTGATGCCTGCCTGTGGACCCTGTCCCCCTAACTGGGCAGTCTTGGCTGGCCTCAGTGGGAGAATTTGTGCCTAGTCCTGCAGTGACTTGAAGTGTCAGGGTAGATTGGTACCCAGGGGCAACCTCACCTTTCCCACAGATGAAGGGGAGGGAGGGATGGGGAGAGGGGATGTGTGAGGGGGGAACTGGGAGGAGAGGAGGAGTTGTGATAGAGATGTAAACGGAATAAATAATTAATTAATGGAGGAAAACCAAGACTGACAGTCCTGAGAAACCAGTTAAGTCTGGATTCTGGACAGTGAGTCACTCGTTTTCAGGCTCCTGCATTCTGCGTTGTGACTGTCAGGGAGTCGGACTGAAACTCGAGCAGGTAGATGTGGTTCTGAAGCTTAGGTGCATAGAACCTCAAGGTTCCTTTTCTACTGAACATTTTTCACAGCAGTAAACCGGGAGTGTATCTTCTGCTTTAATTTATGTGTATTTTTTCTTTAAATTGTGGAAATATGCTTTAAGACTGGACTGAGAATCATGATTGCATTGGAAAGCAGCCTGGGAAAGGGGAGTGTGAGCACGGCTTTCAAAGTTCACACCAAGCATCTGCTTCTCTTTGTATTTACTTCGTTCACAGCGGCTACAAGCTTTTTTTTAAAGCTACAAGAACATGACTGTATAGTGATATTTTCTAAGCGGTCATTCTGGGCGTTCCTGTAATTTTTTATTTGATATGTCAAACTAATTTGCTTTTATTTTTCATACTAGTTAGGGATGTGTTGATTTTGAAGGAAAGTTATATATTTAGTCTAAATTATTTCAGGATAATAAAGAACAATTTACAAAATATTTCTTGGAAAAGCAAGGTATTGGTTTTGCTGGGCTAAGAGGCATGGCTTACCCCTGCGTGACTGACCATTCATTCATCTCTGTGTATGGGGTACATGACTACCTAAGCAAAACTAAGTTTATAAGACTAATAATGAAAAATGAGGAAGGCCATTGGGAAAGAACCATGAGCCACTGCCTTGCCCCAGAGACATTAGTTATATGAAATCCAAGCTCCCGTTTGTTCACCCTTCCCAGCGTCCTAAAATTTTTACACGCAAAACACTGGATGTAGAAATCAAGTTAAATGTTCTTACAAGAGCACACACAGGTGCACGCACAGGTGCACGCACAGGTACACGCACAGGTGCACGCACAGGTGCACACACAGGTGAAAATGGAAGGAAGCTTTCAAAGTTGATGAGCGCCTTGCCTTCCTTGACCATGATGATGGTTCCAGTGGTGCACACATGTGTCCAAACCCATCAACTTGTGTACATTGTATAGTTTCAGCTAAAAAATGGATTTGTTTTGTCTTGTCTTTAGAACTACTGAGCCTGGAGAGATGGCTGCGTGGTCAAGAGCAGGGGCTGTTCTCCGGAGGATGGAGGGTTTGATTCCTAACACCATATGGCAGCTTACAACCCTCTGTGACTCCAACTGCAGGAAACAGATACCCTCTTCCATCCTCTCCTGGACCCATGTGTCATACATTCGCGTGAGTCTGTCTGTCGGTGGGTCGGTCTGGTTCTATATGTGTGTGTGCGCGCGCTTTATTATGGCTGTTTTTCAAAGAACACAACTTCATTACTGTTATTTCCTATGCTCAGTGCCCCTTTCCCATGCTTTCTAGGCTAGGCAAAAATTTTGTAGCAATTCTGTTCCCTTAGCCTCCCAAGCACTGCGTTACAGGCGTTGTGCTGTGCCAGACCAGAGCAGAACTTTAAAACACAAGGACAGAGACACATTTCTTTAGGAAAGGGAGAGGGAAAGAGGGGAAGGAAAAGAGGAAGAGAGCGGAGAGGGAAGAGGGGAGAGGAGAGAAGGGAGAGGGAGAGGGGATGAGGGGAGAGGGGAGAGGGGAGAGGGGAGAGGGGAGAGGGGAGAGGGGAGAGGGGAGAGGTGATGAGGGGAGAGGGGAGAGGTGATGAGGGGAGAGGGGAGAGGGGAGAGGGGAGATGGTTTCACACAGATCACATTCCTTGAAAACTCAACAGCGCTGCTAGAATGACGCCTGTGGATCTTCCCTAGGGTTCTGAAGTCCTTTGGGAAGGCATCCCGTAAGGTCTTTTGTAACAGGGCTCATTCTGTAACACAGGCTAGGCTTACATGTGAGAGCCACCACAGGCAGCCTAGGATACGTGGTAACTGCTCCAGGTCATGATCTTCCTAGTGAAATATTTACCTACAAAAGGAAACGGAAAAGAGTGGTTAGTGTAGACCAGTCACTTTTTGTCTAAAAATGTCTAACACTGAAATTAAGCCCTCTTGATAAGGAAAAATAGAAGAGCAGGCGTCTTGTCAAGCAACGTTCCCTGGTCTCGGCTTTGTCTCCTTTTCTCTCCTACCATCCTCTTCCTTCTGAATCCTTGGTTCTGCCTCAGTTTCCCTGGTGTTCCTCAGTTTGTCCTGGTTCGCTGAAAGGTCTCTGTGTATATGAGGCAGGAACTCTCCAGGCAGGAATAAGATCCGACTTCCTGAGTGGGAACTTGCCAAAAGTGGAAGAACCACTATGTGTACAGTAGGTAAACCCCAGAGAAAAGGAGCAGAGTCGGCGAGGAAGCGCATTCCTGACTGCATCCCGGTTTCCTCTCAAGATTCACTGAAGAGTCTGAGATTTTGTGTTCTAAGGGTTTCATTGGCTTCCTTTGGATAAAGCCTGGAGCGGCGAGAGGATCGGAGGAGGGGGAGTCTAACATCGTGATTCTTAACACGTTCTCCGTGGCTGAGACAGGGGAACTGGGTTTTATTGTAGAACCTTGTCCTCCACGGCTCCTATTTTTCATTGTCTTTTGTAGCTCGGGAACAGAATGAGGAGACGGTCTGGCAACGGCAGGTGAATGCTTTCTTCCTCTCGGTAATTATAGGTGAGACTTGGCAAAGGGTTCCCCATCTTTTCTGGAAGGATCTCTCCTTAGTCCTGAAGGAAGAGGATCCCATACCCTTTTTAAACTGAGGTCTCCAACCCTAGACTGTTCACACCCCTTACTGGGGTGTTTGTGAAAATGTAGGTTGATCAGAATACCTCTGTCACAGGACTGCTCTTTATTTTTTTATTTTTATTTTTATTTTTGACGGGTAAGATGAAAATAACAAGTATAGAAAGGATCTTGAATTTCATAAAGACGAGTAGGAAGCACCAGCCGCTGAGCGGTGGGGATGTAGCTCAGTGGTAGAGCGCATGCTTAGCATGCATGAGGTCCTGGGTTCGATCCCCAGCATCTCCATGGTTTTTGATGAGGAGTGGGAAAGGTGCGCGTTCATTTTTAGAATTCCAATTCTCTCTTTAGTCTGCTTCGGGCTATGCACAAAGCAACGTAGTGTTTCCTACTAATTTGTTATTGCCGTTCACAAACGCACAGGTTTAGTTAACCGGCTGTATTAGGAGCTGTATTTGCACCAAGCTTGGGGACGCCCTCGTGGCTCCAGTGTGGGCTCAGAGAAGATGCATAGCCGCATCTCAGGGTGATGCTCTTCTGCCTCTCCCCACTCCTAACACTGAAAACCCCACCACTTTCTAAAAGCTAGTGACTGATTTTGTAGCACTACCGTAAGGGGCTTTGTCTAGTGGGCCCTTTGTCTAGGAGGTATTCCTCCTTTGAACTTTTGCCTCTTGGTAAAAAAAAACTTCCAACTTGGGACACTGATATTAACAAGTAAAAGGAGTTTAAAGTTTTCCAGTGGTTTTATTCTGTCTGCGCCCCACCTCACCCCGTCCCCAACCAAGCCCAGAGCAACAACCATCACTGGCATTCTGCCTGGCTACAGATGAATCAGGAGCTTTTAAATCTGAGGGTGTAGGGGTGGCGGAGGGTTGGGGTATGGATTAATTAGTCACGTTAGAAAACGATAGATACCTGTTCTTCCTTCTGTCTGACGACAGCATTTTGAACAATCAGTTATAGTAGGGTCTTGTGCTGAAGCAACTTGGCCCTAAGGAAAGAGAACATTAATGTATGAGTCTTAGGCTGGGTTAAATCACCCTGTGCTGCCAACTACTCACCAATATTATAGGTTTGAGAAATGCAACCGTAAGGTCGTAAGGTACTAAGATCCAAGAACACTTTAAATAGTTAATTCAAAAATAGCCACAGTGCTTATCAGCTTTTCAGGCTACAGGCTGAGTTCAGAGACTTTTTTCCTCATTAGTGCCTGTCATTTCCGTTGAGCTACATCGTCCTTCTACAGTCTAACCAGAACTTGCCAGATACCAAGACTTCTACTCATCAGTTTTAGGGTTTGGGTTTGGGGTTTTGTTGTTGTTGTTTTGGTTTTGTTTTTTGCTATTGGTATTGTTTGTTTTATTGGTGGAGAGGCGGGAAATCAAATTTAGTGCATGCTAGGCAGTCACTCCGTCTCTGACCTCTTACCTACATTCCTAGGCCTCTTTTTATTTTTTATTTTGAATCAAGTTCTCACTAATTTGCTCAGGCTAGCCTCCTACTCCAAGTATCTGGGATGACAGTTCTGGCCACTATTCCTGGTTTGGTAACTAGCTCAGGTTGAGCTTACTTCTTACCCACCTTTCACTCTGCCCTCTACCTTCCTTTGATGTCACTTCCCGGCCATCAGCAGAGTACTACTGTGACGGCCAATCTTGGTTGTCAACTTGACTGCATATATCTCAGCTAAAACACAAACTGTTGGGTACTGCTGGAAGGGATTTCCTTAATCAGATTATCTGAAGCATGAAGAACCATGCCAGATCTGGGTAGCACCTTCTGGTGGTGCCCCAGATAAAAGGACTCTGAAGATGGAAACTGCTTTTTGCTTGCTTGCCTTCACACTCTCTGGCAAGTCAACCTATCCCATTGCTGAGCTATTCCTTAGTTGATATTAGAGCCAACTTCTTTGGGATTCCAATGTAGACTAAAGCCCAGCTGTTCCCCAGGTATCCTCTAGGACTCCAGCACCAGATTGGGACTGCCAAGGCATCCAGGCTCATGAACTGAACAACTACCAGATCTTAGACCTTTCCAACTTGAGAGAGCTATTGTTGGGGCGCGCGCGCGCGCACACACACACACACACACACACACACGCTATCACTTCTAGTCTCTTAAAGAACCCTTACTATAATGATCAATGTGATCAGTGGTTTTCTTTGGCCTGTGAATGTTTGAAAACATACGAGAGAGACCTTTTGGAATTTAGCTACAGATCCACTGTGCCCACCTGGGATGCTTGGCGCCTGAACCCAGGATTCCAAACAGAACTCCAGGCTGAGAATCCCAGAGCCAGTTTTCCAACCTTCTTCTCCCTGCTTTCAGCTACGCCACAGATGAACCTGCACTCCAGGAGCAAACAGAGTTGGACCTCAACTCTACCTACGGAACTCCCAGAGCCAGCCAGAGCCCCCACCCCTACTCCCCGAAGCTTGCCTACTGGCCACCACACACATCGAGCAGACCTGGGACTTTTAGTTCCCATCAGAACTTTCAGGCAGGAAATTCTAGAGGTAGTTCACCCTCCTCCACCCACTGTCAATGACTTCACCCACTGCTGGGCCTGACCCTCTTGGAGCCAGACCTTTTTTAAGAGAGCCCTAGAGTAAGTCCTCCTCCCATACCTGCCACTCACCCCACTCACCAGTCTTGGCTGTCAACTTGACTACATTTGGAATTAACAAAAACCCAAGCAGCTGGAAACTCCGTCTGTCCTGTTGCTCCAGAGAACACTGCATTAGGCCTAGGCATGGTGACACATGCCATTAATCCCAGCACTCAGGACAGAAGCAGGCAAATCCCTGTGAGTTTAAGGCCAGCGTGGTTTACAGTCAGGGCTATACACTGAGACCATATCTTAAAAATAAACAAACAAAATTAAAAATTCATCCACTGCCATTGTTCCGACAATCAGGCATTTCCACTCTCATATCTAGAGCCTGCATTATATTTCTATCATATTTCCTAATAAATCCTCCGTCTTCATGAAGGAGTCAAAACCCTAGTTTCACCTTAGTGGAGGTACTAAAGGGGGACTCCTATATGGGCAGCATCAGGAAGTTTGTCTGCAAGTTTCTTCCTTTCTCAGCCTGGCTGAGACACCGTTGGCCACTAAAATAGTTACAGACATACAAGCAATCTCTAGAAATATTTAAAAAATCAAAGACAGAAGGAGGTGATCAAAAGAATGCAAGCTCTCCCCCTCCTCCTCCTCCTCGTCCTTCTCCTCCTCCTCCTCCTCCTCCTCCTCCTCCTCCTCCTCCTCCTCCTCCTCCTCCTCCTCCTCCTCCTCCTCCTCCTTCTGTAATAAAAAGTTGTATTGAAAAAAAGTATCAAGAGGCAGCAGGAGTGAGGATGAGGTCTAAGATGAAACCCTTTGCTGCCCTGGACACCCTGAGTTCTTTCAGCAGCCTCCACTCAGGTGAAGCCTGGACGAACATGGACTCTAACCCTCTGAGACTGTAAGTTCCAAATAAACCTTCTTCTGTAAGTTGCCTTGGTCATGGGTGTCTTGGCACAGCAACAGAAAGTAGCTGAGAGAGCCTCCCAGCAAGTCTGCTTTAGAAATGCACATGATTTCACTTGGTCTTCAGCTGCTTCCAATCTCCTTCACCTCTGTACACTTGTTCTTCTGAAGTAGTATTAGGTGCAGAAGACCACTTATTAGGTATCAATTCATTGTTTATTTGGGGATTTACTTAAAGCACTCCTTGCACTGTGTATTTGCCAAGATGACTTTACTTGCTACCTGGAACAGAGAGAGTGACCTGGAGAAATAGCCAAAACAATGGGCTGACTGCCACATACGGGTCTGTAAAATCGTGCTTGCTTGCCCACCTTACCTGTGATTTTAGAGTCTAAAATGAGAACGCCAACTGGACCCGGATGGAGGCTTTTCAGGACTGTCCTGGCTTTGGTCCCCCAGGGACATCTCCCCTCTTCCACTCTCTTTGGTGTCAGAGTGCTTATTCCTGAAAGACTCCCACAACATTTCCTCAGCAAGAAACAAAGTGTCCCAGTGTCTGTCCAGCTCCTGCTTGCCCCACTGTTGTCTCTATGGCAGTACTGCCATCTTCATGTGATTTCTTCATATAAATCTTGTCAAGCAGTGTGATGGTTTGAGTGAGAAACTCCCCATAATCTCAGGCATTTGAACACTTGGTTTAAGAGGTGTGGCCTGGGTGGAGGAAGTATATCACTGAGGTTGGGTTTTGAGGTTTCAAAGACCACACAGCATTCCCAGTTCAAGACATAAGTCTTTAGCTTCTGCTGGGGTCGCCATGTCTGCTTGATGCCAGCTACACCACTATGGTGGTTAAGGACTCTTATTCTTCCAGACTTAGTTAAAAAGGAGAAGCAAGCTAAATCTGAGCATCTGTTTCCTCCTGCTTTTTGACTCAGAGACAGTGTGTCCTCAACTTCTGCCCTCGTGAATTCCCATCCTGACGGACTGTACCTTCCAACTGTCAGTCACAATAAACGTTTCTTCCTTAAGTTGCTTTTGTTAGGTATTTTGAGAAAAGTACTTTTCTTATCACTGACAAAATACCTGGTTCAAACAAGTTAAGGTGGGAAAGATTTACTTTGGCTCCTATTTCAAAGAGTGTAGTCCATTCTGGCAGAGTGGTTGGGATGGCTGGGTCTGTGGTGAAGAGAATGTGAGACTGCTCATATTTGAGCAGATGAGGAAAAAGAGAAAGGGGCTAGTCTGCCTTTAGCTGCTGTCTCCTTTCCCTTTGCGTGTAATGTGAAACCTAAGCCTAGGGGATGGTGCCACCCACATTTGAGGTGGGTCTCCTTTCCTTAGTTAACCCTCTTTGAACATGCCCCTCTCTAAAGCACAGGAGTCCTTCCTTCATCCTTTGTCAGGTTGACATGAAAATGAACTATCTCAGATGCTGTTTGAGCAGCTAAATTATTCACATACAAAAGAATAAAATTGGATCTCACACCATCCGTAAAAACGAACTAAAAACGAGTCACAGACCCACATTCAAGAATTAGAGATTATTGATAGTCCTGAGATGCTCAGAAGTTAGTTGTATATTAATAATACACATTTTGTACTCGAGCACCCGCTGATGTTGGTGCCGGCAGGGTCTTGGAACCCTTCTGTAAAATACTAACCATTGCATTCAGCTTTTCCAGGATTTCGCTTCTCCAAGAGAGGGTCCGTGGGGAGCATCATAGAGCAACCACCAAAAGGAGGAAAGCAGAGCAGGTAAGGAGCAGTTTCGGGACTCCTGACGCCTTCCCAAGGCTGTAGGTAACCTAACCCTAACTCCAACCCTAACCCTAGCCCTAACCCATATCTTGCTACTCATCTCAGCGCCTTCCTGAGAGCCGTAGGACAGTGATGGACGCTGGGGTTTGCATCTTAGAAGCATGGAGAGAGCGCCAGCAGGAAGGCCTCCCTCTCTGCAGCTTTTTGCAATTGAGTCAACTCTGTTTGAAAACAAAGCATTGGGTTTTGTTTTTCAATACTCAAAAGTACGATTTTTCTATCCTGCCAGGAATGCCATTTTGGTAAAACTTCTGATTGATATATTTTGAGACTAGCGCTTAATAAACATCCAGGCACTGGCGATTCTGAATTACTACAACTGGAAACAGGTCCGGCGTCTCTCGGAGCAATAATCTCACGGAATCCCTTCAGGTCCCTGACTTCTTTGCTTTCGGGGACTCGCTCGGTGCATTTTCCAAATAGTCAAATGTGCTCAAGTGTTGTTGGCCTGAAGCGGGTCCTTTTGTTTTGGCCACAGTGTCTATCTATCCGAACACTATGTACACAATAATTCTAAATAATGCTAACATAGCATCTCACCTAGTCAACTTCAATTTGATCCAAAACGAGACAGGGTCTCTCAGGTGGCTCCGTGGCTTAGTTGGCTAAAGCGCCTGTCTCGTAAACAGGAGATCCTGGGTTCGAGTCCCAGTGGGGCCTAAGCATTAGTTTTGAAACCTAACAAATTCTTAGCCTGAAATAATTTTTAGTTCTATTATTTGGACGTTCAGTCTCTTTGACTACTATTTCCATTTCCTCCACGAAAACTACTTTAAGCTCCCTAATGATCTAGCACAGGGCTAAGAGAATTTCTAACGGAAAATTGAAAGTGTTTCAATTTAACCCATATAAAATATTCTACTGCGTTCTCAAACTTTAGGCAGTCTTACTTAAACCACGATAGACGAAAAAAATACTCGGAGCTTCCTGGACACTTTCCAAGTCGCATTTGTGTCTTTTCTCCTAAATCTACAGGAATACTCACTGAAGAAAGCATTACTGTGCATACTTGCAGGTGAAGCAGAGAATGGAAAAGAAGCAATCTGCTCACATCTCACAGCTATAAAATAATGAGGCTAGAATTTAAGCCTAATATTTCTCCTGATCCTAAATACCACACCATCCTATTCATAAAAGCAGTATCCAGTGCAGCTTGGAAAGATTATGTTTAAAACTCTACGACATACAGGCCGGAGCAGACAGCTCTTTCTTGTCTGTAAGCATGCTCACGTGCTCAAAAACATGGATACGGTTCTGCTTGTCTTTTGAAGTGTTCCCTGATTTCTTTAAATTCTCACATGTCCATGGGCCAAAGAAAAATTATCCTTGACAATCATAAATCAAGAGCCAGCCACTAGGACTGGGAAGACAGGGTCTGGAATTAGTGTGAGGCTCTTGCTGTCCTCTGTCCTGGTAAACAAAGTAAATATATATATATTTTTTTCAAAATCACAAGTGAATATTCCAAAGGTTTTTAGCTGATTTAGGGAAAACATATAATTTTGTTTTTGTTTGGCGGTGTTGAGAATGAAACTGGGAGTCTTACAAGTGTGTGGTAAGAACTGGACACTGAATGACATTCTTTATACTCAACTTATATAAACTGGGTTATTATAGGCACATGTCTAGTCAAGGAAACCAAGGCTCTAGACCGCCATGTCAAATCCACGAAGTTATATTTCTGAATGAAAGGTGACTCAAGTGGCTTCTGAAAGGAACTCTCTGAAGTGAACAAGCTCTCTTACAGCTCAGCGCAGTGGAAGATACACATTGATCTATTTCACTTGGTAATTATGGAGCTCAATTCAGTTCCTTGTTTATTCAAAAAATTAATTGCATTTACGCCCATATGGCATATGGAAAGGTAAGTGATCTTTCTACCCAAAGGAGATAAAGCTCACTTGTGAGGAAATGAGTAGAAGTTACATAATAACAAACATGAGCACAACATTGGGGCAGCGATAAAGGGGCGTGCTTATGCTTTGAACGTGACGTTTCTGCCACAGACTCGTGTACACTGCCTCCAACTGGCAGCCCTTTCTAAGGAGGGTCTGTGCTGGAGGAAGCAGGTCACTGACATGAGATGGTGAAGTTGTTAGCCCAGCTCTACTTCCTGTCCTGTCCTGCTGAAGGGTGAGCAAACAGCTGTCACAGGTCCCACTGTCCTGCCCTCCCTGTCACTGAGAGCCAAAACAACCTCTCTTCTGTTTCTTATCAGGAGTTTGGTCACAGCAGTATGAAAATAACTAACACACTAGAGACATCAGAGAAGTGTACACGTCAGCTGCAAAGAAAGAGCAGTGGAGGAAGAAAAGGCAGAGTGTAGAGTAATCCAGTTAAAGGGAATCAGGCCACATGAGTGGGATTGAAACAGACTCTGCTAGAGCAAGATCAAACGGCAAACACGACGGAAAGAGGGAGCAGAAGAGAAAGACATCTCTGCACCAGGCTCTTATAGGACATGCCGGAGGATTTCAGTCTGTGCCCAGAGCAACCAAGCAGACATGAATACACACTCACTTCAGACTTTCACCAGCCGGGGAAAATACTGTGACATTTGAGATTTGTTCCTCTAAGTTTCCTTTTTCTGTTTTTGAAAGTAGAGTTATACTTAAATCAAAAGAATAGGTTTGAAGCAATATAACCAGAAGAGTAGAGAGTGTACAGACATGGCATAATCAAACGTATCAGAATTGGAAGTCTTTTCTCTTTTCAACTTTCGAGGACTCAGTGCTCAAAAGTGATTCTTTTGTGAGATATTTAAAGTATAAAAATTTGAAGGAAAACTAAACAATTACATCCATTGTCTTTGCCTAATAATAGCTCCATAAGAGTAAATTCCATCTGCTTTCTCTCCTCGACCAACATGAACAAAACTGCTAATATTCTAAGAAGTATTTATCTGTAAACACTAGGAGTTTTTGGATATTTTAGCTCACTGGTCTATTTCTTTTTCCCTTTTAAAAAAAATTGGAATATCTTCTTTATTCTTCAAAATTTTCGTGTGTATTGTCCTAGATAGTTTTTATTGTCAACTCCACACAACCCAGAGTCACCTGGGAAGAGAGAACCTCAATTGAAGAATTGCCTCCATCAGTTTGGCCTATGGCCAAGTCTAAGAGATTGATTGACAGTTGACATAGGAAGGTCCAGCCCATGAGATTGATTGACAATTGATATAAGAAGGTCCAGCCCATGAGATTGATTGACAGTTGACATAGGAAGGTCTAGCTCACTGGAGTGAGTACCACCCCAGGTAGTAGGGCTTGGGTTGTATGAGAAAGCTGGCTGAGCCTGACCCAGAAGCTAGCCAGTAAGAATCTTTCTGTCATGGTTTCTACTTCAGTTGGTGCTTGAATTTCCTTCCTGAACTTCCTTAGTAACCAGCTCTGATCTGAAGTGTAAGCTGAAATAGTGTTTATCACAGCAGGAGAACACTAACTAGAACACATACCAACAATGTGCTTTGTCATGGTCACTCAACTGCCTCTTCTTACTCTTTTAAGGCACCCAGTACACTCCCCTTTATGTCCCCTCCCACATTTTTTTAAGACAAGGTTTCACTAGGTAGCTCTGGCAGGTCTGGCACTTGTTATATAGACCAGAGATTTGCCTGCCTCTTCCTCCTGAATACAGGGATCTGCCTGCATCTGTATCTGCCTGTCTTTCTATCTTTCAGGCAAGCGGGCTCCTAGTGTAGTAGCCTCTGTTCCTTTAGATCCATGAAGCTCCTCATACAATTCATATTGCATTCTTATATTTTTGCATAGTTGAGAAATTATGTATTTTCAACTCATGTTTTTAGAGTCCTTTTCCACAGCCTTACAGGCTACCCTGAAGATCCTGGCGTCCACCATTTTGCTAGAGACATAGACACACCCTCCATTCCTGGACTCTTGCTATTTCTAATTATCATGGACTTATTAACATTAACCTAACCATGGTGACAGACATTCCTTGAAGGATGAAGTAAAAATATGTACATTATTATACAAACAAGCTTTATGTCCACAGCAGCCATAGACATTTGTGGAGGTCCTGTTCCAGGGGCAGGAACCATGCCATTCCACCCGTACCAAGGCCATGCTGGACTCAGCAAGGAGGGAAAACACATCTTAAATTTTAAAATCTGTATTCTTATATATGCATATTCATATATATATTCTTATATAAGTGGACACCTTATGTATTCTTACATAAGTAGACACCTAGGTCACTTGCCTAGTTCCAAAATTCCAGAGGTAAATGGCAGTAGTTCTTTGCTGTGCTGCTTCTGAACAGTGAATGACACTGGGATATTTCATAGCTGTGAGATGCTGCAAAGGCTTCTAGCTGACTTGGTGAGCCCCTTCCCTTCTTTCTGCCTGTAACTCCCAGTGTCGGGGATAAGACAACAGCAGCCGGAGAGATGCTGAAGATATTTAGGTCTCGATGGGGGGATGAGCCTGAGAGGAATGAAGCCACATACTGTCCTGAGATGAAGAAGACAGAACGTGTCAATCACACATTTGATGGAGGTGGTCTTCGGTTGGGAAATGACTTGTCCCCTCCAGGTTCGGTATTGTCTACTGGGTCCCCAGAACAGTGTTGGGTTGCAGGGACTTTTCAGAAAGGGAAATAGTGCAAACATGAGCTCTTTGGTCTTTATATGAATCCTGTGGAGACTACCACACCCGAGGCGTATTATGCTATGGTTTGCAAATATTTTTCTGCATTCTGTATATTGAGTCTTCATTTTGCTCAGTGCTTCCTTTGCTGTGCAGCTACTTTTGTGTTCAGTGCAATCCTGCTTATCTGTTTCTGTTTCTGTCACTGCTTGTGAAAACTAATGTCTGGAGCTTTCCCCATGTTTTCTTCTAGTAGTTTCACAGTTTCAGGCTTTACAATCATTAAACATGTTTTTCAATCTAAGATAGTTAGCTGGGAAAGACCTCATATTTCCTGAGCCTTCCCCTTTTGCACTGATTAGCCAGATTTTATGAGATTGTGAGGTACATCTCTCACCAGTGGGATGAGACACAGTCCCCTCCATGTTATGGGAAAAGGTGGATGGTATCTTGGTCAGAGGTATCAGATCCCTTGGAATTGTAGTTGCAGACAGTTGTGAGCCACCTGACTTGGGCGCAGGGAGCCAAACTCAGGTTCTCTGGAAGGGTAGCAAGTGCCTTTAACCTCTGAACAATCTCTCCATCCATGAACAACGGAATTTCATCAACAATTTTCTTCTTTTAGGAGAGTCTTGCCTGGATATAAGACTTCAGACTCTGGTTTAACCCAAAAATGTAATGATTATCTGAAGTCAAGAGAGACAGACCTGTTACTTTAACATAAAACCAAATGATGGTTAAATGGGAAAGTTCTACTGCAGGATTCGGGCTATCTGACAGTAGTTTTAGCCTTTTGCTTGGTTAGAAAACTAGTGCCCTATTTGTACATGCAAATGATGTACCAAATGGTCACAAAGCTGTTAGGTCAGGTGGAGAGGAGGGCAATACATGGCTGCTGTGTGAGCTTAAGGTGGTTCAGGATAATGTGACTGGACTTGCAGCATCTAGAGCAGCCACAGTCACTGAAGTTCTAGGCAGTTAGTCAGCCTTGCAGAAGGTTCAGTGGAAGGCACCGGCCTTTCCAGGAACTGTTGCTCCCATCTCTTTTCCTCTTCCTCCTTTCTCCCCCCCCTTCCTCTTTATCTTCCTTCTTTTTCATTGATGCTGACTTGGTGATCAAACCCAGGTCCTTGCACATTCTAGGTGAGTTCTCTGCCACAGAGCTACGTGTCCACCTCCAAAGTTTTCTTACTTACCTTCTCAGGCACTACATATCACTGTGTAGAAACACCATCATCTTGTTAAAGAGCATTTCATGATCCTCACCTTCACTGCGTTCATAAGTTTAAACCGTGTCTCCCTAGAGTCTTTTGGGTTTTCTCTATATAAAATCATCTCATTACAAAGCCAGATAATTTTTTTTCTTTTTTTGTTTGTTTTTTAGTAAAAATTATGGTACTAGGGATTGAAAGACAATTTTATTTCTTTCTTTACTTCCTATCAGGATTCTTTTTTATTATTTTTCCCTCTTGTCTGACTAATAGAGTCTGAGACTTCCCTTACTACATTAAAAAGAATTGGTGAGAGAAAGCTCATGTCTTGACCTTGACATAGGGAAAACTCTTTTCAGCCTTCCTCATCGAGTGTAACATTCACAAAGGGTGTGTCACCTACAGCCTTTACTGTGCTGAAGCTCATTTCTGCTACCTCTAATTTGTTGAGAAGTGTTTGTTTTTTTATCATGCAAGGACATTGTGGTGGTTTGAACATGCTGGTCCTACAGGGCTAAGGTGTGTACTCTTAGGAGGTGTGGCCTTGTTGGAGTAGGTGTGGCCTTGTTGGAGGAAGTGCGTCACTGTGGGGGTGGGCTTTGGAGGTTTCCTATGACCAGGCTCCACCCATTTCGGAAGAGAGCTTCCTCCTGGCTGTCTGAGGATGCTAGTCTCTCCTGGTTGCCTTCGAATCAAGATGCAGAACTCTCATCTTCTTCTCCATCACCATGTCTGCCTGCATGTGCCATGCTTCCTGCTATGATGATAATGAACTGAACCTCTGAAACTGTAAGCCAGCCCCAAATAAATGTTTGCCTTTTTAAGGATTGCCTTGGTCATTGTGTCTCTTCATAGCAATGGAAACCCAAACTAAGACAGACATTGAATCCCATCCAGTGATTTTGATTGCTTATATTGAGATGATCGTAAGATCCTTTATTTTATGATTGTGTCATCCCCTTTAGTGTTTAGGACAAGTTTGAAGGTCTGCTTTCATTTCTTCAGGAAATAAGCTACCAGTAATTTGTCTACATGTCTGTTCCTGACATATACTTTGAAAAGCTGATCACATTCTAAATTCTAAGCTGGCTTTCTTTGAGCAAAGTGTCAAAATTCATACCAAATAATGTTAAACAAGCAAGAAGGCTGTATTCAAGGGTTCTGCAATGAGAGAGAGAGAGAGAGATAGAGAGAGATAGAGAGAGAGAGAGAGATTGACCTTAGAGCCAAATATAACAGGAGCAGCTGGGGATTCACAGCCAATGGGAGGGTAAGAGCTATTGGACAGAAATTTCCCAAGATGATTTTGAGTGGATACCAAGGTTAGAGAAAGAGAGGCCTGCTTAGATATCAACAGCACTTGGGCCTGGACTGGCTTAGTCGGATTCTTATTGAAATTTGGCTGAAGATGACGAGACCTAGTTGAGAAGGGCTCAAAGAAGCCTAATTAAACTTTGGCCAAGATGGCATCCCTGTAACCATGTTGTTCCTATTTTGTTCCCAAGGGAGTCTCTCAGCTTCCCAAAGGAACAGGAAATTCTTGGGCACATGAGGCAGCAAGAGAAGCATCCCCGTGTGTTCCCAGGCTCCCCGTGGCTGTTCCTCACCACATGAAATCAGGGCTTTTCTATCACATTACTTTGAAGGATTTTTTATAAGGTCTGAGCTGTTAGGTTTGAACTAGGACAGTGGATACTTGATAGATATGTAAGATTCACACTGTTGAATTATCTCTTAACTTTGAAAATAGACCCTTCTGTTTCAGTCATTTCATAGAGTTCCAGGAAGATGCTTGGGTCTTTGGGATCTGAAGAGTCACTTTGTTTGGGGCAGGAAAGCAGAGCTGGGGGTCCCTCAGAAAGCCATAGTCTGGATGTGCAGGTTGTAAGAACGCCTGGGGTTATAAGCGCCGTGCGTGGCAAGGGGTAGAGGGATGCTGTTAGGATTCAGAAAAGAACGTTCTTTGAGGGACAGCTCATCTGAATAGCACCAGTCAGGACAGGGCCACTTCTGCACCTCCACTAAGGCAACAGTATGAGAAAAAGGCTATTTCCTCCTCCAGTTAAAGCGATACCATAGCAGGCCACACAAAGTAAGTACCACCATGACAGGAATAGCAAACAATTTGTTAAAGTTTCTTTGTGTAACCAGTGGTAACTCATAATACCAGCTCATGTAGTATTTATGGATTAATCGGCAACTGGGCTCTGAAATAGGACTCAACTTGCTTTCCTGTTATGTTTGAAAAAAATTAAAACATGGAAGAAGAGCATGTGAAAACAGCCCACCAGATTTAAAGATTGCAACTGTGATGGCCCATTGCTTGTAATCCTAGAATTTGGGAAATAGAGGCCAGAGTAGCCTACAGAAAACCTTGTCTCCAAAACCAAACCAAACCAAACCAAAAGTAACAAAAGCATAAACACCCAGGAGATATTTGTTTCTTCCTGATATAGTTCCTATCCCGTTGCGGGAATTCCCCTCCCCCCACCCCCACGCCGCTCTATCTGCTTATTCCTAGTTTACATTGCAAGTTCAGGTTATTGTCTCTTCAGGAGAGTTATTTGTTGAGGGATGCCGTGAGGTGTTTGCTTTAGAAGGGCTGCTGTGACAGCAGGATCTTCAGCTGGGGAACCGGGAGAGGTTCAGTTTCAGGGCCGGGTGTGTGTGGCTGGCACAGGCATCACGGTTCCTGTCCTGGCTCCAGCCGGTGGGAGATTTTTTTTCCCCCTCTTGGGGACAGGAAAAAGACTAAGAGAAACATGAGGGAGCAGGGCTGAGGAGGACAGGTTTTTTCTACAGCTGTTGGCGCTTCTCCACCTGGGAAGGAATTTTTCTCCAGGGCTTGTTACATCTGTGTCTGTATTTTGAGAGTCAAATGTCACATAGAGTAGAGGAACAAGTTTTTCCACGTTTAGAGACTTCAGGCTGGAAATTATAAAAGGTCCCACCGAGATTTGAACTCAGATTGCTGGATTCAAAGTCCAGAGTGCTAACCATTACACCATGGGACCGACAAAAGATAATGACTGTTTAACCAGAGTTGTGGAACTTTCTATGAACTGTAAGGTCAAGCTTCAATTTTGACAAGGATTTTTGGGGGGGAGGGGAGGTGAGGAGGTGGGGGGAGGCAATACATTAATTAATGAGAGAGATTAATTAAATAATTAGAGAAAAATTGCCACTTTTCTCTTACCCAATTTAGGGCCTGTGTAAGAGAAAGGATAGACAGACACCAGCACAGAATTAGATACAGCCAAGAGTGATGCATGGGTATAAAACTGGAGCAAAGATTTCCTGCTGATTCTCAGGTGATTTGCATTATAATATACTTATGCAAATTTTACAAAACCACACTTTACTTAGAGTGACCTCTACTAAAGCTATGGAAAAGGCCCCTCTGACGAGAAATTTTGACACTTAATTTAACACTTGATAAATATTCTAGCGTGTAATTTGAACATGAATATAAAAATAATCTCCCTGTGCTGGACGGATGATTCAACAGTTAAGAATACTGGCAGCTCTTTTGGAGGATCCGGGGTTCAGTTCCCAGCTCCCAAATCAGGCAACTCCCTACCACCTAAATCTCCAGAGGAGATCTGACACCCTCTGATCTCCAAGGGCCCTGGCACACATGTGATAACATTCAGACAAGCATACAGTCACACACACACACACACACACACACACACACACACACACACACAAATAAAAAACTGAATTTAAACATAATCTAAATTGCTCCCCCCCAAAAATGTCCAGAAATATTTCCAAAATTATGTCCAAGAATAGTCATTGTGGTCCTATAAACTTGAATTAATGCAGGTCTATTTAACTGCCACTAAAAGAATGTAACAGTTGTGTGTGCTACTTGATGGCTTGGAAGTTTGGGGAACAGGAGTTTAAGTTAATAAGACATTGTTATCGTTGAAGTGTATGTACAGTGTGCAGGAGAATTCCTGGAGAGGTTGTGTCTGCCACAGGCGATTGATTGAATGCTTCGGATCCAGAGCCCAATTACAGTTCATTCCGAGCGATCGACAGCCCTCCAAACAGCTATTGCTTGCCCACCTATGCTGTGGACTAGCAGATAAAAATCACTGGAACCTATTAACTTACGAAAGCCTTATTTTGACAAACTGAAGGACTAAGAATGCTCTCGGACACCACCTGGGGCTTATAGCTGACATTTCCCCACTTGGCTGCAACCCACCTTTCTGCAGATACATTTGAAAAGTGCCCTGACCTACAACTTTCTTTGTTCTTTTACTATATTCATGAAACTACACTGTTCGACATTGGAACATTGATAACCTAAATACTGTGTTCCAGGGCTGTGATCACTCAAAATTAACTTCAAAATAAATTATCTCAGTGTTTTTAAGGTGAGAGCTGTGATTTGTTCTTTCATTTCTTGTCAATAATAGCATTACATCTTGTAAGTCATAATATATGAAATATATATATTCACTTGAAAATAGGTTGCAAAGATACACATCAAATTCTTGGCTTCGTCCTGGAGATGAAGGAACTTTTCACCTTTTGCTGTGCCTGTGATATTTGACTTCTGTAGTTTTTTTGCTAGTATATATCAATTTAGTAATTACAATAAAAAATATACAAAAGCCAAATATCCCTCAGTAAGAGACTTTCTTATAAGTAACGATCAGTCTATATTGACTGCAAATTATGGCTGTGATTACATTATGCAGAGTGTGAAGGAGCCAGAAGAATACAAAAGCTCGGGGCAGCGTACTAATCGTGGTTGGGAAAATGAAGGGGAAGCTCTGTCTCATTCCTGATGTTCTGCAGACTTGAACAAAAATACTTAAATATAATTGACTTAGTGCCCATTCAGTCCCAGGCCTCATAAGAATCAGTTTAAATGTTCTGATTATTCGAAATTTCTCAAATTAGAAATGCCAACATATGAACTATCAAATAGAGACTGAAGAAGAAAGAAAAAGATGGAGAAAAGATAAATTCATCAACATTTCTCAGGCATCTTTTGTCTACTGAGTACTCCTAAGACTATGGGGGTAAGGGGAGGGGTGAATCGACCGCAAGGCTAGAATGTGGGAGGGGTCTTGTGCTCCCATCTTCTGCCTGACAGGCGTGGCCGACAACCCTTTCTTCTGGTAGATACATCCACCCTAGCTCTGCCAGACTTGAACACCATCAAATTCTTTTCCTGGAAGGGCACACTGCCAGGAGAACCATGAACCACAGGAGGATTTTTCTGGTAACCACAATAGTGATTCACGGAGCTCTCAAAGAACATTTGTCAGCGGAAGCAAAGCAAAGACAGCCACAGCTCTGAACTGTTACCTGCAGCACTGAAGAATACTACTAATATTTTACTGACCTTGACTCAGACAAAACAGGATCCTTGGCCTTATCACAGAATAAGTCCTGATGAGCTAGTATGAAACATATCTTATCAAGACATTTCGAACCTAGATTTTCAGCATGAGGTTAAGAGAAAGAAATTCTCAGAATGTCTAGGTCAGTGTTTAACCTGTAGGTTGAGACCTGCTGGCAAACTTCTGTCTCCAAAAATACATTACAATTCATAACAGTAGCAAAATGACAGTTATGAAGTGGCAAAGGAAATACTTTTATGGCTGGGAGTCACCACAACATAAGGGTCACACCATTAGGAAAGTGGAGAACCGCTGGGCTATCGCCCCGGCTGTGAGCTTCTGTGAGGCAGGGGAGTCACACAAGTGTCTTAGCACTAGCTGTATATCCCATTTTGATACCTCTCAAATTACAACTCGAAATTCTAGGGTCACTCAGGAGATGCCTTGAATGGAATTACAATCTAATAAGGTACAATTAGGAACCTCGGTGGCTACAAGTCCTTTTGTCGCAAATGGGTTTCTAATGGGATTTCCTGAATGTGCAGGTTTGCAGCCAGGACGGGAGAAAGGCCTTAAGCAAGTGTTAATTGTGGAATTCATGATTCTTAGCTGGTGAGAGACTTTACCCAGACTCCTGGGTTAGAGTTTCCTTTCCTTTCTCAGCTCCCGAATCTCAATCTATCTTACCTCTCAGGCAGACTTCGTTAGTTTTCTGGAGCCATGCTTCCACAGACCTGTTCATAGGGTGAGTTTACTGGTTTTCCTATCTGTAAATCGCAGGAGTGGACTAGTTTTACAGTTCTTTTTCATGAAGAGAAGGGGAGGGGGAGACGGGGTGAGTATTGTGAGAGGGGATGACTGGGGGGGGCAGTGAGCAAGATGTAAAGTCAATAAGTAAAATAATAGTAAAATATCAAAACAAACAAAAGAGTATTAGGAAATCATAGCTGTGCATGCTGGTACGTGCCTGTAGTCCAAGTACCTGAAAACTGAGGCGGGAAGATCTTAAGCTTGAAGCTAGGCTTTTCTGTGTTTCAAAAGAGAGATGAGGAGGAAATACCGGATTGTTCTGTCTTCTGCCCAATACACCATACAAACATTCTTACGATCCTATGTCATGGGAGTGAGAGGGAAATTCAGAATTACTCAAACCTACAAATGCCACCAAGGCGTAAGTTGTTTTCCTTGACTTTTGCCAGGTAGTTGCAGAGAATGAGTCAATGAGTTTCTAACATTAGACCTCATGTTTGTAGACCACAGTGTTTTCCTTTGCTTTACCTAAGAAAATGTACAAGGCAAACTAGTCTGAGTGCAATATGTTTCTACAAGACTTTTTGCAAGAGATCAAATTTTGCAGAAATGCAGGTGGCCAGCCCCTCCTCTTCTTCTTCTTCTTTTTTTTTTTTTTTGTGTTCTTAATGCTTCTAGCACCTTGATATGTAACTATTTATTTATTTTTTTTTTAATTTTTGATACTTTATTTACATTTCCAATGTTTCCCCTTTTCTGGGTCTCCTCTTTGGAAACCCCCTATCCCCTCCCCCTCCCTGCCTCTGTGAGGGAATTCCTCCTCCCACCCACCCACCCACCCATCCCCATATTCCCACCTTGACATTCCCCTTTACTGGGGCCTCTAGGACCCTCAGGCCCAAGGGCCTTTCCTCTCTCCCTGATGGCCATCGAGGTCATCCTCTGGCCCCTCCTCTTCTTTACGAGCACACAGCACTAGGGACACTGTACTCAAAGCCTCTGGTTGAAGAGTATACACCTTGTTTAGTATATTGAATAAATATAAACCAGAATTTTGACTGTCGGGAAAATAATACTTTTAAAGAAACTTTTACTTTTGTTCACAATATCAGAATTATTCATGAAGATGAGATTAATCCCAGAGGTCCAAATTCTTTAAAGAACAATTTAAGAGGTTACTATATTTTCAACATTTATTTTTATTCAGTGCCTACCAGACTTGGAAATACCAAAGAGTCAGAAAAGATTCTATGGAACACAATACCCAGTTTACTTAACTGACAATGGAGATGCACAGTAGGTCTGGCAATGCAGATAAGTGGTAGAGTCCTTGCTTGTCTGGCATGTGCAAGGCCTTGTGTTCCCTGCACTTTCAGGGGAACACTTGTAGAAATGGCCAGAAGTTCTTTAAGTCAGTGAAATTTACCTTAAATTTATAGTACTGTTCTGGGGATGTGGCTCAGTGGTAGAGTACTTGCCTGACATATATGAGGCTCTGGGTTCAATCCCCAGCAGTACAGCGTGCACACACACACACACACACACACACACACACATGCGCGCAAGAGACACAAAAAGTGAGAGACACACAGACAGACAGGTAGACAGAGATATTGAATTGGATGTGTGAGTAGCCTTAAAATTCTAAGCAGGGTGAATAGGCTTCCACTGAAAAAATTAGGGGCAATTTGAGTATCCTAACAATTAAGGGTAGAATAGATTTTAATCTAAGTCTATATTGATACTTAAAAAACAAACAAAAACAGACACACAAGAAGAGACAGGAAGCTTTTTTGTAGAAAACTGCCTGATCTGTATGTAGATAGAATTGTAAAAGTGGGGAACCACCAGAGAGGAAGGCACTCCAAAGTGATTATAAGAGGCCCTTTGGATCCTGGAAGTCTGATGCAGAGATTTCACACTGCTGGGCTTTGGTTTCGCTTAGATTTGGTTGTGACCACGCTCTGGTTTTTCTCTCTTGGAATAATAATTTTTTTAAAAAAACTTATTTTGACTTTACAGGAGCCAACAGTTAAAGATTCTTTGGAATTAAAAAAAAAAAAGACTTTGAATATTTAAAAATGACAACTTTTAAAGTGTTTTAATTTTTACAAAACTATGTAACTTTTAAAATTTAAAATATGTTGTGTATTGTGATGTTGCTATGAATATGGTATCTTGGGGACAACAAGAAAGGAAAGGTTATGGTTTAATGGTGATGTGTTTGCCTGTCAAGCTAACAGGGGTCAATTGTGGTGGCTAGTTTTATGACAACCTGACACAAGCTACAGATATATTGGAAAGAGAGACCCTGAATTGAGAAATACCCCCATAAGATTAGCATGTAGACAAGTCTGTGGTGCATTTTCTCCTTCCTTCCTTCCTTCTTCCTTCCTTCCTTCCTTCCTTCCTTCCTTCCTTCCTTCCTTCCTCCCTCCCTCCCTCCCTCCCTCCCTCCCTCCCTCCCTTCTTTCTTTCTTTCTTCCTTTCTCTCCTAGAACTGGAGTTACAGATGTTGTGAGGTACCATGTAGGTGCTAGGAATGGAACCTGAGCTATCTGGAAGGGTTGTGAGTGCTCTTAATCCACCTTTCAGACCCTTTGGTGACTATTCTTGATTGGTGATTGATGTGAGTGGGTCCAGCCCATTGTGGGTGGTACCACCTCTGGGCAGGTGGTCCTGGGTTCTATAAGAAAACAGGCTGAACAAGCCAGTAAACAGCATTTTAATGGCATTTGCTTAAGTTCCTGTCTCCAGCTCCTGTCCTCCTGATTTCCCTCAGGAATAGACTGTTAGCTGGGAAAATTAGATGAAATGAAGCCTTTCCTCCTCAAGTTGTTTTGTTTGTGATGTCTTTGTCACTGCAGTAGAAACTGTACCTGAGACAATAGCTCAGGCCAGCAGCCCCGGGGCTGAAGAGACCTAATCAGAAAGACTGATGGAAATTTGAGGCAATCTAGGGTAACACTGCAAGACCATGTCTTAAAGTAATAAATGAGTAAGTTAAAAGTTAAAAGTAAGAATGGCCTGCAGTTATGCATACCACTGTGGGTTAAGTTTAAGATGTGTAATTTTTTAAAAAGTCAGGTTGTAGAAGAATATTGTTCCTTTTATAAAATAATCGTTAAAGGTAGCATAAATTAGAGATTCTATAGAATAGAAACTTAAAGAGAAAGTGCTCACAATGTGGTTGCAGAATTTTGAGAAGGACTTGGCTTAGCTGAGTAGAGAAGACAGAAGGATGGCCGCATGGGTAGAGTCACTAAGCCTATACTCTGCTCATAGGATGGGCGATGTCTACAGGGGAGTTAGTCCAGGCACTGCATCAAAGGACTTGCACATATTTTCCATTATGTGATTTCAATGTTTAAAGTTTAAGTGACTCAGTTAATCTTTTGTTCAGAGCCGACAGGAATTATCTTAAAAGTCAAATAGATAAAGAAGAAGAATATCAGAGAAGAGTTAAATTAATGGAGGAAAGACTGAAGAGTTCTGTCCCCTGCTCATGAGAGAGTGGGGAGAACAGGTGGTGCCAGCTTCAAGAATATTCTGGAACTGATAACAATTCCAAAGCAAGAGAGATAAAGCTAAACGTATAAACAGAACTATCCCAGTGGCAAAGAGATGCTCAAGTAGCGATAAAGCAAAATAGCAAACAGCAGGTGTTTTAGGGCAGAATAAAGTTTTTCAGAATCTTCATGAGAGACTTGACAACAATAAACTTTTACTGAAACAACTAGCACTGAAAGTGTCTTATTTATTCTGTGAGGACTCCTTGGGGACATGGAGACCAGTGGCTTGGTCATATTAAGTTGCTTTTTTGTTTGTTTGTTTTGGCTTTGCCAAAGTATTTTTCCATTTGCGTTTCTGCTGCAGTCGTTGAAGAGACTGCCACAGGGCTACAGAATGAGATCCCATCTAACCAACAACAAGCTGGAGGAGCCTGAAGGCAAAGGCTGAGCTCCAGAAAAGAATCGTGGGTAAAGAGGCAAGTATGGGAAATCTCAACCCATATGCACCGTAAAAATACGTTAGTACTAATGTAGGCTTATCTTATGCCTGGACCTTAACTTCGACTTTCTGCCCTCCAGAACTGTGTATATTTGTTGTCTATATGCTACCCAGTCCATTGTTTTGGCTCTAGCAGCATAAACCACCCAAGGCAGCCCCCCTCAACCTGTTCTCAGCAGCACAACTGATAGTCATTCTTCAGTTCCTCTGCTCAGAACCCCTCCCATGGCTTCCTGCAGAGCTCTTACAGTAACTCAGGATGTCATGTGTTATCCATCCCTCCTTTCCGTTTTTCTTTTTCCCTCCTTCACTACATTATTTCTCCCTAATTATAGTTTCCCCACTCCACCCCACACCTTTTAGCCAGGCTCTCAAGAACACCTTGCTTTTCTCTCTCCACTGACAGCAACTTGACCTTTTGTGGTCTCCAGTCCTCCTCTTATCACAGACATGTATCGATTGCAGATTTTATTGATTAAATTCGCCACAGTGCCCTCATGAATCTAGCTTCTCTCCCCGCTTACCCCTCCCCCTCCCTTCCTTGCTCTTTTTGACAGGTTATCTGTAACCCAGACTAGCCTGGAGCTCCCTGAGTACCCCAGGCTACGCTGGTGCCAAACTCCGGCTTCAGCTTCCTGACAGCTGGGATTATAGATATGCAACACTATTGTCTGCAGAATGCAGTTTAGTTTTATAAAATTGATGCTTGCATGTTCAATAGTACAAGTTTAAAGTCATAACACCCAGCGTTTTCAACACACACAGGGAGAGAAACAGAAAAGAAAATCAAACAAAGCATTTTTCTGAGTTTTGCACACAGAACCCCACCACTGCTCGTCGGAGTAGACCATTACTAGAAACATTTGCTGCCTCTTCCTGGGTGAGATTACTGTGCCCACGGCACAGCTGTCGGCTGAGCCAGTTAGAGTCATGCTGGGATAACGAAATGTAAGCCGAATTGATACAGTGGTGTTGGATGGACACTACAGACTAGCCTCATTCTGTCCTGCTGTAAGCAAGCCTTTGGGTCCCTCTGGCGACCACTTGAAAGCTATTGTTTCAGAGTGCGTTTATCGTTATCCTAATTCTGAAAATATGGCCTTCCTATACATTAGCTGACTTGATAAAGGGTAGTAATCTTTGGGTAGTTAGGGTAATTAGGGGATTTTAGAATGAAAAGATTCGTCAGGATTTAAATAAGTAAGCAGCAGAATTTTCCCAACGTTGGAAGAAGATAGACAGGGCTCACACCTGTAACGCCAGCACTCAGGACAGAAGAATTGCCCTGAACTGGAGGCCAATCTGTGCTACAAAGTGAGATCATATCTCAAACAAAACAAGGCGAAAAGAAGTTAAGTAGTTAAACATACAAACAACCGCGATCAAAGGGGGAAATGATAGTAAATGTCTCCCTGGTCCCAAAGACTCTGGTGCGAGGATTCAGAAGTCAGAAAGTGGGTTTCCGCAGGCATGAGACCCATCCTGTTCTGTGTCCCTCACCTTTCCCCGACTCGTTTTGAGGGACTGAATGAAGGCTGAACATTTTCACAGACAATTGATATTCTTGGTCTTTGCGAGAGCGTACCACGTGAATAGTACACTGTAAATTGAAGTTAAATATATAGTTGTAAAAAAGACCCTCAAAAACAAAAACAAAAAAAACCACCTTAAAAATGCATTTAAATTATTTTAAAATAAAATGAACAAAAGGACCCTTAGAAATTAAATAGAGGTGTGTTTTCAAAGCTTGCACAGCAGCTGGCTCCATGGCTTAGTTGGTTAAAGCGCCTGTCTTGTAAACAGGAGATCCTGGGTTCGAATCCCAGTGGGGCCTGACTGGCTGATACCTTTTTTCTTAGTGAGGGGGTATGGGACACCTCAACTGGTGCTCCAGAACAGAAAAAGGCTGTTGCCAGCCTGGAAGCTGCTTGTGGGACTCGGTGACTCTAGCGGGTTTCGAGGAACTCCTGGCCAACCATCAATTATAATAATTTGGAAAGAGCCCTTCCTGCTACCCAGTTCTGGACTGCTGCTCCTCAAGCAGGTTTCCCGCGGTTTGTTGAGAGAACTGATGTCTCCTGTCTCTGTGTTTTCTACCTTCAGGATCAAAGGCAGGTATGTCTCTCCGCTTCTTTTCAGCTTCCTTCAGTTCTTTTGCTCGTTTTGAGATTCAGCAATGGGTTTGAGTCTACATCACCTGGGGTCTCGATGACGGTTGGGGATTAAGGAATCTTTAGTCTAAGCTAGTTGCACAGCGCCGGTGCAGAAGGGGTCGCAAGTACAGAAGGGGTCGCAACTTCTTTCTTCTAAAACTTCAGAATCAGCGGGCAAGGGGAGCCCACCTCCCCTACTCATTAGGCTTCCAGTCCACTCGGCTCTGCTCGTGCTCCTGCTCAGGTTTCCATGTTGAAGAGACCAGAGATGCAGGGATGTTTTCTTTTAAGAAATGGATGTTCCTTGTTTGTTTGTTTTGAGATAGGGTCTCTCTGTATAGCCCTGGCTGCCTTTGGACTCAGAGTTCCTCCAGCCTTTGCCTCAAGCGTTAGAATTAAAGGCGCGGGACACCATATCTGGCCAGAGAGTTTTCTTTTTAATAATGATCGTCTAACAAGAGCAATGGAGCAATCTTATAGTAACAATATTTTTATTTTCCTCACAACATTGAGTGAAAAACAGCAACTCAGAATAGTTATATATTCTGCGCATTTAAAGACAACCTTTTCTATTGTTTATGGACTCGAATATGCTTAGTAGAGCAGAAAATGTGGACCTGAGGGTGAGCAAAGACCTGGTTGGAGACTGCTTCTGAGGAGACAGCACTGTGGAGCTTCATCAAGTTTCTGGGCTGAGTTTGTATCATGGTGAATACAAAGCCAAGAAGCACATCCAAGAGACACGGAAGAAGAAGCTGCTTTATTACAGTTCGAAAAGAAACACAGGGGTCCTTCGCAAGGCAGTGCCCTTCCCAGCAAGGAATGGATGGAATTTTATTGCGGAGTCCATATATATCCACACAGGGGCACACATGGAGGAGAACGCTCGTGCGACTTTTATTTATTCCAGGTGCACTAAAAATCAGAGGGATGACCCAGTGACCTGGTCGTTTTCTCCTCAGAGTTCCAGCTGAAACAAATAAGAGAAACGTGCAAGTCAGCAGTCTTCCAAAGGGTGGCAGCTATCTGGTTCGTGCGAGTATAGAAATCTGCTGTTAGGGGAGCCGTCTCGCTTAGTAAGAAAGTCACACTGAACCAAGCTGACAATGTATGAACCTTCGGGGGACACTCAAATGCTAGTTAAACACCACGAATAAGGTTCCTCTGACCTCACACATTGTCTCTGGTTTTAGAGTTAGGATAAGGCTGGGTTCATGAAGTCGGACAGTCTTCCCTCTGTTCTGTGTTTGTGAGCGGTTGTGCCTGGTGGAATAGTTTTATTCTGGTGTTATTTTGAAGAACAATCCACTAAACATATGTGGGTTTAACATTTTTCTCTGAGAAAATTTGACTTTAGAAATATTAATGTTTATCATTTCTTCTTAAATCAAATTTTGTAATTGACATTTTCTTATATAATTGGTTTTATTTAAAAATTCAAATTATTTGGGAAAAAAAAATCTCCCCAATAGTTTTCATGCTATTCGATACACTCCAATCTGTTCATTAAAACCAAACAAACAAATAAACAAGAAACTCGCATGTTTTAGGTCTCAAAATAAGTTTCGATCCTGGCTGTCTACTGACCCTGTCAGGCTGGGTGGCAGACACTGACCTGGCCCACATTCAGAGGGCATTAGACCTCACTTTTCTAGAGCGCAAGAGAAACCATAGTACCTGAGAAGGCAGTTTCTGATTGGCCGAGCTTTTCAGAAAATCATGTGTCCCCCCCCCCCCCCGCAATTCCAAAATTTGAGGAAAGGGTCCCAGATGACTAAGACCCCAGTCTGGTTGGAGAAAGAAATCACTCGGTGTTTCCTAGAACAACTTGGCAGCTGTAACAATTCGGAAGCACATGTGCTTGGCAGTACAAGACGAGGGTCTGTATTAAGTTTCTCTAGAAGATCAGAACGGAAAAGATGAATATATAAATCAGCTTATGTTGAAATAGTGGCAACAGTTGCCGCACACTTGAGAGGCTGAGAGCCTCTCGGGTGCTGCGTCCCTGACGTAGGTGCTTCCGCAACCCTACAGTGGCAGAGCCCACCCAGCTGGGGACCTCAGCAGTTCCAACCTGGCACGGAAAACCTAGAGGTTTCTTGGCCTTTAGTCAACAATGGAAGCCTGGAAACTCTGGTCCAAAACAGCCAAGGGAAATACATGATCTTTCTACCATGCAGAATTTTGTATCTGTTTGTTGGGTTTATTTATTCTTCCTTCCTTTCCTTTCCTTTTCTATCCTTTTTTTCTTTCCTTCCTTCTTTCCTTCCTTCCTTCCTTCCTTCCTTCCTTCCTTCCTTCCTTCCTTCCTTCCTTCCTTCCTTTCTTTTTCTTTTTTTTTTAAATCAGTGCTGCTATCAGAAAGTACCATCCACTTTAGGGGTGAGTCTTCCCACATCATTTAAGACAATCAAGATAGTTTCTCTGGTGAGGCTGCCTACTCACGCGATTCTGAGTGTCAAATTGACAATGAACCAACCACCACCTTGTACTCAGTCTCCAATGGTCACTCTGGAGAATACATAGCAAGGGTTAACCAAAGCCTGGTGAGCAGGCGGCGGGCGCGTAGGGCGGGTCACAGGGAAGGTCTTTCTTCTCCTTTTACAGGATTATTGTTTATTTCCAGAGGGTCTCAGACTTGACTAAACTGGCCAACCACATGTAGCAAGGATTACAGAGGGATGATGAATTCTTTCCCTTTTCTATTTCTTTATTAAAACCCTTATCAGTTGAGAGACACGTGGCGAATTACGCACTTTTGGGCGTTTGGAGAACATTGGAATCTGCTTTGTTGTTGTTGTTGTTGTTGTTGTTGTTGTTGTTGTTGTTTTGTTTTGTTTTGAGATGTCTCGGTTTGTAGTCCTCCCTGGCTGTTGTGGAATTCACTGGTGACAAGCTCGGCTTTAACTCTCAGAAATCTGCCAACCTCTGCCTCCAGAGTGCTGGGATTAAATGCGTTGAGACCTGCATTTCGCTTGTTCCTGAGCGACAAGCAAGAAGTGATTTAGATTTTTAGAGTATCAATTATATCTTTAGAATAATGTTCACAGGGAAGAGAACATGTCATTTGGTTAAAACTAGATAATATAGACGGCTGCTCATATTTCGGCCATTTGTTACTCTTTTTCACCTCTTAGTTTCTGTGTGACCACGTGGCCTAATGGATAAGGCGTCTGACTTCGGATCAGAAGATTGAGGGTTCGAATCCCTTCGTGGTTGACATTTTTTACTAACTTTCTACTTGCTGCTTATGAAATGACTGGTTGGTTAAGAAGTCTTCAGAGTGCAGTGTGGGTGGGGGTCTGGTCCACAAGTTCTGAATAAGCCCGAGCCAAGGCAGTCATTGTGGTAGCAGCAGTGTTGCTGTGTGGATGGCGGCTACTGTGCGATTGGTGGCCGCTAGTCTGCACCAAATCTTTCTTTGCCCAAAAGTATGTGTTGGTGTTGCAGTGCCGCTCACCCTCTCCTTCCCCTGGGCGAACAATTCCCAATACAAACAATTCATATAAAAGTAATTTTCTTTTTCAAGACCATTTAAAGGTCGCCTCTATTAGGAAAATTTCTCATACCTTAAAGAAGCTGGATCACCCACATTAATCAGGTGGATGTGGTGGAGACTGAGAACCCAAAATAACTGAGGTGTCAGAGAACAGACGTAGAAAAATATGAGAAGATGGGTGTGAAGCAGACAAGTGGCATCTACAAAAGGACACCGATCCGAATAGATGAGTTCGAAACGAGGAGATTAACCCGTTATTAGAACAATACGGTGAGTCGAGTTCCGTTCAAGCTAATTATAAATTAAAGTCTTAAACGATGAAATAAATTGGATTATTTGTCATTTTCTGGAACCTTATAGACACACTGGTCTCAAACTCTTTGTGAAGCCAAGGATGGCTTTGAGCTCTTGATCTTCCTGCCTCCACCTCCACCCTAGGGGTTGACCTGAGACGGTCAAGGTTACTGAGACCTCGAGGTTACAGGTGCAAACATCAATTATTAATCAAGAAAATGTCCTGAATACATGCCTATAGGCCAATCTGGTGCAGGCATTTTCTGTTTTTTCTTTAATATGTTTTTAATTAAAATAGGATTATCGATTTCCCCACCGTTCCCCCTCCAGCCCCACACAGCATACCCTCTTTTTAACCTTTCCCGTGTTCACGCCTCCACACCCAACTTGAGATCCTCTTTTCTTTGATTATTGTCACATATATATTTTTTACTATTATCATTACATAAATACAACTTGCTAAGTCCATTTGTTGATGTGTATTTCGTTAGTTTCAAGACTGACCACTCTGTGCAAACAATTAAGAGGCTCCTCCCTGGGAGAGGCTAATTCTCCTTCTCTCAGCAGTCATTAGGTGCCTATAGTTTGTCTGCGAGTGAGACCCCAAATTTTCCCTCCTTCCATGGTAACACGTCCACTGATATTGCCAGTTGATTCAGTCCTGTTTATGCAGGCTTGTCAGGACAGACTGTTTCACAGCATACTTCCTGGTCCTCTGGCTCTTTACAGCCTTCCCACTCCTCTTCAGTGATGGCTGCTGAGCCATGGACGCAGGCGCTGTAGGAGCCGTGATGTATCAGGATGGGACTCCCCATGATCTGTTGATATCAAAGTTAGTCATCTCAAGCCTTTCCTGGGGCTCCAGAGACCACACCACTTTCACCCAAACCTTGGATTTACTATGGCTTCCTCAAATTCAGCACATAAATTCTCTAAATGATATTTGAAATTATTTAGATAAAAATCACCTTGGCTAAACAAAAGGTGGTAACATGCAAACCAGATGTGTCTGTCGCCGCAAGGTCTGTTCACTCCTCAGAAACTGAAGTTCACTGTGGCCTGTCTTCATGGTCCTCACTCTGCAGCTATTTAGTGCATAGCTTGTCTGCTCAGGTTGCTTCTGCATTACAGGCAGCCTTCCAGCTCCTCTAGACACTCTCACTAGGGTTTGACTTGAGACTGTCAAAAACAGTTTGCTATTGTAAAACATTTTAAAAGATAACATTTTCTCAGGAAAGGAGAAAAAAACACTTTTAGACTCAGCACCCAATACTACTCCTACTGAATATCATCATCATTAATAAAAGAAAAAAAAACATGGCTAAAGTAAATGAAGAAAGACAATAAAACAATTATTTTTAAACTTTCTAAAATTTCAGATTTCTTTTTAGGTAGCATCACAGTAGCCCAGGCTATCCCTGAACTTATTTTGCAGCACAGACTTGTCTCAAACCCTCAGCAATACTCCTTCCCCAGCCTCCCAATTTCTGGGACTGCAGGCGTGCACCATCAAGGCTACATTTGGGATTTTTTTTATTTCAGGGTTTACTTTTTTTTCCCCCTATGAAGATTTTCAGATTAAGAGGAACTCTTTTTTAAAAAGCTTTTTATTGATTCTTTCTGAGTTTCTCATCATACACCCCGATGCCACTCATCTTCCTGTCCTTCGCATTTACCCTCCACCCTTGCCACCTCCCTCCCAAAAGAAAATAAAATAAGATAGAAAGGGAAAAAAGTCTTGTCGTGGAAACTGCAGTGTGTCACACTGTGTACTCTTTTACACACACGTCTTTACTTGCATTGCGATGAGTCATTGGTCTGTTTCAAGACTTCTGGCTTGGGGGCAGGCTGAAGAGATGGCTCAATGGTTAAGAGGAACTCTCTTAAACACACTTGTTGTTGTTGTTGTTGTTGTTGTTGTTGCTGTGCTGGAGAGATGCCCCACTGGGTCCTTTTCCTGTGCTCCTGGGTTCAATTCCCAACACCCACATGGTAACTCACGACCTTCCATTATTGTGGTCTTATGGGATCCTATGCCCTCTTCTGGTGTGTAGACATACATGCACACAAAACACCTATGCATATAAAATAAATGAGGCCACTATCTGGTAACTAAAGGTCATAAACTGGGAATGGGCTCTTTATTGTAAGTGCAAGAACAAAAAACAAATGGACTAGTTTATCTATACAAGACTTCAAAACAATAAAATACAAGGCAGACGGTTTTATCTCTTGACAACACCATGTTAATGTATGACATAAAAAGTATTGCTTTAAACTTATAATGAACCTATGGAGCTTGAAAACAGATAATGAAGTTTTAGTCAGGTACTAGTCTTAATGGAAAGACATGTAAACAATTCTGCTATAATTATTTAAGCCTTATCAACCTAGGACATGAACTATTGCTTTAAACTTTCTATGAACTTACAGAATGTAAAAGTGCTTAGAAAATTATGTGATTAATTATCCTGAGAAGGTATTAAAAACTAAGAACAACAATTAAGTGATGGTGTAGCTCTTTTCTGCTTCATCCAGTGTGTGTGTGTCTCTATGTGTGTATGTATGTGTGTCTATCTTTCTTATCTTCCTCCCTCCCTCCCTCCCTCCCTCCCTCCCTCCCTCCCTCCCTCCCTCCCTCCCTTCCTTCCTTCTTTTCTTCCTTCCTTCTTTTCTCTTCTCTCTGGCTCACAAACAGTTCATGAACTCAGAGCCTCTCCCCTGAATGAGCTCTGAGCTTCTTGCTTGGCCTTACTGTAAAGGGCCTTTGAGTCAAAGAGAAAAGAGCCCAAGTAACCAAGTTTCTTTTCTTAATTCCCTTGCTGCTATCAGCAGGAGTCAATTGCCAGAAGCTGGCAGCTTTTGGTCCCTGAATAACAAGAGAGAGTTAAATTGCCAAAAGTCATCAGCTTTTGGCCCCCATTGATGCCACCCACCCTCCTTACCTTCCTCAGCATCTGACTGTTGGGGTGCGACCTGACATTTTAGACATTTTAGACTCTTAATCAGTGAGTAAACCTGCATCCATGGACATCTGTTTTGTGGGAGTGCTGATGATACCTCAAAGCAACTGTGTCTAGAGGATCTATCCTTCCCCAACCAGTTCCCCAACCGGCATAGAGGAGCAGTCTGAAAGTGAAATTGAACTTAGTTTTCTTGTGAAGTTGAATAGCAGAACATGAAAAACGTTCTCTCTCTCTCTTTCTCTCTCTCTCTCTCTCTCTCCCTTTCTTCCTTCTTCTTCCTCTGTCTCTCCCTCTCTACCTCCTTCTGCCTCCCTCCCCCCCTCTACTTCCCTCCCTTCCTCTCTTGTTTTGAGACAGGTTCTCTCTACACAGCTCAGTCTGACCTTGACTGAGTGGATCTCTTGTCTCAGCCTTCTTAATGCTGGTATTATAAATGTACATCACCACATTGGCCCCGAGACTTTTTTTTAAAAACAGGATCCAGCAAGTATGGTTTCACATTTATTTGTTTTGTTTTGTTTTTTTCAAGACAGGGTTTCTCTGTGTAGCCCTGGCTGTCCTGGAACTCACTCTGTAGATCAGGCTGGCCTCGAACTCAGAAATCCACCTGCCTCTGCCTCCCAAGTGCTGGGATTAAAGGCGTGTGCCACCACTGCCCGACATGGTTTCACATTTAGCTTTTATTTTATGATGTGTCACCCCAGCTGTTCACTGTGTCTCTGCAAACTGTAGATTTCCTTCTGCAATGATAACCATTCTGTTATCACCCACGGCTTTCAGTACTAGCACATTACTAGCGTGTACCCCTCTGTGGTAAGTTGTATCACCCGGATTGGAAGGAAGTTTCAATAATCACAGTTACTTTGTGGCAGTAGCTATTTGTGCTACATTTATTTTCTAATTACTAACCAGGTGTGGATAATTTAGCCTTTAAAAAGTCACATTAGCATCTCTTCCTTAGATAGGCATTTTCCCCCTGTGTTGATAACTACACACTGGAGTTCTTAGAAAGAAGACTGAGATGAAGATTTTAATTTACCTTGATTACTGGATTACTGGGGTGTGTGGATCAGTGCCTACAGGATCTTTGTATCATGAGCAAGTTGCAGTTTGACACCCAACATCTCAAGAAAAAAATTTACTAGGACATTAGTGAATTGTCAACACCTGGGCTTGGGGTTCCAATGAATACATATATTCTGAATTTGATGCTCATCTCGAGTAACACTAGAATATACAGCAAGTTAAAGAAGTGAGTTTTACTAGAGACAAAGACTGGGCTGCAGGGCAAGCACAATAGGACACCAACCAACCCCCCAGATGCCTCTGGAGCTGAAAGGTCTCAGGTAAACCATTGAGGCCAAGACTTCATGCAGCAAACTTACCCTGAGGCAATTCCTAAAGTCAGGGTCCAGCCATGAGCCATCAGGTGACAACTTTCCAAACATCTAAGAGGATAAATACTGTTTGAGACGGCTTTTCCCAGTTGTCAACTTGACTATATGTGGAATGAACTATAATAAGAAATGGAGAGCACACCTGTGACCCAGATCGTGAGGCTAGAAGACACAAGATTTTGATCCAGATCTTCAGGCTGGAAGACACACGTCCTTAATCCAGATCTAGAGGCACACCATTAATCTGATCCATACCTGCTGCTGGAGGCCTACATAAGGACAAAGGAAGAAAAAAGGGTTTGTTTTTCACCTGCTTGTATTTACTTTGCCAGTGCATCTATTGGAGCCTACTTCTTCAGGATTCCAGTTTATACAGAAGACCAGCTGAGACACGCAGCCTCATGGGACTGAGAGCTACTAGATTCTTGGACTTTCCATTCACAGCTGGCCATTGTTGGATTAGTTGTACTGAAACCTATAGGTCATTACAACAAACTCATATATATATATATGTATACGTATATGTATATATATATATATGTATACGTATATGTATATATATATATATAATTATGTATTACATATTATATATTCATTCCGTAAATTCTGTGGCTATAGAGCCCTGACTGACACACTGTCTCCAAGAAGGTTCATGATGTATATGTCACTCGAGGTTTGCATGGGAGGAGAGATTTAAATATAAGCACCAATTAGGAATGAACCACAGAGGTCTTGAATGCTTCAGAAAACATTTTATTGGAAATAATATGTCTAGTTCTGAGGTTGAGGAACCCTAGGTTGGGGTGGGGGGTCCTATTCTTCAGATGATAAAAGGCATCCCCACTCGTAAGCACTGACTGAACCAGTGAAGATAACACAGGAAGGAGCACTTTTACAGAATCAGGAACAAGTCCTGGATCCTGGCAGCAGGAGATGCCTTCCTCCGGTGTGAGTCAGTCTACTCCCACTCTCCCTCAGATTGGGCACCGGAGAAGGGCAGACAGGATGGAGACAGGGGTGAAGGCTGAATTAAAGGGACTCAGGCATTTGTCTCAGGAGACACACATTTTACCAGGAGCAACCTAGGTTGTCTGACCCTTCTCCATTGCTCTTTCTCCACCTTAAAACTGGGAAGAGAAAGACTCAGAATGGCCAAGGGACTCTTCCTCCAGATACAATGTCCAACCAAGCTACCCTCACATCCTTTGATGAATTTAAGTGATTCAGTCAGGTTGTGTTGTTGTTGATGGATTTTTTTTTTTTTTGACACAAGATCTCTTGTAGCTCAGGCTGGCCTGGCATTCATATTCCTCTTGTCTCTGCCTGTTTGAAATGTCTGTAATGTCTGCTGAGTGCTGATATTGTAAGTGAGTACTAACATACCCAGCCAAACCTGTAACTGAGGTCTCTGGATTTAGTTTTTTCCTTTTTTTTTTTTTCTCTCCAGCTCATAAATCTAACAAGGAAAAACATCTGCAGCTTTCCAGACACAAATCTACCTGTGTAGGGGAAGAACTTAGCAATTTAGGGGGGACTTGGGCAGGTAGAGTCCATTTCAGTAAAGAGTGTACTGAGAAGATGGAGTCTTTTTTTAGAGCAGTCTTTAAGGGAGGAGGAGGAAGAGGTCAGGAAGCTCGGCCTTCCTATATGGTTTTGAATTGCTTCAGGTATGCCACGATGTCAGACTTGACAGTGCTGACAGGAGCCCGGTGGAACCAGCGCATGACAGGGACGCCATCGGGTCCCACCAGAAACTTCTCAAAGTTCCAGCGGATGTCATGGACTTTTATTGGCTCCCAGAAGGTATGTTTGCTTGTGACCACAATCTCTGAGGGGTGAGGACAGGAGCGCTGCAGCAGAGAAGCAGAGAAGAGAAAACACATTATTTCTGATCCTAGATGACCCAGGGTCTCTTCATTCACAGGCAACCCCCCCTCCCCATGACACCCATATATTATGTCCTCCCGTGGTTCCTGCTAAACCCCACAAATTCTGCTAATCACCATCATGCCAGACACCAAGAACTTTCTGGTCTCACAGCCTAAGTATATTCCCTCTTTCTGTCTCTCGCCCCAGGGCTCCATCCCATTCTCAATGCATAGCTTAAGGTGTATTCATTGCCTTTCAAGCTTTCATTTCTTGCCTTTTTTGTTTGTTTTGTGAGACAGAATCTCACATAGCCCATGCTATGTCACACTACAAGTGACATCTACATCATGAGCCTTCTCAGAGACAATGTTTCAGCCAGGACTCTATAGCCACAGAATTTACAGAATGAATATATAATATAATACATAATGATATATATATTAAAGGGAGTTTGTTGTAATGACCTATAGGTTTCAGTCCAACTAATCCAACAATGGCCAGCTGTGAATGGAAAGTCCAGAGTCAATGTGTCTCTGCAGACGACTTTGAATTCCTGATCCTCATGACTCTACCTCCCAGTGCTGGCGTCACAGATGAATACCACTGCAAGGCTCATTTGCCTTTTCTGCAAAATGAATGACTTGAACTAGAATGTTATTTCCAAGGTCTAGGGTTTTGTAGACCAGTGGAATTCCAAAAAATACCTTTTGGGGAACAACTTAGAGCTTCTAGGATTGTTAGCAAGAAGAAGAAGAAGAAGAAGAAGAAAAAAGGCTAAACCACATTTTGTCAGCTAATTTTAAAAAGATCACTGTAAGAATAACTTACATGTGGCCCTTGACCTTCACATACAGGCTAATCTTCAAATGAGATGGCTGGAATTCATGGAGCCCTCCTCACACTGTTCCAGCAGCTTACGGAGAGTCATGTGTGCAGTTGTACAGCTCTGAGTTCTCTCTGTTGTTACTATGCAGCCTACCATACAGGGGGCAGACTTTCATCAAAAAATTCTTTGGACGAATGAGGGAATGACTGTCAGTGAGCAACAGGTCAAGTAAAAGCTGCCATTGCACACTGTATCCCTCACAAAGCCAGAGTCCCATGGATGCTAATAGACTCATATCTCTATGACATATGAGCTCACATCTCTATGCTGAGCAAATTTCATCCAGAAAGATTGAGCCCACATCCAGGAAGGAGCCCTTGGGTGTGTTTCTACCATAACCAGCCTATGGAGATTTTAAACTCCTAAGGGATGGTAGGAGAGGAATTACACAAGCTCCAGCCATTCACTCACCTTCAAGAAGGTGAAGATTTTCTGCTCTTTTTCACCATTTACATCCCCTTTCGCAAAAAGCTGGAAATTAGGTAAAAATCCCTTTCCTGGACGAACATACCTGCAACAAGCCAAAGGTTGGGACACAAGGGTACAAGTTAGGACAGTGAGATGCAGACAGGTAGGGTAGAAAGAGGCAGAGATGCGGCAGGGGGTGGTGGCATGGAGGAGCCAAAGGGCTTGTTTTGTGTCTTGGTCTTCCTAGTTCACTTTGTTTTCTCAATTCTAGTCTGTCTCCACTCCTTTAACTGCCCTTGTCTCAGGAATAGCTGATCTCCAGTTTCTCCACCATCCATCCATCTATCCATCCATCCATCCATCCATCCATCCATCCATCCATCCATCCATCCATCCATCCAGGGCTGTCAGATGTGAAGAGAGACTGTATGGGCCTCGTCAGATACTCATCAATTAAAATCCGCTTGCAAGTGCCCCAAACCTGTGAATCACCACTCTTCCTGGCAGTTCGGAGGATCTGAAGGGTCTCTGAGACAGGGAAGGCGATGAGACCTCTTACTGAGCTTTAAGCAGGTACTTACTTGAGCCCAGGAAGAATCTCTGAATTGTCTCCCGGTTCTTGCTTTCCAAATTGGTTGCAGGGAAAGCCCAATATAACCAAGCCAAATGGCTTCAGATCCTCCTGGAGTGCATTCAGTTCTGTGGTTAGAAAGGGGACAACATGACGGCCTGACCTGGAGACACCCATTCAGGAAGGATCCCTTGGGTCTGTTGCTACCATAACTAACATATGGGAATGTATACAGCTCAGGCTATACCAGAGGAAGATCCTATGGGCTAGTCATTTTACAGAGAAGGAACCAGAAGGAGAAAACCATATGTAGATCAGAGAGTCTGAACATCGTGTCTGCAGCTAGACCTGCATTCTGAGGCCCCTTACTGTGCAACATTTCTCAAACTCACAGCCACATGTAGGTTGGTTTGTTTGTTTTTGTTTTCAAACAGGGATTCCCAAGTCCTATTTCCAAATCTGTTCCTTTGAGATAGTGTCAGCCAATGTTGTCACTCAAAAGCCAGAATATATTTAAAACAAAACCAACTGGGATACTATAGCTCATGGTCCAGCCCTCCGGGCTGGCTTACTGATGGAACGGACCTTTCTTTTTCTAAAGGAATAGGCATGCACGAGTAGTGTGGGTCTCTCCTGGTCCAGGCTAGCTCATGGTCCAGCCTAGCTCATGCTGAGCAAGTGCAGACAAATTTAGCAGGTAGCAGAAGCCAAGAGCTCCAAGCTGAACATTCTGATACTCAGCAACCATCCTGGGTAAATAAAAAAAATGGATTCTACTTCTTTAAAAAAAAGTTCCCAAAGTTGAAGTAATGCTCAAACTTCAGGGCTCCCACTGTCCACTGCCATGAAGTGTTCCAACTGCCCTGCTTAGACTTTGATAGTTGTCTCCTTTGTTAACCCTTTCTAGGCTCTACAAAGTTGAGCCTATCATGCTAGGATCCAGCTTGGCCAATTGGACTGTCTCACATGCCCCTTTAAAGTTAGAAATTGCCCCCCTCTCTCCAGGAGAGAGCGAAGACATTAGGAAGCTCACCTTCCAGCCCCTTAGTAACTTTTCCAGGTTTCCTCATCTATTTCATGCCAAGTGTAAATTAAATAAGTTGATTGCTTTTTCCCTCTTAGAGCTATGGTCATCTTATTAGTCCAAGCTGAGGCTCATGACCTTCCTTCCTCAGCCTTCAGAGAATAAGAATCACAGCTATGGCCAGCCTGGTCTACAAAGTGAGTTCCAGGACAGCCAGGGCTACACAGAGAAACCCTGTCTTGAAAAACAAAAAAACTAAAAAAAAAAAAAAAAAAGAATCACAGCTATGCATCACCACACCAGGATATAATTCATATTTAAGGCCTCTATAAACTGATAAGATGAATTATGCTTCAATTAAAAATGAACGAGGAATTGGGTTGACTTCAAATGTACATTATTAATTTTGAAATCATCAAATAGTGCTCACAATGTTAACAATAGGGGCTTGGGAAGAAAGAACATCTCTCACAAATGTGACAGTATTCTCGGGGGTGGGGGGGACAAGAAGGGTATAGATTTTATTCCATTGACTTTTGAGCCTTGTGAATATATTACTTCTGCAAAGCACACTGCATACCATAGTAATCCACAAGAAGGCCATATTAGTTCACACAACCAGGAACCTTCTCCACCAGCTTCTAGTCTGGTCATGTGCTACACCAGGTATAAAGACCCTGTCCCCCTTTTTGTGGTCATTATAACTTTCCCTGGAAAAATCTCAAAAACATGGATCTTCTCTCCTGTATTTGCCAAGGAAACTTCTGGAATTTTCTGACTTATTGATATATCACCAAATTCATTCATATATATTGATTCCAGTGGCAGTCTCAAAGAAGACACCAGGCCTACCCAAGGGAAGGGCCAGCTGCTTTGTTGTCTTCTGTGAAGAGCTGAATGGCCATTCCTTGCTGATTTAAGACATCAGAGAAGGAAGTAGATTACTATGACATATGGAACTGGAATAGAATAACTATGTAATTTAGAATAGAGTCAGCTAAAAAATTTCATCATGAGGTCGCATTGCTCCGAATTCTTACCAGGATACTGAACTGTCAGACCACAGTAGGTAGCCACATTGACGAAGAGGACGTGCTTTCCCGCATACTGCTTGAACGGAATGTGTTCCTTTCCATTAAGAGACAGAGCCTCGTAGTCATAGATGGTGCCTTTCACATTTGTGTAGCAGTCCATCTGGAAGGATTTGGAAAGCTTTGTCGTGAGTGACAACAGTGGTTGAGTCTGTTTGATCGTTCAAAGCACACGTTAACCGGAACTCAGAGAACAGACAGAATTGTGTAAGAGATTAGAAAACTGAAAAGCGGGACTCCACGTAAAATCTATTGCTTATGTGGAGAAAGGAGGGACAAGGAGAGGTCACTTTCTCCATAGGAGCAACAAGTAAGTGGTGACATGGGACGGAGGCCATGTGTGGATGCATCTGAAGATAAAAACTAAAAGTAAATGTCACCACAGAGAACCCCCCCCCCCGACTTTTGTGAGATTGAGGCCACAAACAGCCATGGATTAAAGTCACACTGCCTGTTGCTCTCTATGTGGGCCACATTTTCATTGCTTCAGTGCTTCATGATGGCCTAGTTACTTCTCTTTCCCGAGCTCTTCTGGCTTCCTACCCCACTTGTGAACATGATAGGATGAGAAGATCTCTAGCCTGGAATAAGATCTACAGTCAGTGTCTATGCATCTGGGTGACTCTCATACCTGGGTCCCAGAGCTCCTCTTTCCTAAGAAAAGCAGCACAAAGAAGCTCTCAGGTTTGTCATTGTGGAAAACACTATAGTTTCCTTAATGGATTTCTCTCTCCTTTCTTATTCTTACTCATGGCTGTCTCATATGCCCACACCGTGACAATAAGCTGTGTGTGCCAAGAAAGGGTATGGAGAGCCCCAGCGATCATATCATCCCGAGACAGACTAGCTGGACACATCTGAGCAGATTCCCACACAGCAGAAATAAGTTCTACGTGAAATCCTCATTGCACATCCTCACGTTCAATTTCTCTATAAGGTAGATGTTAGTTTTTATTTCTGTCTCTTTTTTAGCTGGGTCCCTGCCATGTGAAGGTGGACAGATGCTTACCAGCACAGCCGGATCTATTCACTGTGCTGGGGGCGGGCAGCTATAAATTGTTCATGGAAGACAAGAAGTTCTATCCCACTGTGTGAGTGAATGTTTGATTGCTTCTAATGTGCCCTCCTCTGTGTCTCTCTCCTCCTGTGGCATGCCCCTTCCACTGCTACACAGATAGAGGTTGTTGATAAAATAGCTGAGCTCTAAACTGAGAGCAGAGCTAGGACCAGATTCTCAGACACCTATCACTCCAAACCTAATTGCTTTAGGATTCTGGTTATTGTTTTTCCCCATGCGTTCCTTTATCCTTAAAAATCTACCTTAGCTTTTTTGTTTGTTTTGTTTTGTTTTTTACAAAGAATCCCTTCCTTCATTCATCATTGAGTCTGTGATTAGTCAGCTCCTCCAAACCCCAGTCCCTACCTACTTGATGACCATGGACTCAGACCTGCTCTGATCTGACGTGGGAGGCACCACTTGGAGAAGCAGTGGAGAAAGAATAATTGTTAGTGAGCTCCAGCCTCCTTATCTACATGTAACTCAACAGCTCCTATTTATGAAAGTGAAGCTCACTCAAGAAGAGAAGAAAGGTTCAGCCACCAGGAGAATCCTGAGGCCAGGCTCTTACAAGAAGAGCTAAAGGGACAAAGGCGACCATGTTCAACCCTGCTGTGCTTTCTATGGACCCTACTCACCTTCATCTTTTCCGGCCTGGGGGTTGTCTGCACATAGCTGGCTAGAAGTGGAACAAGATAGAAGACTCTTAACTGCGTAGCCATGAATAGTACTGCCAATTTCTGATCTGAGGACCTGCGGTCTTTGTTCATCTCCCCAGTTTTTTGATACCTTGACGAAGACCAGCCCACACCTACCAAGACCAATCACAGGGCAGTGAGTGTTCCTGTCTAGCAAACCCAGAGAATTTAAGTCATATCCTTGCCTACACACCCCCATGAGCACTCAGAACTCAATAGTGTGGTGAGGACCTGGAGCTCATGTAAACCTGAATTTTATCAGGATTTATCAGAATTATCAGAAAGTCGTGGCAAGCCCTTGGATGTAAATGATGAAAGGTAAAGACAAACTTCCTTGCAGAACAGTTGACATGGGTGTTCTAAATACTGCTTACAAGGCTCGTGCATGTATGCTTAGTATGCTCCAAGTGCAATGCATAAAAACAACGATGACACAATCAAGTACTTTACCTAACATTATTATTTTAGCCTTTTTGTTAAATAAAGGAAACATTAGTTAGTATACTGCTATACTGCATACGGTTGTGCAGTAACAGAAACACTGCCTATTATTTTAGCTTTTAAAAAAACCCAGAGGGTAGAGGCTGGAGAAATGGCTCAGTGCTAATGGTGCTTGCTGGTCTTACAAGGGAATTGAGCTCGGTTCCCACCACCCACATTTGGTGGCTCACAACTACCAGCAACATCAGCTTTAGGGGATCTCAAGCCTTCTTCTATCCTCTCTGGGCACCCACACACACATTTGTACACACACACACACACACACACACACACACACACACACACACACACAAATCAATAAATAAAATAAAACTTCAAAAAAAATTTAAAAAGCCCTGAAGGCTAGACCCACCTAGAATCTGATTAAGAGAACTTATGGGTGGGGAGTGGGGCAGGAATTGAGAATAAACCACAATACATTGATACGCTCATTTATAGAAATGCTTTCAAGGACTTATAAATCAGTAATTTTTAAGAAATCTGATCAAGAGAGAAATGGGCACAACTCAGGAAATCCAGTGGTGACTGTGGTAGGATACAATGTTCTCTCTCAATGAAAATCAAAGAGTTATGACTAAGAAAAGATGTATCAGTGTTTATCAGATTGGCACAAGTTAACAGGAACGGTGGGATGCAGCCTGGGTGTAGTCCGGCAACTGTGCTCCAGTCAGAACACTGTCAAGTCTTTGGGTGGCTACTCTGAATGCAGTACTTTCTATTTTTTGGACTAATTAATTTGGGGGGTTGTTTTAAAAATTAGCATATAAAGCTCTGGTGTGCTTCTTGATGTTCTTCCCCCCTCCCCGTCCCCTGCCTCTCCCATCTACTTCCTGCTCTCACTAGTCCCCGTGCGACCTTTCTGACACATGTATTCTATTACCTACCTTTAATCTCTCCCCGTTTACTTCAAACCTCGTTTACCTCCTCTCATGATCCCCTTTCTAATTCCATGACCTATATTAACCCTTCATACACACATGTGCATATATAAAAATAAAAACCTAGGATCCATATGAAAGAAAGAATATGGCATTTGTCTTTTTCAATCTGAGTTATTTGGCTTAACATAGTAATTTCTAGTACCATTCATTTTTATATCACAATTTTATTTTTCTTTATGGTTGAATAAAATTCCATTATGTGTATGTACCACATTTTCTTTCTCTGTGTATTTGTTAATGGGCACCTAGGTTGGGTGCAATCCCTGGCCACAAACAAGGATAAAGTAGCTGGAAGGTGAAGCTTAGTTCTTCAGGGATTTTAGATTTTGAGAATCCTCCATCCTGAGTTTCACAGGGGCTGCATGGGTTACTTCACGACAGGCCAATCAGATGTCCCCTTCCCTCACCCTTGCTGGCATCTTAGCCCTTTGTTTGAGATGAGCTGGAATCTCACAGTAGTTCCTGTTTGTTTCTCTAATGCCTAAGGGTACTGAACATCTTTACTTAGTACTTTATTTTTGAGACAGGATCTGTGTAGTCCAGGCTGAATTAAATTCTTATGTACCCAAGGATAACCTTGAACTCTTCCAGTTTCCACTTCCCAAACTCTGGGATCACAGGAATGTGTCACCACACCCAGCAATGTGGGATACTCTTTAAAGAAACATCTTTTTGTAAAATCACATTTTATGTATTTAGTGGTGTGTGTGTGTGTGTGTGATGTGTGTGTGCTAGGAGGAATGAGTGGAAATCATAACCTTCGAGAATTAGAGATGATAAGTCACTGAATATATTTATTACATTGGCCCACTTAGAAAGTTTTAAAGAATTGTAAGGGTTTTCCTGACTGAGAATGCTCCTTCTGCTTTCTTCTGTTTGAAATGACACCAAATCATCCTATTATGGTGTTACTAATTTGTGAACTACATTGCTACTTTGTGTATGGTTTTATTTATTTATTTTTTTTAAGAAACTTGTGACCTAGGACCTATTTTAGAGATGGTTCCATGGGCTTCTGAAAAGAAAGTGTATTCTGTTTTCCTTCAGTGGAGTAGTCTGAGTGTGCCAAATGACTTCACCTGATCTGCGTTGTAGTTTAATTTGGACAGTTGTTGGCTGATTTTTAATTTGGATGATGTCTGTAGAGATGAGAGTACAGTGTTGACATCACACACTATTACTGAATCAAGACCTGCCAGATATTTCATTTCTCTTATATTCATTTTATGAAATTGAGCACCTCAGTGTTTAATACGTATATACTTAATGCCATTATGTCTTCTTGATGAATTGTCCCCTCTTGTCTTCTTGATGAATTGTTCCCTCTATTAATATGTCATAAGGTTTGTTATCTCTTACCAATGGTAGTTTGAATTTTACTTTACCTGAGAGCAGACCACCTTTTGTTTTCCAGCTTTCTTTCATTCAAGAGTCTGTCCACCATCCTTTGAGTCCGTTTGAGTGTCTTTACCAGTGAGATATGCTTCTTAGAGCTAAGAATTAGACTTAAGTCTCCCTGGCAATGTGCAGAGACACCTTGTTGGTGGTGATGTTCTTGTATCAGTCAGGGGCAGAGCAGATGCCAGTCCTTTGTTCGTCCTAGCTTGATGCCTGGCTTGGTGGTCAAAGCTGTTTTATGCCTAGAACACATAGAAAACAAATCAAATCAAATCAAATCCAGGCAGTGCAACAAGAGAGGAAGAAGACAGACAGAGACATGTGTTCCACCAGGCCACACAGTCCAGGCAGGGAAGATGCTCACAGACCTGCTCTCGGCCCCACAGTATAGGTGGGCCATAGACACATAGGGCCCGATGAATAGCACTGAAGGAAATGAAGACAGAGACCTGCAACCACCACTCCACCCACAGACTTGCCCTCTGGCACACAGCACAGGCAGGCCTGTAGACACACATTTGCTGCTACACAATGCAGCAAAGGCTGAGGATGTCACTCTCAGGTCTGCCAGCCACATGGCCAGCCTGCAGCAGGAGCCACCACAATGTGCAAAGCTGTATCGGACAGATGGTAGAGAAAGAGAACTGGAGCCGCTTGAGCACCATGAAGAGAGGTGGAGCTGGAGACTCGAGGGTAGGGAGGAAAGCCTGCTGTGAGTGGCCAGCCCTGCCACCTGGGGCCATGGTGAGGTCCCAGTTGGAGCTGCCTCTGAGGACTATGTCTCGGTCCATGGCTATGCAATGACAGGTGTCCGAGGCTCATATTTCCACTAGAGAACATGGGGATATCCAGGCCCTGCCCCTCCCTGACTTTGATGCTCTGGAGAGCTAGCCCAATCTCTCACCAGCGACAGAACTTGGGAGAGCAGAAGAGCGGGCTCACTTGAGTTTGCTCTCTCCGCGATCATCATGGAGCTGGAGATGTGATCTCTCAGTCTCCTGCTCCGGGTGCCTGCTTTCAGCTTCCACACCGTTATGAACTTTCCTTCTGGAACCATAAGTCAAAATAAAAGGTGTTTCTTCAGTTGCCTTTGGTCATGATCTTTTCTCATGGCAACTAATAGGGACATCCATTCATTTTTCTAAATTTGAGAATTTTTCTGCTATAATTTCATTGCATAGATTCTCTTTGCCATAGGTTTTTAATCTCAGTTCCCTCTATCTCATGAATTTGTAGATTTGGTCTTTTAATGTATCCTAGATATCTTGGAAGCTGTGGCTCTGTTCATTCATTTTATATTTTGGGGGTTTTCAGAACAAGGTTTCTGCATGTAGCCCTGGCTGTCCCGAAATTCGCTCTGTAGACCAGGCTGGCCTCAAACTCAGAAATCTGACTGCCTCTGCATCCTGAGTGATAGTATAACAGGCATGCTCCACCACCCGACATTATTTCTTTTTTTAAAGACACACACACACACACACACACACACACACACACACACACACACACACACACACACACTGTAGTTGTCTTCAGACACACCAGAAGAGGGCATCAGATCCCATTGCAGATGGTTGTGAGCCACCATGTGGTTTCTGGGAATTGAACTCAGGACCTCTGGAAGAGCAGCCAGGGCTCCTAACTGCTGAGCGGTCTCTCGGCTCCCCCGTTATTTCTTAATTGATATTTAAATGTAGCATTTCATTGACTTTGTCCTCCAGCCCTGATGTTCTTTCTTCTGATTGGTTGAGTCTATAGGTGACGATTTCCACTATGTTTTTATTTGGTTCATTAAATTTTTTATGTCTAACATTTTTATTTGTTTGTGTTTTTCCCCAAATCTCGATTTTCTTAGTAAAATTTTCTTCCATATTGCTTCCATATTTTTACCCACATTGCTGATTTTCTCATCCATTTTGTTGACTTTTCCTTCTATGCTTCTTCCAGGCCCTTGGTTGAATTCATCTGGTTGTTTCTAGTTTCTTTTAGGCAACTGACAATTTTTGCTGGCACATTTTGGGAATACTCACCCAGCATTTTGCCTATTTCGGTTTCTCTTAATTCAGTAGTTGAATTTTACGATCTTTTAGAGTCGTGTTGCCTTGGCATTTCACACTTATTTTGTTTCGGTGATGCAACTGCATCTCAGTCGGTTTGGACATTTCTTTGGTTTTATTTGGAGATATTGAGCAGCCTGCTCACAAAGGGCTTAATCTCCAGTACCACCTGATTCTGAAGAAGTTTCCCAAGCTCTATTAGAGCTCTATGATAGTGTCATTGCAGCTGCAGTGGCAGAGCCCCCTTGATTTGCCTTCTGTGGAGTGCACTGCCTTTTGTCCAGTCCCCACGGCTGGTATCTGAGAGGCAAAGGCACAGACTTTTGCTTCCATCCTGGATGTAGTAGATCCACAGAGATAGTAGTTGAAGCCTGGGCGTTCAAGGGCAGCCTAGGAGGTGATGAGGCTGATGGGCTCCTAGGGCGGTCATTTCTGGAAGTGTGACCTTTGGTCTAGTTCCATCAGCATCACATGACTGTATTATTTAGAAAAAGATTCATCTCTAGTCCACACCCACCTTTAGAGAGTAAAAGCACCAAGCAAACAGAGACAACAGGCTGGAAAAATAACAATCTGGCTTATGCTACAACAAGAGATTTAGTAAAAAACTGTTGCCTACATAGACTAAGATGGAGGAAAGATTTTTTTAAAAAAGCGTCGATGTTGATCTGTGCTGGCTGTTTTTAATGCCTTGGAGCTGTAAAGAGGAGGCACATTCAGCAACTAGCCCGAGTCTGATAACTAACAAAAGACAATGAAAAATACTTAGATTATCCAAAGCCTCTCAGGTTTTCTCTCTTTCCCACTCTGAACTCTGGCCCCTCAGCCCATAGGATCTCCACTGCCAGCTCAGCTTCATAGACCTTGCGAGTATGGTTACCAGAATGAGAACCGATTCCTCTCCAGCTCTAAGCTATCTTTCCAGACTGCCCCCTCTGCGGCTCTCCTCTCTCAGGTTCACACCAAAGCGGCCGCCTCCTGTTCCAGTGTGAAATCTGAGTGGGAATTATTCTCCATGGTGTGCGCCTGAGTATTCATGACTTATCTGGGAACCCAAAGCCTTTCCTCCTGTCAGACCAATGATCTTTTCTTGGAGGCCTCTAATCTCTGGGGAGGAGCCTAAAACAAAGATAAAGCTGATCCAGCTACAGAGTGCCTCAAATCCTTTAAGTCACCCCACTGCCTGAAGATACTGTCTGGCCCTCCATCTCTGTCTTGGCTCAGACAATCTTAAAGATTAGAATAATAAATCCTGGAACAACGCACTTTGGTTTCTCAGTCTTTCCCAATCACCTAGACTTCCATTAAATTGTGTTCTGGGCCTTTGGACTTCGTCTGTCTAACCGGAGAAATATAAACTTTATGTACTTTGTTAGCTCTTGCTTCAGTGTTGCTGAGATAAAACACCCTGACCAAAGCAACCTGGGGAGAAAAGGGTTTATTTGGCTTCGAGTTCATCACTGAAAGAAGCCAAGGCAAAAAAGAGATCAGGGAGAAACGTTGCTCACTGGCTTGCTCAGCTTGCTTCTTTATACGACCCAGGACTGCCCGGGGCTGGTACTACCCACAGTGGACTGGGCTCTCCCATATCAATCATTAATCAATAAAATATCCCAGAGACAGGGCCATGTTCAATCTGATGGAGGCTGTTTCTCAATCAAGGTTCCCTTTTCCCAGGTGACTCTAATTTTTTTCAGGCTGACAAAACTTAACCAGCATGAGTGGTTATTTTTTAAAAATAGAGGAAACACATGATTTATTCAAATTCTAGCCTGAGATAAACAAATTCTCAGGTTGCTAATTTAACAGACTTTGATTACTTTGAAGAAAGTAATGCTTAAGCAGAAAAACACGATTTGACTAAAGTTTTGGGTTCTTTTCTAGAGGCCAAACTTTTTCTTAGGAGCTCAGACTCAGCAGGAGGCTCAGACCAGGGCACTGCCTACCACCAGCCAGAGTGCACGCTTCAGCTGCTCACTGCTTCTCTCCACACCTTCCACCAGAGGTGGTCATCAAGTCTTTATTATTTTCTTTCCAGATGGTGAAATCATCTTCTGTCTTTTGGGTTCCTTTTTGTCCTTTTCTTATACCCAATGCCCAGTGGAAATTCTGAAAACCAGACATGCTAACCAATCTAGATAGACGCCCCAGTGTGGGGCTCTCAACTTCCTTCCTTAGAATTCCCCGAAGCTTTGGACCTAAGACTGTTGACCTTGAGCACAGAGTTGTGTGTGCTCATGTATTTATAGAAAGATGGCTATGGGATTTTTATTTTTTTAATTTACATTGGTGTTCTGCCTCCATGTATGTATGTGTTGTCTGTGTGAAGGTATCCAGGAGTTACAGACAACTGTGAACTGCCATGTGGGTGCTGGGATTTGAACCCAGGTCCTTTGGAAGTGCTCTCAACCACTGAGCCATCTCTTCAGCCCTTAGGTTATAAATCTTATTGGTCACTATTGATATGGTTGAGATGGAACCTATGGGGTACTAGGCAAGTATTAAACACTATTAAAGTGCTGGCAAATACCCTAAACTCACTATGATTACTTATTGTACATTCTTATTGCATTCCTTTTGATGTTCATCTTCCTGAATTTAAGCAGAGGTGGCCATGAGGCCATCTCACTCCCTATCTATCAGCTGTTGGACTCTGCCGTGCTGCCATGGTTGCTGTGAACTAAAGGGCTATAGCTAGCCAGATGATCCTTACCAGCATCAGCCACCTGGAACACTTTATAGACAACTTGGAAACTTGATGTAGTTACCAATCATTGCAACTGACTGTCCCAGCCCCTGAAGGCATATCCCCAGCCAGGATATGTTTGAAACAGTTTGCACCAGACTTTTTGATATGACAAGCCTTGATGACCCCGCAATCATTTCTATCTATGTCAGAGGGCAATTTTCCTGATGGTTTAGCAGAGAGACTCCTGTGCCTGATGACAAGAAGACAGGGCCTGTGAATGGTCCACAACAATCTTGTCCAAACAAGTGGTTATGATTGGTCCAGAGTTCCCTTCCTGGGCTGTAGTTGAGCTCAGTGAGCAAGCTGGGAGACACTGTTCCACACGCCACACTGCCTCTCTGGGTGCGGTAGCATTAGACCTGATAAAAGGCTTTTCTTGAGTGCTCTTTTCTTGTGGACATTTGTAGTGAGGGCTGAGCTGCTAACAGAGAGAAAACTAGCTGGGTGAAGGCAGGAGAAATGCCCGTCAACCTCTTGCAGAGGAGACATCTGACAACGGAAGCAGCAATTGAACAGTTTGGATGCAGCCAGGGAAGAAAGAATGTGGAAAGTGGGGAGATGTCGAAGGTGGGAAGAGAACTGAGAGTGAAGTAAGAGCTGAAAGAGCCAGAGAAGAGAAGCTGCAGGCCCTGGGTGCCAGGAGGCTCTAGAGAACGGCAAAGTTTAAGGATAAGCGTCTCAGACCCCAGGCCAAGAGCAGCAACCCTGGCCAGTATTAAAGACTAAGAGTCCTTAGTCCTTAAATCTTACATCCAAGACCTGGCAGGTAACTAGAGGGTACCATCTGCTGCCACCCACTGCCGTTACCTGCTGCTCCCAGGCACTAAGAGAAACAAGCTGCCAGAGAAGAGCCACTGAACTTGTCTTTGACCTACCTACCAGTTCTATCTGGGTAGGGCAAAGACTCCCAGCCAGCTGCCTGATACACAGCCACAGAGATGGCCTATTGCTGATGAGAAAACCTTATACGGTTGCATGGATGGATGTTTTTGCACACAAATATTTGACGGGACCTGAAGTTTCCACTGAAATGACAAGGAATATAATTTTAACAAATAAGATTTTAGCTGCAAATAGTTGGACATGTGCTTTATATCAAGTCTTTAAAAGTCAATCCAACACTAAGCTGAACTATGTCTTGAAAATCTTTGGAAACTTTCTGACTTTAAAATTTTTGTCATCTTAAATGTGGTGGGAGACTAGAGTGGGAAGAGTCAGGTCCCAATCTCGGTCTGTTTCCCCCAGTCAGACTGTGGTCTTCCTGATGTGGGGATTCGTATGAGGCTAGGCAGTTTGCTTAAGGTCACATACCCAGTAAGTGACACTTTGGATTTTAGTCTTTGTTCATGACATAATCCCACCTGACATTCAGCACTAGCTTTCTGGTTTTAGTGCCTCTGATCGCAAAGGGAACACATGACCCAGTATACTTCTCAATCTCTGATTCAAGTGGTATCTTCTGCAACTACCCATACCCAGCTCAGACACTTCTGTCCTGTTTTTTTTCTTGGCTGTTCTGAACTAGAACCTTCTGCCATTTTATGTGGATCCCCATTCAGTACCGTCCTGTGCCCTAGATTGCAAGAGTGGAGCAGGACCTAATCCAACTCTGTCACGGTAAGGGAACGCCACCTATGTTTACATAAAATTCGTAGTTCATGAATATGTTGCAAACCAATAATCTCATTCAGCTTTACAATCAGCCAGTTACAGAAACAAGGCAGACATCATTAGCTCAAATTAGCTCAAAATTGGAAAAGGCAAAATGTCTTGACTGAAGTCTCACAATGGTGTAGATCCAGACCATAAACTTGAATTTTTATTCAAATCTACTTGTTCCTCCAAACCTGGTGGGCATTCCCCATAATACATGCTGGAAAATACAGGAATCTCACTAATGGTCCTTGTATATTTAATTTTCAGCTACATACACTAAATTTTCTGAGCTTTCCCACTTCCATGTTTGTCATTCATGATAAACTTTGGGGCAATATGGCCACAGTGTAGCTGAACTTGAGTCTTCATTGAAGCAGCTGGGTTGGTACAGACTTCCTGATGGGTCTGTCATTTGTGCCAAGTATCCCTCCTGTGCCTAGCTCCAAAAGGAAGTCTGTTCCTCAGAGGTTGAGATAGGGCGGTGGTGAGAGGAATAATGTGTCCTTCCCGAGGCCTTGTTCCTGTTTAGTGGGCTGGAGGAGGGTGTAGGAGTGTTATGTCCATGGCGAAAGCCAGCCACTCAAGTAACCCACACCACTGTGACTCATATGCGAGAGAAGGCCGAGGGGGGGAGAAAGCTTATAAAATAGTAGGTTTCTAAACATCCTTAGTGTTAGTTAGCCCTTCTCTACCGCCTCTGCCACACCCTTCTTCCCCATCCTCACTACCACCCATGGTTCTCTCTTACCCTCCATGCACCAGTGAGCTCTGCCATCCTCTCCTCTGGGCACTGTCTCTCCCAGCTTTCAAAGGCACTTTTCTAGTTTTCTGGCTTCAACAGGTCAAACACTGAAGATTAGAAGCTGGAATCTACATATGAAAGAGAATATGTAATGTTTGTCTTTCTAGTCCTGGGTTACCCTACTTAGTATAATTTTTCCAGGTTCATTCATTTACATGAACATTTTGTATTTCTTTGTAGCTCGGTGAAATTCCACTGTGTCTATGTATAATGCTTTCTTTGCCCATTCTTAAGTTGATGGATATTCAGGTTGTTTCCATTTTGTAGTGATTGTGAATAGAGCAGCAAGGAACGCTGACAAGCACGTAACTCTGCAGTAGAATAGAGAGTCTTTTGGGTATATGCCCGAGTGGTTTATCTGGGTCCTATGGGGTGCATTTATTTCTAGTTTTTCGAGGTACATCTGTAATCAAACCCCTGTGGGTTTTTGTTTGTTTGTTTGTTTGTTTGTTTGATTTTTCTTTTCAAGACAGGGTTTCTCTGTGTAGCCCTGTCTGTCCTGGAACTCACTCTATAGACCAGGCTGGCCTCGAACTCAGAATTGTTTGATTTTTTTTATCCTTTGGTGTTAGGTGGAATTCCCCTTGTTGACAAATTAAAATAAGGAACTGTAGAGAGAAAGATGTTTTACAGCCACTGAGAACATCAAATGTAACTGGATAGACCTCTGAAGTGAGAAAACTTTTGTCCCAATCTCAAGCTAAAAGTCAGCTTTCTAACATATTTGGTACTAGGAAGACACATGGTTGCCGGGGCAGGGTGTGTAGGTTAGAACACCAGAGCAGGCAGTTTAGGATGTCAGAGCACGCAGTTTATGACATAGGCTGAGTTCCCAGGTCTTAGAAGAGTGACCAAAGAGGGAGAGATTACACCTGCCTTGTGATGAGTGAGGCATCTTTCAGGAGAGGTATTCTGAGTCAGTGGGGACCCCGATGCTTTGTAAAGAGCAGTGGGCATGTGTGGCCTTTTTTTGTGGAGTAGAGATGAACTCTACCCTCAGAGGGTAGGCAAACTTTCTCTTCCTGAAGGGGATATGCTTTTCTTCCAGTGTTGTTTACTGTAGAAACACTCTTCACAAGACAGTCCGAACAACAGCCGCTGCCTGTGCTGTGGCACAGAGACATGCTAGAATCTGCAGGATTGTATTTCACAACTGTGTGATTATGAACTTACTTAATAAATGGGATTAGGATGAGGAAAACTTTATCTTATCTTATTTCCTTGTTTATCCCAAATCCACCATCCAAATCCCTTCACTAAACAACACTCTTAAGGTGGCTTATTCTTCTCATAGCACTGAGGGAGGCCTTTGTTGGCTGCTGTTTCTGTGTTTGCTTTTGAGACAGTTTCACTCTGTGGCTGAGGGTAGACTTGAACTCACAATAACCCTCTTGCCTCAATCCCTTGAGTACTGGAATTGCAGGCATGAGCCACTACAGTTGGTAATCCTTGCTACTTTGTCTTTAATTTTGGTGTCTCAGACTCTGTGGCCTGAATGTCCCTTTTAAGTGACCCCCACCCCAATGGCTGCCTAATAGCACCTCTCCACACCCACAGGACACAGAATGTCCTATTCCTACATCCTACCTGTTAGGATTTATGGTCATCTTGAGCTTCATTCAATTTGCTTTTGCTTGCAAGATGTATGTCTTAGTTAGAGTTTGTATTGCTGTGATGAAACACCATGGTCAAGAGCAACTTGGGAAGGAAAGGTCATCTTATAACTGCCAGGTCACACTCCATCACTAAGGGAAGGCAGGGCAGGAGATCAAGGCAGGAAATGATGCGGAGGCCAAGGAGGGGTGGTATCTCATGACTTGCTCAGCTTCTTTTCTTTTCTTTTTTAAAATTTTTTTATTAATCATTCTATTTGTTTACATCTCAAATGATCTCCCACTTCCCGGTTACACCCTCCACCAAACCCCCCATCAGCCAGGATGACCTTCTCAGAGATGGCCTCGCCCACAGTGGGCTGGACCTTCTACGTCAATCATCTATCAAGAAAAAGCATCACAGGTGGATCTACAGATCAATATGATAAGATCCTTTCCTCAATCCAGGGTCCCTCTTCCCTGAAATATCTGTAGTTTATGTCAACTAGCCAACACAATACATAAATCTAAAGCAAAACATTGACCTTTAACAATTCTACTGGTGAAGATTGCTTAAAGCAGAGAAGAGTCTTAAGACTCGATGTGCTTACGTGCTCAGACGTGTGTGCGTGTGTGCACACGTGTCTATGTGTGTGCTCAGGGTAATAGGGGAAGGGACAAAGAGGGTTTTAGTCTCTGGGATCTGTAAATGCTCTCATAGGGCAACTACCTTTTTTATGGTTTTTTACAAATATTGTTTATTTTAATGAAGCTGATACAGACGATGTCCCTTGAAAATCCATGCCCCAGACCAAAAAGTACAAACAGAATCAAAAGCAGCAGTGTCTGCTGCACACACTTCTGTATGAGTAACTTTATTATTAACTGCTGATGAAAATTAGATCTTCTGACAATATTGTCTTGCTCAAGACTCTTTCTCTCCAGTGAAGCCACCTTTGGAGTTAGCTGTTACTCTCACTGTCTCTGTCATCTGGACTACAAACATGATGTTCTTCTTTTGGTCCAGTCCCTCGGATTTTAGAAGTAGCTTCAAGCTGAGGAGTTCAGGTCTCTGAAAAATTTCCATCTCTGAAAATCATAGTTCAGGAGTGAAGCAACCACGTGCTGGAACTTCAGGGCCAATTGAAAGGTCATTGGTCAATCTTTTTATCATCACAAACCTGAAAATGCACAGTCCTGAAAAGGGTAGCCTCTCTTGGCACACATGAAATTTCTTAAAGGAAGAAGGGCAATATTGAGGGAGCTGAGGTCTGATCACCAAAAATCAGCACAACAAAACCAGCCAGTAATGAATATGGAACACTAGACTTCAGATTACCAGATATCCTCAGAGATGGAGTGCCAGTATTCAATTTTCGTTTTGGACACCACATTACAAAAAAGGATTGAGGGAAAAGGAAGAAATAAAAAATAAAAAGAATGATCTAAACCGTCGAGTGACCCCCATTTGTTCCTGATAAACTTCAATCACACCTTCCCCCATTCCCAGTTCTTTGGGGGTACGATTATCAGCAGTTCTCTGACCTTCAAAGAGAAACCCGAGTGAATTCATTGATTCTTTGAGTTTCTTGAGATGTGTTGTCATTTTCACTTCAAAATGTATCTCACTGCTATCCTGTCCGGTAACTTTGAGTTCAATGTATTCTCCTTCCTTCTTATCCCCTAAGACAAAGCCTCACTCAGAGGTTTACAAGTCTGTCTCTTCTCCACAGTACAACACTGAGGCTCAAGGCAACTATTTTTGCAAAATCGATTAAGATAAGGATTTTGAGATGGAGGGATTACTCTGGAATATCTGGATATCCATAAATGCAGCCACGTGTATCCTTGAGGGAGGCAGAGGGACATTTTACTATAAGGCTAGAGAGGTACAGGCAATGAGGGTTACACTAGTTTTCACTAACAACATGCACCCCTCCGCTGTTTTCCAGTCTTTTCTACATATTCATTCTAATAGGTATGAAGGATGTCTTTCTGTGCTGTTAATCGGAAATTAGATGTTGATCAGTTATATTGATTTTTTTCATATTGGTCACTTATTCTCTCTCCCCCTCCCCTCTTAAGGACAAGGTCTCTATGTGTAGCCCAGGCTAGCCTCAAACTCAACAATCCTTCTGCCTCAACCTCCTAACTGCTGGGATTACATGTGTGCATCTGTCTTCTTTTGAGAAATATCTATTCAGTGATTTTATTCATTCCTCCAGCTTTTAATAGTATTTTCTTCACTTCTTGCCAAGGCCTCCCCAGAAACATCTGTAGCATCCATCTGTCTATCAACAGTCAGGCAAACTACACAGCTTCCTATCATGTGCCTCATAGTTTTTTCTCTTTGCCCATTTCCCAGCTCCAAAGACTTTACTTATGAATCTGTTACAGTTGTACCTCACTTTCTACTAAAGTCTGCTTTACTCTCCTGTAACAAATCACCACAAACTTAAAGACTCTTTCAGAACAAAAAGAAGCTTCTTAGTATAAGCAGTTCTGATGTGCTCATGCATGATTCTGTAATGACCCTGTAACATAGACCACCCCATAGAATGTATGTTACCGTGTATGGGAAACAAAGGGGCAAACATGTAAAGCAGGAGCTAATGGAGGTTATGAAAGGCACCATGGACATCGTTACTGTTAGGGTCAAAACCTGGGCTCTGGCAGTCCCAGTAAATAGATTCAGTCTCCTACCCCCAGCTGGCCAATTAAAGAGACACCAGTGAAAAGCAGAGAAAATAGAATTTATTTATTGTGGCCACATGGAAAGAGGCACAAGTAAAGAGATCTAATGACTCCCCAAGAGCATCTTTAGGAAACTGAACTGAGGTTTAGGTTCACATAGAGGGCAAGGGGTGTACCAAACAAGTCCTGATCAATGTGTGGTTACGTCCACCCCCGACTCATTATTGTCCCAACTCTGGACTATCAAGCAAGCTGTCAATATTGTGTGACATCTGTCCCTGGCATTCTTCCTCTGGATGATAGGTGGGCTTCATGGGACTCCAGCACAGGACTCTAGGGGGAGGTTTCAATTCTTCTGGTCACACGTTTAGAGCATCTCAATCCAGGACAGCTGCAGTGTTTCAGATGCTGTTGGTCATGTGTGCACATGGCAGGACTGCTGACGTACATTGTGGTGGGAGCAATGAACATGAGGAGCACGCAGGAAGGCATGTTCACCTTTACAGGCTCTCTTCTGTGCTACTAGAACTATTTCCCGAAGCAGATGAAGGTAGGATTTCTGGTGATGATAACAGAGCTTCAGGAAGACTTTAAGTCAGGGCCAGTGGTTGTCATGAAAGCTCAGGATTAAAGCCACAGCCAGCCCGGATCTGAGTTTTCCTCAAGCATGAGGTAATACAAGGCACAAAGATGTAAATAAAGAAAAACTAGAGCAAATGTGTCACCATGAAGCCAGGTAGCTCATGCCTGTGATTCCAGCAACTGCGTCATGGAAGCAGAAGAATTGCTGTGAGTTTGGGAGCAGCCTGGACTACACAGGAAGTTGCAGTCTCCTAAGCTGCAGGATCCTGCAGAGATGATTGCAAATGTCCGTCGAAGAGGAGACTGAAGCCCGGCCACTCCTGACTCGTGGCCCAAGCCTTCTCGGTGATAACTTTCCTCTGTGAATGCGTGCTCCTCATTTTGCCTCTCCTCCATTAAGGAACTTTCCTCCAGCGTGAGTACGGCACCTGAGAGGTTTAGCACCAACAGTCTGGATTCATATGTTAGAAACTCGGCTTTTTTGTTTGTTTGTTTGTTTAGTTGGTGAAATTTGAAGGGACAGAACAAATGATAGTCATCCCGAGACAGAACAGAAAGATGAGAAGAGAAAGAAGCCCTTATCTTGGGATCCAGTTTGCCCTTTTTGGTGCCTGAAAGTGAAGAAATGGCAACACATCAGATCAAGCCAAAATTGCCTACAGAGGTCATTTGTGTTTTTGTAGAAACATCTCAAAGAAGGATGTTAAAATCAACTGTTAGGTTATGCTCACCTAAGGGCAGAATGTTTGTAACTCTGAGCGCTACTGTGTTAAGACTCCTCATTCATCCTTAAGGATACACTGTAAACCTCATTAAAGAGCTTTGTGATTTCATTTTTAAAGGGGGGGGGAGGGGGAAATTCTTTAAGAAAAAGATGGGGCTGGAAAGATGGTTCAGCAGTTAAAAGCACTGACTGCCCTTCTAGAGGTTTGATTCCTAGTACCCCCATGGCAGCTCACAACTGCCTGTAACTCTAGTCCCAGGGGATCTAATTCCCTCCTGTACCCCCTGCAGGCACTAGGCATGCATACGGTGTACATACATACATTCAAACAAAACATAAAATAAAGGAAGAAAGGAAGAAAGAAAGAGAGAAAGAGAGAGAGAAAGAAAGAAGAAGGAAAGAAAGAAAGAAAGGAAAGAAGGAAGGAAGGAAGGAAGGAAGGAAGGAAGGAAGGAAGGAAGGAAGGAAGGAAGGAAGGGAAGTATGTGGTGTGTTGGCTAGTTTTCTGTCAACTTGACACAGGCTAGAGTCATCAGAGAGAAGAGAACCTCCATAAGAGGTTGGGAGGGGCCCAGCCCATTGTGGGTGGTGTATCCCTTGACTGGTTGTCCTGAATTCTATAAGAAAGTGGGCTGAGCAAGGCATGAGGAGCAAGCTAGTAAGCCCTCCATGTCTTCTGCATCAATGCCTGCCTCCAGGATCCTATCCTGTTTGAGTTTCTCCTCTGACTTCCTTCAGTGAACAGTGATGTAAGAGCATAAGCCGAACAAAGCCTTTCCTCCCCATGTTGCTTCGGTTACAGCACCAGGAATCCTAAAACAGCAAGGCTGAGAATGTGTGATGCTGTCTGTAGACACTCGCTTAGCACACACAAAATCCTAAGTTAAAACTCAATGCCACAGAACACCAGACGTGGTGGCAAACATCTCCATCAACCCAGATGTGACAAGCAGAAGTTCAGCGTCATCACAATGCATAACCAATTAGAAGACAGCCTGGGGTCTTCTTCTAGACATGAAACCTTCCCTTTAAAAAAAAATCCAACCATGGGTGGCAAGCTAACTCTGTTTGCTCAGGTTAGTTAGCCTTTTAAGCCTGCCGACCTGTGTTTACTCTCTGGAGCCCATGGAAGCTGGAAAAAGAACCAGCCCCACAGAGTTGCCCTGTGTCTTCCACATGCACACGCACACAGCATACACAAAATGCTAAATTAACATTTAAGTCTTTACAAACTAAACCAGAATATGTATTTTTAACTTTTAAACCTTACTTAAACTCTGAGCATCACTTAATCTTGCTGTAAATTAGGAGCTTTGAGAGTTGGCCTAGAAAAGACAGCAGCACAGACAGCTATGTCTTGAGCTTGTGTGCTGCTTTTTCCTACAGGTCTCTGTGTCTAAAAACCTGATAAACTCACAAACTGCTTTGCTCTGTCTGGTCCTAAAATTCTTTTCTGGGATGTAGGCAAGGATCTGTCTTTACCTGACTAGTGGTTCCTAAGAGGGAAGAGAATCTCTCAGGCTGTGAGTGCCTGTGTCTCCTGGCCCAGCATCACTGCTGACAACCTGGGTCAGTGCTTTTCAAACTTTAGTTTGTATGCAAATCTCAGGAATACTTTGTGAAAAAGTAGGCTGTAATTCAATGGCTTGAGTTACTCCAGTCACTGGGAGAGGGAGGCACAGCATCTCAGGTTGCAGACAGGAAAAGCATCCACCTTCAAGTCACCTTCACCTGTCAGAACATGTGCCTACCCACGTGTCTCCTGTATCAGGAGAGCAAGGGTGAGAAGGAGAGAAAGGAGAGAGGTGGAGAGTGAGGACAGCGCTGTGATTGGCTGTGCATCTTCAAACTGGTGCCTGCTGGGGATACTCAAAAGGGACCACAGTTCCTGAGGTTCGAGACTCACTCAATGTTCCTTAAACAACCATGGCCTGGCAGCTCTGGGGTTCCTGTCTTTTCTCATTGTTTATGACTGCCTTTGCTCAGGAGACTCTGAATCCTCAAAAATCAAAGGTAAGTGTGTGTGTGTGTGTGTGTGTGTGTGTGTGTGTGTGTGTGTGCTTTTGCCCAAAATGTCACACACACACACACACACACACACACACACACACACACACACACACCCTGCTGACTCCCCCTACTGCATCCCCACCAGTGGA
>CM052714.1:36871793-36889164 GCA_028551405.1 Uromys caudimaculatus
TCTTTGCAGACTTCTGCCTCTGATGCCCTCTGCCACGGCAGCTCTCCTAGGTTTATGCATTGTGCTTTATTGTGTTTTGCATGCACCTTCTCTGCTTCTCTGCACTAGTAGATCTTTGAACAAGTCCCCATCTGCTTTTGCCAGTCCCCCTTGATAGCTGTCTGACAACCCAGAACCTGTCCTATTTCATACTGATCTGTAACTTGGAAGAGCCCCATGGGTCCCAGGAAACAGTGGTTAAATAACAAGTGACTTGGGAGGGAGGCCGATTGTTCTCAGGTCAATTGGATCAAACCCAGAAGGAATGAATTGAGAAGTGGGCACTGGACTGGGCTCCAGGGGCTTGGGGCTTAAGGAAAGAGGGACTTTTCTTCAGTGACTACTGAGACACAGAGACTGAATTCAGGGGGTAGGGGGTTGGGGGATATGGGAAGTGAAGACAGGGCTTGGCTCAGTATAAGGGCTTTGCCTCAGATTTTGGTGCTGCTCCAAGGAGCTGGACAATCACCACACTGTGGTTTCACAAGGAGCCAGGGGGAGGGATTAGCATCCAAGACTATCTATCCACAGGAGGAGTCAGTAGCCATCCCTGTAAAAAATGTGTGCATGCATCTTAGAAGACAAAATAGGCTAATGCAGATGACTTGAGGGACAGATATATTTTAACTTTAAAATCAGAGAAATGTGTTGAAAACCTCAAGCTCACTTGTGGCTTTAAGCTACAGACACATCTTTTGCCAACTGCAGCTCCCTTCTTTAAATGGCGAGGGACTGTCTCATCACAGAGCACAGTGATTCACAGACCTTAGCAAAACAGAGAACCCACTGGTGATTGGGTCCCACTTCTGGAGCTTTTGATCCAGTATGTCTTCTTGGAAGCCCAAGCATTTCTAAGATGCTCTCATGATGCTTATATACATCCTTAAGTCTGACCTTTGAGCTTTGACCTCTTTCATTGGACATATGAAGGGTAAGAATACATGTAAAATACTGATTGGCAGCCATAACGTCATGGATTATCTACTATCAAGTGAGGTCACAGCTCACTTGAGAGGGTGCTATCTATGGGTACCCAGGTCTATTTACCACTGATGCCTGCTTGGGTGTGAAATTAATCAAACAGAAATTCTTCAGTTCTTAGAAATTTGAAGCTATTGTATGAAAAATCTTCAAGTGCTTTGCACACGCTGACAGGTGTTGAGGATTACGGTCCATCAGGTCATACCATTACAGTACTTGTGTTTTATTACAGGTGGATTGCAACAAAGGGGTGGCTGGCACCGTCTATGAGTATGGAGCCTATACCTTAGATGGTGGGGAGTATGTCCAGTTCCAGCAGTATGCAGGAAAGCACATCCTCTTTGTCAACGTGGCGACCTTCTGTGGCCTGACAGTTACGTACCCGGGTAAGAACTCAAATTCCAATCCTCTAACAGCACTAGCTTGCCACATCACCATATCATGCCTGGAAAAGGTTTTTCGTGTTGCTAGGGCTGAGGGATGAGTAAGCATAATGACTCTATGAGATGGGAGTGAGTGGGGAACCTAACTCTTCCCACTCTGCCGCATTAATGTCAGAATTATCACCATGCTGAGCTCTAAGGTCTTCCCCAAGATTTGTTGGACCACCATTAAGAACACATCTGTGGTTGAACAAGTGGGCATTGTTGCCCAGATACCACGGAGAACAAGGAAGCTTCTCAGAAAGGGATAGAAAACACTCAAGCCATGTGAGCTGGCATCAGGTAGTGTGGGGAAGGATTTAAGGAACTAGACGGTTGCTCTGGATTAAGAGCTGTCAGGCAATGAAGAAGGGGGCAATTATGTGATTGGTTATCTTTAGAAATCATATCTGTATGGTGAAAGAAACAGAAAGGCTGAAGCTGTAACTGGTAAAGCAGCAGCCATTTATATCGACAAATGATCACATATGGTCATTTTGTGGTGTAGACACTGTGTGTGTGTGTGTGTGTGTTTGTGTTCAGACATGACTGTGGAGCAGTCTTGATTTGTCATGGTTGACAATGGTTGTGTACTGTGATGTTGACATTCTGTGGAGCTGACAGAACACTGAACCCTCCCTGTGACTCCTAGGCTACAGTGGAGATTGGTTTGCATTAAGCCAAGAGTGAAAATGGGAGTTATAATACAGATTATGTGGCTGAAGATATGGCTCAGTTGGCAGAGTGCTTTACCTAGTACACACAAAGCCCTGGGTTTGGTTCTCAGCATTGTATAGCAGTGCACAAACCTGTCATCTCAGCCTTGTGAGCTGGAGGCAGAAGGATCTGAAGTTAAGATCTCAACCATTGGACTACCTAAGACCCGGCATCGAAACAAAAACAAACACCAGGAAGCCAGGGAGATGGCTTGGTGCATAAAAGGGCTTCCTGAAAACATATGAAGACCTGCATTCTGTTCTCTAGAACCTACAAAAATCCAAACATGGTAGAGGCCCACGCCTGCAAGCCTAGAACTGGGAGACAAGAGGACAGGAGACAGTTGGATTCTTGGGTCTTTCTGGCCAGCCAGTCTAGGGAAAATAGTGATCCCCCTGCTCAGTAAGAGACTAGATCTCAAAAAATATCATATCTATTCATAAAGTAGAAAAAAATAAGGTGGGAATCAATAGAGGAGAACATCAACATCTACCCTTGGTCTCCACACGTGTACAACTCACATACACACACCTGTGCATGTGTGTGCGCTCACACACACAGTCACACACACACCCCACACACAACTTCCACTACCACCAGCAACAGGAAAGAAGACAGAGCTTCTACTTCAGGTGGCATCCCCAAATGACAGAGGAGAATGAAATGTTTATCTAAGCAGCCATAACTGCCGTGAAGGCTATTTGGAGCTAGTGGTAAATATGGGAGAATGTTCCATCTCCCTCTTATGTCCATTATAGAGGAATTTTATATCATTTTTGATCCAAATAAGGTCATATAAATTTCTACATGAATTGTACGAGAGATTTTTTGACACACTAAAAACTTTGCTGTTTTAAGAATGTCCAAGATAACTTCAAAAGTTGATCGACTCAAATGCCACAAATAAATGGACCAAAGTAATACAGGGACAAGTTTTTTACAAATTCTACATATTGACATTGTTACATATTTGACTAATGAAAAATAGCAGGCCCTGTTCAGAAACAATTTTTGAGATAAGATCTCACTTTCAAAGTCATGGTCCTTCTGACTCTGCCTCCCAAATTCATATACCTGTGAATGATATTACATTCTATCAATTTGTTTTAATGGAACTATAGTAATTACAAATATCTGGAATACACAGAGAAACCCTGTCTTGAAAAACCAAAACCAAAACCAAAACCAAACAAACAAACAAAACCCAAATATCAGGAATTTCTCCTTTCTAAATACTATTTAAATTTGTATAAGGCAATGTCTCATCTAGGACACATGTGTCATCAAATTTTGGCATTTTGAAGTTATCATTCAGAGGAGAATGCTTGACTTAGCCATAGTTATATTAAAATCACACACACACACACACACACACACACACACACACACACACACACACACACCCCTGCCCCACTGCAAAGCTTTCACAGTGCGGGACTCGTGGTCATCTCAGGCTGATATGGTGATGCAGATCTCTAATCCCAGCACTGGGAAGGTGGAAGCCGGAGGGTCAGAAATTCACAGTCATCCTTGGCTACACAGTGAGTTGGAAGCCATCCTAGTCATACATGAAACACTGTCTCAAAGATGACTTTCATATAACATATAAAATATGGAAGAAATATATTGAGACTTGAAGACACTATCTTGGAAGAAGTTCTTAGTGGAGACCCCAGCTATCAGAGCTGAGGCTGAATGAGCTCAGTGTCTGGTTCTCAGGTGTAACTCCAAACTGAAAATAACTGAAAACAGAAGAGTGGCTCCGGTGAGCACGCAGCTAAAAGGCTCTTGATCTCTGAGGAACAGTCAAAAATGTGAGGCCTCGGGGTGGAGAACGCTATGCAACCAGGCTTCATGGCATTTTTTGTTTGTTTGTTTGTTTTGTTTGTTTATTTGTTTATTTTTGATAAGCTGTCTCACTATATAGACTTAGTTGGCCTAAAACTTACTATATGGGTCAGGATGACCTACAACTTATGGCCATGCCCCTGCCCCTACCCCCCACTTGCTAGGATTATAGCTAAGCACCACCACATGCACCCGACTCTGAGTTTCTGTTTCCATTGCTTCTAATAATGCAACAGCAAAGAATCTTCTGGGAAATATCGGGAGTCTCAGAGGTGCCATCCTGAGACTTGGTGTGGGGGCAGGAGGGAGCACATTCATTTTGTCTGCCTTTTCCTTATTTTTCCATACGTCTAGTCAGTGTGTGTCTGTTTGCTTTAAGTACTCTGTGTGCAAGGTGAAGAGCAATTATTTGGGAAACTCTGTGCTACAAACCAGTAGCCATTGAGATGAGTTCCCAGAGAGAGACCGTGTGTTGTAGCGGTTGGCTCTGCCTACTTAGTGTCTGCAGCTTTTCATAGTCCTCAGTGTGTTCACATGACAAGAGGGTCAACACAGGGGTCCTTCACATCTTGAGTCCTGAGCAGGAAGTCTGCCATGCTGTTCCTCTACCTACAGAACTGAACACATTGCAGGAGGAGCTGAAGCCGTTCAATGTCAGTGTTCTGGGCTTTCCGTGCAACCAGTTTGGAAAACAAGAGCCTGGGAATAACTCAGAGATCCTCCTTGGACTCAGGTGAGTGCAGTGTGGGGCCCCAGAGATGCTCTTTCCTCATCTGCCTAGATAACTCCCCATTCTGGAACCTTCTAGGGAAGGTGATGGAACAATGGGCTGAAGAAGGTCACATGATGCCTCGAATTCCATCTAGCCCTGCCAGAAATGCCCAAGTCCTCTTCTCACACTTGGCTTCTGTAAGGACAAGAATAGGGAAGGTCTAAGGAAAAGACATTCAGGGGAAAGAAGGAAGTGTAGGAAATGGAGACGCACCGGAGATCTGAAGTCAGGATATCCCCTCCCTAATGTCTTGGAATTCTCCAATTCCACAAAGCCCCCTGCTTGGGATCTTGAGTCCAGAGACTTGTCTTCATCCTCTCTTTCTGCAGTCCTTTCTGTCCCTTTGTGAGGACCACTGGTAGCCACTCCTATTCCTCCTTGACTTAATTTGGATTCTCTGGAGAATACCTTGTTTTACCGCAGATATGTGCGTCCAGGTGGTGGCTTTGTCCCCAATTTCCAGCTCTTTGAGAAGGGGGATGTGAACGGAGACAATGAACAAAAGGTTTTTTCTTTCCTAAAGGTGAGTGAGCAAGCATGGCCAGACAGAATTCTCTGGAAGCAACGGGGCTGGTATCGAGAATGAGATAGGACTCATAAACGGGAATAAGCTCTTGGAAATGAGGCATCAGTTTCCAGCAGAGGAAACATTCATGATAGCTCTGGTATAGACTAACCTCTCTGTTGAGTGTTAATGATTTGTTTATTTGATAATCTTTAATTAAATCCCTACTTTATTCAAGGAACCATGAAATACAAGTTAACACTTATTAATAGGTTAGGACCTATTATAAAGTCAGGAGATGACATAGACAAGGATAGGAGAGACTGCCAAAGGATAAGAATCACAGAGTGGTACAACCAAATCACCAGGAGAAGGCCCTTCCACGCATGGATCACTTAGTCACTTGTCCCAAGAGAACGGTCTGCAGAACACTACTGTGCCTGTGGATATCCTCACTCAACAACAAAAGATCAATTTACCGAACATAAAAGGCAATTATTAATTCCAGTAATAAGTTATGGCACCACATGAGCTGCTTTTTGTAGCACAGAAAATGACCATGCCAAAACAAGGTGGCTCATACCTATAATGCCAGTACTCGGGATGCAGAAGCAGGAGGATGGCTGTGAGTTCTAGGTTTAGTCTAAATAGTCCTTTCCAGGCCAGTCACAGCTTTTTAATGGCCGTATCTCAAAACAAACAAAACAGTGATATTATCCATTCAGAGCTGTGTAATATTTAAAAGTTCTATCTGGTGTGGTGGCTCATGCCTGAAATCTCAGCACTTGGGAAAATATATATATATATATTTTTCAAAGGCTGACCTTGAACCATCTGCCTCTGCCTCTCAAGTGCTGGGATTAAAGGTATGTGCCACCATGCCAGACTGAAGTTATCCTTTTACTGAAACATCTTGATGAAAGCAAGAGACTAGAGGAGAGGCAGGAAAGTGTCACCTTCTAACCTGGCTAGAGTGTCCTTGGAGTGCTAGTGACAACACAATGTGATGGGCCAGAAGCACGTGGAGGATTTAAAAACATTAGGATGGGAGTGGTGGCAGAGGAGACTGTACAGCATACAACATAGACGCAGAAATGAGGTCATCTTTCCATTTTTTTATATCTCTGCTCCAGAACTCCTGCCCTCCCACCTCTGAACTTTTTGGCTCTCCAGAATCTCTCTTCTGGGATCCCATGAAGGTCCATGACATCCGCTGGAACTTTGAGAAGTTCCTGGTGGGACCCGATGGTGTCCCTGTCATGCGCTGGTTCCACAAGACTCCAGTTAGCCTTGTCCAGTCAGACATCATGGAGTACCTAAACCAAACCCGTACCCAGTAGGACATGCTTTACAAATAGTGTCTTTGCTCCACTTCTTCACCAGCCTCTATATGACCAAAGCCTGTGGCACTACCTGGGTCCCTACTAATGTGTGGGCAAACAGCTCGGGATAAAGTTATACAGATGTTTATTTGTGGTAGGCATATGCATGCATTGGAAATTAAGTTAAAGAAAAACCATCCACCCAGATATCTGACTCTGATATATCTAGTTTGCCTAATCTAGTCCAAAAGAAAATCATATTTTGGCATTGATGATCCAGACAACCCCATATATCAACAGGTGATCTACAAAGATCCTAATCTATCATTCACAGCACTGGTGGGTTAAAAGAAGTGGGAACAGTGGCCAGCTCCTCTGAGTCCCAGCCTCTTCTCCTCCCACGCGGGGCATGCTTTGTCAAGTTCTCCTTCTGTTTAGCTCCTGGTATCACACCACCCTGTAGTTTTCTTAGGGAATTTTGAAGGCTGAGAGCAGAAACCTCACCTCACATGAAGGGAGGGGCTTTTCCACCATGGTAGGTCCTAAGGTCTCTCTGGCTCAGACCCAACCAGAGCCTTCCTGAACGCCTTTCTGTAGTGCATTCCGGTCACGGCACCCGGCTACAGATGTCCTTCACGCCAAATGATGTGGTTTGCTCTCACCCAGAGTCCTCCTAACTTTAAATTCATTCCTGCTATCACTGTCTGTAATAATAATAATAATAATAATAATAATAATAGTAATAATGATGATGATGATAACAATAATCTAATAAACAATAAAAGAACCCACAGCAGCTGGACTCTGAGTGATGTTTTTTGGTACATATTGTGTGCTTTCTTGATCTCCCTACTTACATCTTCAACATTCTGGTTTTCTCAGAAGTGCTCTAGAATCTTCCTTGTTACTGCTTTTAGCAGGTTGTACAGTAGACACTTTGCTGCTCAGATCTAAAGCACAGACCTATGTATGTAGCCCAGGCTGGCCTTGAGCTTCCAATCCTCCATTCTCAGCATTTCAAGTAGCTAGGATTACAGGCACTGCAGTGATGCCCAATTCTCAGACTTTTTAGAGCCAGACTCTCTATACCTCCTATTCTGGTCATTTCTCTCAGCCCTATAAGCCAAAAGAGGACTTCTTGCTTCTGAAAGAATCTCTCTCTCTCCCCCCCCTCTCAAATTAATTCATACTTATTATTCAGATCTGAAAACACGTGAACATAGAGCAGCATGTCACAAAGCAACAAAGGCTGACCTTGATCAGAGGTGCCACAGTCATAGGGAAGTTCAGCTGGTAACCGTCAGCTGGTTTTTGATAGAACACTTAGTAGGAGAAGTTGTTCTTCTGGTGTCTGTAGTTCTGGTCCTTGAGTGTCAACGGGGCTAGGTCTAATGATAGGCTCTAGGGCTTGCCATAGCTTCAAGGATAGAGAACTACAGGGTTATGGCTGTGAGTTTGACTGTGTGGAGACTTCCTGCTCCAGGTGTTTGGAGTGGGGGCTTATTACTCTGTAATTTGCTTGCTGGCAGTCTGCAGGTGGGAGCAATTGTAATCTGCTTTTATCTGGAGCTGTTGGTGGTAGCAGTCAGTACCAGCAGCAGCTCCCAAGCCTTAGGTACTGGGGTCCCACAGTTAGTGTTACAGCTTTTGAGTCATGGGTGGTCAAGCCCCTTGGTTCCTGCAGCAGCTAATGTTACAACATCTGGGCCTAGGAACTTGAGACACTCGACTCTTAGGGCTTGGAGGCTCCCTGATGCTCTTTTAGCACTGGGGGCCTGCACTCTCTCACCTTCACCCCCTGACAGCCCATGTGCAGTGTGCCTGAGTGTGAATCTGGGAGGTCTCAATTCTGCTGCTAGTATGAAAAATACAGACACTATGCCTCTGATGAGGAGAAAATAAACACCATTCTGAGGAACCTGATTAGTTATTTTTCTGGCCTATATGGCCAAAGGGAGGAAGGGATTTTCTTTGGTTCACAGTTGACCATGCTTCTGACAGCTTGGTGGTATCTCCTTGGCAGCAAAAGTTGGAGGTAACTTCAGAGATCTCAGCAGGACAGGCTGTACCCCTAAGGCCTTCCTTTCAGTGACTTACATCCTGAAGGCACCACAACCTCCCTCAAAGCCACCGTCAGCTGGGGATCAAGTGTTTAAACACATGAGTCTACATGGACATGTCATATCCAAACCATAAGATAGCCAAAGCCAGGGGAAGCCAAAACAGCAGTTTGCTTGCTCTATGAGGTGTGAACGTAGGTTTGGGGGGCATGGCCAAATGACAACAATAAAGATAAATTGGAAAAGCCTTTATAAAAGGAACGACCCTTTTTTTTCCCCATTTCTCTCCTCACTCAATTCCTATGACTGATCTTAGCTCTCAAGGAAAATTATGCACAAAGCCTTTTAGAAAGGGGCAAACTGGCTAGGTGTGTCTTAGGCACCCTAGCCTGTGGCAGTACTCTGAATATTAATATCACTCTCCGAGCTATCACCACCATAAGTATTATTGCTGGAGAAATTTCCTGAAGCCAAAAGTCCCCACAACCTATCGTGTAATCAGATAAGCTGTGATTACCCACAAACAATCTAATAGGAAGTTAGCGTCACTAAGAGTGTGGGTCACAGAATCTTTAATGCGGGTCCTTACTTGGAGAAACCAGGTTCTGGGACAATAAACCCACTTAATCCCTGGAAATTCCAAGTTTCCCTGTTGCATTTTGAAGTCTGTGGCAGAAAGTTCTGTCCTTTATTATTTATTTATTCTGTTCTTTATTTTTAAAACAGAGCTATGTAAACAAGGTTGGTTTCAGACTCAAGGCAATCCTTCTGCCTCAGCCTTCCCAGTGCTGGCATTGCATGCGTACACCCTCAGCTAGAAGACAAAGGTGTCCCCACCCCTCACACCAGCCTTGTGCTGCAACTCTCCACGGCCTCCCCAGCCTAAGAAGATGGGTTCTGCCTACCCCACCTCTGTAGCCTAGCAGGTTCCTAGAGCCCCTCCTCTGTCACAAATCTCTCCTCCTCTCCAGCAATCCCAGCACCGCCAGCTTCCCCGCTGAAGGACAGCCCTCCACTTCTACTCCGAGGGAACCAAGCCATTCTAGTCCCAGTGTCCAGGGTGCAGGCTCCAGCCTTCCCATAACCAATCTAAGATTATCCAAGTGAGCACGTCTTTATGGTTCTTGGAATCAATCTGAAGAGGTTATAACCCTGCAGACATTTGTAGCTGAAGATCATCCTTACGCCTGCCCAGTAGCCAGCAAATCTGGCAAGCGAGCGCGCTACAAATAGCGGTTTACTTTTTATGCAGCTCCCCAGCCAACGACGTTCATAGCATACAGGAGCTCACACACGCGCCGCACCTACACATTTATCTACTTTGCCGTGGATGGTCTTTGTCAGTTACTCCATAGTCGGACCGGACTTTTCTCCCTGAAATGCTTGTCCTTCTGATAAAAGGAAAATATCTGACCCTGACTCTCCTCGTGTGTCATGTCTTCAGTCTGACCAGAGAAAACGCAGCATCCTTTCCCAACCACTTCTCTTAAAACAAAAAACTAAAACTAATGGGCATCTTTAGATAAAGTAAACTAATCCCCCCACCCCCGCCCCACCACCGAGCAGAAGTAAAGTGGGATAGATTCATCTATTTTTCCCACCTACCACCACGTGGCTCCATGGCTTAGCTGGTTAAAGCGCCTGTCTCGTAAACAGGAGATCCTGGGTTCGACTCCCAGTGGGGCCTTCTGTTTTCACTACTTAGCAGTAGAAGAAATGCAATGTTGTAATAAAGTTAATAACTATATTTACAAGATTGTAACCCGGTGTGGTCCCCATACTTTTAAAACAACACAGTTTTTATGGAGATAAACCAGATTCAAAACGTGGCCAAAGAATAATGCGTGGACAAGATCTCAGTCACTTTTCATAAATTTACATTGAACTGTAGTAAGCTTCTTGGGGCAGCCAAAATCATAGATACGCACAATCGGTCCAGATCCTAGATATCCCAGCGCAATCAGCCACTGTAAAGGAAAACTAGAACGTTTGGAGGGAGAGGTTGGGCACTCCATCCAACCATCCCCTCCCTGCCTTTTTGTGTTGTAGAAGAGGAATCGCAGGGCTTCCACATGCTTAGGCAGGCACTTGACCACCAAGTTACACGGCCAGCTCTGTCTTTGACATTGTTTAGAAGACGCAAGGAAGAACATCTCAGTTACCTCTCAAGGAAATAATCAGAAAACATTGCAGATGATAGACTGGAAGTTAAAATTTCCTAGACCCAAGTATGCCTAGAGCAAAGGATATTGATTCAGGGAGGAAGGAGCAGCTTGGAAAACTGACACCTAAGCCAGCTGAGTCCAGCGAGTGCTTTAGAAAAGGTTTAAGCTCCTCATCTAACATTGTCTCACCCGCTAACTCAGCCTACATTCACTGTTTGTCTTTTTATGTGGTAGTCATATTTCCAAAGAGGAAATATACCTGTGAACACAGCCAACTGAAAACTCTGGGGAATCTTGCATGCCAGTGGAGGAGTGTCATGTACACAAACATGAATATATACAATAAGTAACTGTGTCCGCTACTGATGAAGTCTGGGCCCGAGGGATGACCTAAAGAAAGGATATGAGCTACGGACGAGGTGGGGCAAGTGCTTAGAGAGTACCCTGTCAATGAAAACCACTGGCAAGGGTTCTTAATTTTTTTATACGTTTATTTTGTGTGTGTGTGCATGCATGTGCAAGCATATGGCATTTGGAGGTCAGAGGACAACTTGGAGTCAATTCTCTCACCATGTGAGTTCTGGGGACAGCTATGCCATCAGGCTTGGTGGCTGCTACCTGTACCTTTGAGCCACCCCACTGACCCTGTTTTTAATTTTTTTACCCAATGGAAGCTGTTGCCGTGTTACCAGTATATCACGGTAAGTACCATAAGTAGCAATGTAAAATAATAAGAAATTACCCTTAACTGTGCCTGGATCGCACCTCTAGCCATTTTGTTGGGGACACTGTTGAAGTAGGTACCAGCCTCCATTTTAACCCTCAGCTGCTGCACATGGTGGTTGAGGCACCCCTGACAAATTACTTTAGCTAATGGGCAGGAGTTACAAGCTCACCAAGTAGAGTTGACTGAAGTGGATGGATATTTATCCATAAAATATCTGAAATGGACATCTAACTCATAAATAAGTGGTTAATTAAGTTTAGTATGTGGTAAAATAATTGTTCTAATCTTTAAAATTCTTGTTTGTGCAAAAGTTCAGTGCCTCCCCTAAACACACTTTTTTTTTTCCTTTTTTCTTTTTCTCTTTTTTTTTTTTTTTTTTTTGAGACAGATTTCTCTGTGTAGCCCTGGCTACGCTGGAATCCACTCTGTAGACCAGGGTGGTCTCAAACTCAGAGATCCTCCTGCCTCTGCCTCCCTAGTGCTGGGATTAAAGTTGTATACCACCACTGTCTGGTTCGTCTCTTATTTTAAATGTATGAATGAACATTCTAAGCATGTTTTGATTCATTGTGTCCTCCCCCCCCACCCGCCTCCCAAAAGATAAGTCTTCAATCTCCTGTATCTATATTAATGAGATTTTGTTTGGAAATAAACTCTGTCTTTTGCATAAGTAATCAACCTTTGCCATTGTTTTGTTCTATTCTGTTTTGTTGTGGAATAGGGGTCCTTACAGTCCAGGCTGACCTTGAACCATGATCCTGACTCTTTCACCTCTCAAGCTCATCCTGCTTCACCTAGCAGGAAGAGTTGAGCCTGCTTCTTGTAGCCAGAAGAGTGAGTGAGCTCTGAGTTTTGATGATAATCTTACTGTATTAAGGTGGGACACCGTCCACAGCCTGGAGCTTTTGTAAATGTAAAGAGAAAGATTTAGATTCAGGAATAGGCACATAAGGGAAAGAGCACGTGAAGATGGAGACGGACTGCAGAGACTTGTCACAGCCAAGGAATGCCGAGTAGCTTGTGTTAAATAAGCATGATGGGAGGTTACTGTTTTAGAAGCTTCTCCTCCAGGAGGTCCCTAGAGAACAGGCACAAATAAAACCTGGAGTCTCCCTGCTGAAATGTGTCACCAAGGGAGAGACTGGGTCAGAGAAATTAAAAACCCAAAGGCTTTTTGTTTTTTTAGCATGAGTGAGACTAGCTAGGTTAACTGTGTTTATTAGCGGCTGGCGACTACTCAGTAGGAGTCATAGAATACTGGAGATTGAAGTCTTATGCTTTTGATGGTTATGTGCCTGAGATTGGCCTTTGAGTTCTTAAGAGATGTGTCTGTGCAGTGTTTTATAATCATAAGCTCGGTTGCTGTAAAAGCTCACAAAACGGTTGTGACCTGTTAACTGTTGAGCAAAGCTGTGGTTTTGTACACAGAGTGGAGGTATTGGTCAAAAGGCAGACTTCTTTATTCTGTCAAAGGATCCTTAAGATCTATTGGTTATCCACTATCCCTTGGACCCCTAAGCTTAATAAACCCTGTTGGTCTTGAGTGACTCACACAATAACATTTGAAGCCTGACATAGTGGCTCACTCACGCCTGTAATCTCAGCACTAGGGAGGCAGAGATGGGAGACTTATTTAAAGTCAGCCTGGGTTACATAGAGCCAACCCTGGCTTACCCCCCAACCCCAAACAACCAATAATAATAACCTTTGTATTCTGCACCACAATCAAGGACAGATTGTGTTCCTCTTTTTAAGACCTGTATGTCTGTGCCCATGTGTTGGTAGTGGAATATATCTAGTTGTTAGTTTATCCTCCCAGAATGAAGCTATTGATCATCCAGGGGTAGGTTAGCGAGGTGTGTCTATTCATTCATTATAGTGTCACTGAATTGACAGCTGGTCCTAGGACACCCTAAGAAACAAAATTTCCCTAGGACATAATGTAGACGTTTCTTTGGACTTGTTGTGGCTATGTCATGATGTAGAGCCACTTTGGTTTCCTATAGCCCGCAGCTGTGGCAGTGAAATAAACAGAGCTGTATAGTAGGTGGCTAGGTCTCTCAGGCTGGTTGAGACAAGGTCTCAGCCTGTAATTGTGGCAATCCTTCCTCAGCTTCTCGAACGCAGGGGTTACAGGCGTGTACCACCATATCCTCATTAATGGGTTTTACTCTGAAATGTTTTAAATTTGAAACAGCTATAAAACTCCTAGCAACTCAATCCAATAGCGAAAGAAGTTTAACGAATTCTGTTAATTCTCTGGTTGGCTAGAGAGAGAAGTCCTGTAAAGGGTGATTTATTTTCTCAAACTCTGCCACCTTCTGGTAGACATCCGAGTCTGCAATTCCTGATCAATTGACCATGGACCCCAAGTCCCCGGAGACTTGAGACTTATCCCAGCAGAGGCTCTGACTTCAGGAAAACAAGATACCATATCTGAACTATTTGAAGTCTCTAGATTTGTGTCAGTTTTCTAGAGGGTCACTAGGTAACTGACAGATTTATGGTATTAGGCACAGTTTTAGCTTTATGTAATGCACTGTGATAGGCATTTTAAAAACCGTCTTGTAAAGAGGTACTACAGCAAAAGGTGTATGTCAGTTGTCCGAATCGAGATGTCCTATAATAAAACTATAGGTTTGAAAAACTATCTGCCATTAGTGGCTTCTTAATCAAAAGCATTTGCCCTCTCTGAGGCTCGAACTCAGGACCTTCAGATTATGAGACTGACGCGCTACCTACTGCGCTAAGAAGGCACTGAAACCCAAGCTTTGGATAAAACTATTGGTCCTAATTTTTTCACATTTCTGCACTCCTTTTGAAATTAGATGGTTCTCCCCCCCTGCAACAGAAATCAAAGAGCGGTGTGCCATTTCCACCTCGCCACTCTGAGCTACAGGAGACCACGGACAGCTGCAATGCAGCCCATCAAAATCATAAACTCAATTAAAACACTGAACTCTTGTTTGTTCCTGTGCGTCAAAGGCAGTTCGTGAGTGTGAACTTTATTTAGAAGACAGCGGAGGTGGAAACCGCAGGAGCTGCAACCAAGATTGTTCCCTAAGCACAGCACCTGAGCGCCCTCTACCGGTCCGGGCTCCAAAACAGAGTACTAAAGATGAGAGGGGATGGGGGTGGGGGGAGGTGAAAGAAAGAAAGAAAGAATTCGCGTAGTTTTCTTGTACGCGTAAATTACTGAAAAGCGCTGTAATCCCAGAATGACATAATACCTCACAGTATCATCTAGGGAACTGTCCACTTGTCACAAATAAGTTGTCAGGAAATACTAATAAGAGGCACAAGTAAGGACACTGAACTTTGCGGTCAGTCGGAAACTTTTGTTTTTATATGTTTTCTAGAAATGAAATCTTTTGCATTTGGGAATTTTGTTTTGAGATAGGGTTTCACTCTGTAGCTCAACCTATCCTGGATCTCAGTATGTAGCTCAAATACTCTGGCTTCAGCTTCCCAAGTTCTGGACTTTAAGAAATAAAACTGTTATCAAAAGTTTTGGTGTGTTTTATCTTCTCTGCTTCTTTGTGAGGAAAGCGCTAGGGAATTTAACCCGGTTCCAACGGTGTGTGCGTAAGAGGGGCGCAGAGATGCTCGCTGCTCTTTGGGGAGTCCCTGCGTCCCACAACCTGCGGGAGCTGAGCACATCCCTCCAAAAGCCTGGCTGTTTGGCTCAGACGTTTCCTCTCTGCCTTTGGCAAAGACCACAACCAACTCCAGGTGGAGCGTGAGATTTGGGGTTTGGAGAGAGAGCCCCCTGTTTTCTGAGGAAGGCAAAGCAACAGGTTTCCACTAAAGATATCTTTGAGTTGGCTGTAGCAACTGTGGACAGGGTGTCAAAGCAGGAGAAGCCTATTTGTTGAAGCGGAGCCTGCACTCTGGTCTCTTTGGCCACTGGCAGTCTCCGAGAGTCAGGACCTCTCCCTTTCCATAGTACATTGTAGGGATGAACACAGTCCGAGGATGTAGGGCTTAGACAACATGCCAAAGTCCCCTCCTAGTTGGTGTCAGGACCAAGATGTTCACACCACATCTCTGATGTGAGAGCCAATACCATGAAAACTACATCCCCAGAATGGGACTTGTTTCCAGGCCAGTAAAGCCAGATGTCTTAAATCCCAGACTGGAACAGTTGGAGGCTCAGGATCCCCAAGTTTGGATATGGGGATAATCCGCATATCCAACATGTATCCCAGCAGGCAGGAAAGCAAAGCCGGTCCTGAACGCCAAGAAAGCAAGAGGCCCTATTTGATCCAGAACTTAATCCACTTGCACAGAGAGCTGGAGCTGGGCAAAGAAAAACCACTGCCCAGTCTCATCTGAAACGTCTGCCACCTGCTCCAACAGGCCTGCGGGATAATATCACAGCAGGACTAGATAACATTCACAGAGGCTTGCTCGCGGAGAGCCCGGGATCCTTTGTATTGTCCTAGCAGGCACCTTCTGACAATGTCCACAGAGCACTCCTGATTACACACAGTCCCCACTCCTGTTATAGGGAATCCACTGGTCCGGGTGAGGTACCCAGCATCCCGAGCCTCCCTGGAGCAGGGGACCATCCGCCTTCTAGTCACCTCTCCTCAGCTCCTGCCCAAGCAGAAGGCTTGGCTTTGCAAAACTACTTACTCTACACTCCAGAAGGAGATTGGAAAGGGTGCATGCACAGCCTTTTATCCGGGCCCAATTAGTCACCGAGACCGTGTTAGAGGGATGAGCCTGCGGCCACCTCAAGGTCTACGGAGAGCGAACAAGGCCCTTGGTTGTTAAAATGCTCCTGCTGAGCTTGGCACCTGCACCATGTCCACCTGCCTCAAAGACTTGGTAATGCTTGGGGGGTGGAGGGAGACTCTCGGCATATCTTCACCCAGCACGTGTTCACTTACGGCACCACCTCCAGAAAGGCAGAGCAGTTCCCAATGAGGGGACATAGAACTGGGAACATCAGACACATGCTGCTGGCTCCCCACCTCAGGCAGGGGCTGGTCCTATCCAGTCTATCTCACTTATGACTGCCACGCAACTTGACTTACTAGGACTTATTAATCGCCCACTGGGAGCAGCTGGAGCAGTCACTGGGAACCAGCAAAGGGGTTACACTGCATCCAGGCAGATCATATCTTGAGGATACCAGCCTGGGTGTCTCACTCATTGGCTTTCTTCATCCGAGGCTCCTGTTCCTTACCCTGAAGGCAGGGACAATTCCACCCAAGGAGACTATGACAGTTAAGGAGCGATTGGTAAGTAGCCCGAGTGTTCCATAGCTGTGAAACCCACCACAGACTGAGACCAAATCCCTCCCTGACTTAGAAAAGCTCCTTCCTGTCCTCGTGGGAGGCTGAGTCAGCCAAAAGGAAGTGGGACAAGTCAGAGAGGGGAGGCAGGAAGACAGTCCTGTCTCTGTCCTTTGCTTCCTCCTGGAAATAAAAACACAGGTCCACAAAACACTCCGTTTCTCCCTGAACTCTACTAAAAACCAGCTTGAAGCAGGACACGGGGCATCCTGTCATGGGGGGTGATTAGAAAGTAGGGTGGGGGCTGTGGTGCTAGAGAACGTGCAGAAAGAGGGGGGCACCCAAACTGTACGGACAAGTTCCAATGTCTGAAGGTTAGTTGGCTAAAAATTAAATAAATAAATAAATAACATTTTAATGGAACTTAAAATTCAATCGACGAGAGAGGCACGCGTAGATTTAAAAAAGTTAGGTACACACACACACAAATAGGTTCACACAGAGAATTCCTTGAATGACCCCACAAACAGTGGGTGTGCTGCTTTGTTTTAATAAAAAAGATCTTTTTTT
>CM052714.1:36895511-36908326 GCA_028551405.1 Uromys caudimaculatus
CGTGCACTGACCCATGACCGACACCAGCAGTGCCGTGCACTGACCCATGACCGACACCAGCAGTGCTGTGCACTGACCCATGGCCGACACCAGCAGTGCCGTGCACTGACCCATGGCCGACACCAGCAGTGCTGTGCACTGACCCATGGCCGACACCAGCAGTGCTGTGCACTGACCCATGGCCGACACCAGCAGTGCTGTGCACTGACCCATGACCAACACCAGCAGTGCTGTGCACAGACTCATGAGTTGCATCTCTCCTATCATCACATAGACAAGAGCAGTTATTTACTGGAATTCATTATTCCCAAATTTTCCATATAGAATCCCAATTAACCCAATAATCCTATAAAATAAATACTGCAATCTGAATTTTGAGAATGAAGATACAGGTTTATCGATGTTCACGTCCAGTTTCAAACCCAAGACTATCTCATTTTGGAACCCATGACCTTCTTGTGGTATTTTTCTTCTATTTCTTTAGAGTCAAGGGTAACATTTACAGCCATAAAGTTAAACAAAATTGAGTAACTTAGACTAGTCTCAAACCTTAGCCTTTTCTGCCTTAAGGCTCCTAAAATAGTTTTGATATGTCTTCTCATGAAGAGAATGCACCAGCCTAGTAAAGTGTAGTTTAATTCTATTTACTCCTGAAAGGGGAAAATATAAAATAAAACCTCAGATATCTATGTAAGAGGTTCTCTATGAAGAAGAAATAGATCAAGTCAGGAGTGGTGACACACGCCATTCCTGTAATCCCAGCACTTGGGAGGAAGAGGGAAGAGAATCTGGAGTTCTAGATTCTCTACTACATACTGAGATGGTGGCCAGCCTGAGCTACATGGGACCCTATCGTAAAATACAAAAACACACTAGAATGGAAGGAAGGGAGTGAGGGACTTGTAAGAACATACAATTTCTTCACCTCCTAAGTTATACTATGTTGTTTCCGCTGTGGACATTGTCTGCTCGTCCTCTGATTCTTCAGATTCAAAAGTAGAGATGGAGAATAGAATGGGCATGGTGGTATACTCCCGAAATCCCAACACTTGAGAGCTGGAGGCAGAAGGCTCAAAGGTAGAGATCATCTTCAGCCACACAGTCAAAACAAAAAAGGAGAAGGAGCTCTGACATACAGCTCTGAGCAACTTGGTCAAACCATCTAATAACCTTGGTGGTCCAGAGGGGTGGGACAAGAGTCTCAACCATCTTTAGAGTTGCTGCCTTTCTTCTACCTCGTTCTGTGGAGCAATTTACTCTAAAAAGTTTTTCAAGTGATAGAGATGGCTTGAAATTGTACCAGCTCATGGAAGAAATAAAAAGAGAATCTTAATGTTTTTAAGGCAGTTAAAACCAACGATATAAATCTTGACTGTGGTGAGCTTGAACAACTGAAATCTGCATCTGTACGCGATACACTACCGACCCCAGAAAGTACACCTGTGCCGTTTGCAAAACCTTCACTTAGTATTTGAATTGAAAAATGTGAAAGTCTTATAAATCCCAAACAAATTATTTAACTTCTTCAAGCTTCAGACTATAGATGAGAACAATAACAATGCCCGCTTAAGCTACTAGGGACCTTCCTGTAGAGTGTCTAGGGTGTTTAAAATCATTATTAGTGTTACTATTTTTATTGTGTGAGTGTGTGTGTGTGTGGGTACATGAGTATTTGAGTACCTGTAGAGGCAGAAGAGATCATCCCTGGAGATAAAGTTATGGGTAGCTGTGAGCCACCCAGTGTGAGTGCTGGGAATCAACCACTGGGCCTCTGCAAGAGCAGAAAGTGGTTTGTTTTTTTTTTTTTTTTTTAGCTGTTGAGCCATCTCTCAGGTTCTATTATTATTGTCATTAATACATTTGTTTGCTTTCTGAAAATTGGGGAAGCAAATTCTTCTCTCCCTTGGTAGTCAAATGAGATTAGTGGATGGAAAATCTGACGCAATCCCTAATTGTAGCCAAGGTGGTAAATATAAACCTGATGCTCCAGGGAGACTCATTTACCAATGGCAGTCTCTCAGGGAAGGCTGGCACATTGGGTGAAAGCTGGTTTTAGCTTCTCCCAAGTCAACCTGAGAACCAGGAGAGAATATTTTTTGTCACACGACCTGCCACATCAAGACTTTAGAGGCTCTTCTTGGGTCCCTAGCCTGATCAAACCCACTTAGCCTCTTTCTAAACCTGAAGAATCTGGTCCTTTAGCAACATTTCTGCTGACTGTATTTCTATAGCTGATCACGTCTGCTTAATAAATCCCAACAAATAGAGGTATGTGCTAGTGATCTCCCTTTCTATCAACACAAGACTAAATATCCTTGAGTTTTGTTTAGTTTTTATTTGGTTTTGAGAGGAGGAATACATGGATGTTCTGGGGTACACAAGAGCAGCGAGGCTAAGTAAGATACTTCAGCTTACTGAATTCTTGCTCTAGCAAAGAAATAGTCAACTTTGGTAAAGAATAAGGGGAAGGTTGTGGTTGAACAAATTCTTTTTTTTTTTTTTTTAAGATTTACTTATTTATTTTATGTATATGAGTACACTGTAGCTGTCTTAAGACACCAGAAGAGGGCATCTGATCCCATTACAAATGGTTGTGAGCCACCATATAGTTGCTGGGAATTGGAAGTGCTCTTAATCACTCAGCCATCTCTCCAGCCCGAACAAATTCTTTAAAATATAACACATTGAAGATCAATTCAAGAATCAAATTGTGCAAACAATGGACAAGTCCAAGTTCTTGAGGATGTTTTTGAGAAGACAGGGTGTCACTCTTTTTCTCTACTCCTTTATCAGTGAATGCCTGGTCCCCTTCAATGACTCGTACCTTCTATGGTTGGACACAGTCCCTTGTCACAGTCTTTTTGTCTCCACATGTCCCTGGCCTTGGTAATTAAACTATTATAACTATCCCAAACACAGGTTCAGGTACTTTATGATTTCTCAAATCATAGCTGGTTAAGTTGACCCAGAGGTAAAAGGCCCCAGGAAACTCACTCAAGCTGAGTCTTGAATGCCAAACTTAAAATTTGCTTTCTAAAGATATCTGTGATTTAAGCTATGTCTCCCACATGATGTTCACACCATTCTCTTTCTGTCCATTACATTTCCAGCCTTCCAGCATCTTGGAATTAAGTTTGGGTTTCTAACTCCTCGTCGTACGGCCATGTCTTGCTCCTGTTTGCCACACTGCCTTGCCCACTGAAGCGATCCCTGTGCAGTGGCCCTCACCTCACTCCCAGTGTCCCATCTCTCCTCTCCGATCATTTTTCATCACCTTTGTAGTAAGTGTTCCTGAGAGCCACTCCAAACATCCCACTCTTGTCCTGAAACACAGTTGTTTGGTCAGTGCATTTCACATAGTGATCAAGGGTTTCTACATTGTGGAGTTGAGTTTACAACCTGGTTTTCCACTATAATCTGTGATAATGCTATCTACACAGCTACATTTATCAGGTTGCTAAAATCGGCCATAAAACTGAGCGTGCGTTCACCAAACACTTCCTTTCCCTGCAGGTAACCGTTGTGTTTTCATCACCTCAAACATGGGTGTATGCTTCTGAAGTCTTTGACCATTATTATAAGTATTGACACTTTCTAGTCTTTGCTATTTTCCATTTTATTAAAGGCACATAGTCAAGATTTTAAACATGTAATATCATGAGCTTGCAGTGGAAAAATAAAACCAACTTTCTCACTCATCACTCACACTGCCTGATCCTGTAGGGAACAATCACGGTTGTGGATAAGGTTCTTCAGGGAACCACTGTGCCATGGGTTGTGGTAGCCCGGGCCTCATCGCCTGTCCGTTACGATTAACTGACATGAAAATGTTCTGCGATCCTCCCTCGGCCCTCTATCACACATCACATGATTCTAGCAGCATCGCTCAGGCCTGCCACTTCAAAATCAGGCTTTGATCATGTAACAAAGAAAACAATTAAAACAACTTCCACAGACTTGTCCAGTAAACTGAAACACGTCTCTCTTGTCACGATAAATTCACATGTAATTTCTTTGGCTAAAGTTAGAATTAACCCCAACTTGTGGTATCTAAATCTCTATCCTCAACTAGGAAATGTCTATGTGAATTTTCAAATATATGATCCTTTTCCTCCGGCTTGTCTTTTAATTGGCTCTAAGCTTTTTATGCACATTGAGCAAGTTACAAGGAGAGTCCTCTTTTATTTATCATATAACCTTCTCAATGGGCAAGTACAAGGTTTTTCTTCAAAATTTGTTTTAGAGACATTTTAGGTTCATAGAAAAGTTGAGCAAAGGTACAGAGATTTCTCATAATTCCCTCACCTCTGCACATGTGTAGTTTTTTCTTTTTCCCACCACAAAGGACCATTTGTTGTAATCAATGAGCCAACATTGATGGATTGATTACTCCAACTCCAGAATTTACATTGGAATTAATCTTTGACATTGTATATCCTCTTGATTTGGACAAGTTTACCTTGGCATGTACCCATCATTACAGAGAGCCACGAGCACAGAAGTGATGGTGTGGTTTCACTATCCTAAATCTTTGTTGTCACAATGATTCTCATGCTCTCAGCCCCTGGAAGCCAATGAGGGTTTTAACATCTCTACAATGTCATCCTTTTGGGATGACATTCTGTTGGAATACTGCAGTATATAGCTTTCTCAGATTGGCTTCTCCAGTGTCTTTTCATGGTTTGAAAGCTCAACTTTTTAGTACTGAATAATGTTCTGTTATTTAGATGTACCATGGTTTATTAATTCACTCACCAACTGAAGGATATTTCAGTTATTTCTAAGTATTGGCAGCCATGAGTAAAGCAGTTACAAACATTTGTGTGCAAGTTTTATATGGACATAACTTTTCAGCACATTTGGAGAATAGGAAAGGGCTCAATTTCTAGCTGAGTCTGACAGCTTATGTTTAGTGCTGTAAGAATCTGACAAACTGACTTTTAAGTAACTGCACCATTGTGCATCTGACCAGCAGCAAATGGGAATGCCCATGGCCCTATGTCTGCATTTGTTCTTGTCTCTGCCCTAGCTCTTGGGCTTATCTGTGTTCTAGCATTTGATGTTGTTTGTGTTCTAATGTTTGGTCTTGTTTGTTTATGTACTAGCATTTGGTCTTGTCTATGTACTACAATTCTATCTTATCTGTGTTCTAGCATTTTGTGTTGTCTGTGTTCTAGTATTTTGTGTTGTCTGTGCCCTGCACTTGGTCTTGTCTGTGTTCTAGCATGTGGCGTTGTCTGTGTTCTAGCACTTGGAGTTGTCTGTGTTCAAGCCCTGGAGACTAGCATCGATTGGTTAACCCTAAATTACTCATTCCCTTAGCTGTGAGGAATCTAGGTAAATAACACACTGCCCACCTCTATTGGCACCGTTGGTCAGACAAAAGGAATACTTAATCAATACGAAAAGTTGACACACACCCCTTTTTTTCTACTGACAAGTTGTTCTCCTAACACAAAGAAGTGAAGAAAGGAGCTACCACTTTGCCTGATTCTTGATTTGTTCATGTGTTTCAAATGCCTCAATGAGAAAGTTCTCCTTAAAAGGGCACAGGGAGAGGAAAGCAAGCATTATATAGAACAACTTGGTCCCCAGAAAGAGTTTTCCAGATGTTTGAAATGTTACCTATTAATTATTGTTTTTATCACCACTGCTGTCATTTCTGTGGATGGCATATATCAGCTCTTTACCTAGGAAAAAGTGTGTGTGTGTGTGTGTGTGTGTGTGTGTGTGTGTGTGTGTGTGTGTGTGTGTGTGTTTTAGAATCTTCAGAATTTCTGCCTTTTTGTAATTTTTTAAGTCATCCTTTTCTTCCTTGATTTTATCAGGCCTCTCTTCTTGAAACTTCCATGAAGCTCATTAGTGGTGATTTCCCAGATGATTTCATTCTTATGGGCTTTACTAAGTACCCATGGCTGGATCTCCCTCTCTTCTTTGTCCTCCTGACCTCCTACATGCTCACATTGCTGGGAAACATTGCTATTATTTTGGTTTCTCAACTCGATTCCCAGCTCCAAAGTCCCATGTATTTCTTCCTTACCAGCCTTTCATTTTTGGATCTCTGTTTTACCACTACAACTGTCCCTCAAATGTTGTTTAACTTACAGGGACCCAACAAGAACATTACTTCTATAGGCTGCATGGCCCAGGCCTATGTGTTTCATTGGCTAGGCTGTACTGAATGTGTTCTTCTTGGTATCATGGCCTTAGATCGCTATGTGGCTGTGTGCAAGCCTCTGAGATACTCTGTCATTATGGACCACAGACTCTGTCTGCAGCTGTCTGGCACTGCTTGGCTTACTGGCCTGGCCAACTCACTACTACAGTCTACACTTACCATACAGTTGCCCCTGTGTGGGAACCGGATACTGGATCACTTCTTCTGTGAGCTGCCCGGGCTTATTAAGATGTCTTGTGGGAACACCACAGTCAATGAGATTACTTTAGCAGTGGTGGCCACATTCTTTATAATGGGTCCCCTCTCCATGATACTTGTATCTTATAGTTACATTGCCCAAACTGTATTTCGAATGCCTTCTGCAGCAGGGAGACTTAAGGCTTTCAACACTTGCTCATCGCACCTGCTGGTAGTGTCTTTATTTTATGGACCAGGGATCTACATCTACATGCAACCCTCAGAGGATGGCTCCCAAGACCTCATCAAGGTCCTGACTCTGTTTTACTGTGTCATCACTCCCATGGCTAATCCGTTCATCTACACTCTGAGGAACAAAGACGTCCTAGGAGCTTTGAAGAGGCTTCTGAGGAAGGCCATTTCAACTAAGGGGATATGAAAAGCATTTCTTTATTCTGAATGGAAAAGTCCAACAATAATGTGAAATATCAATCTGTTTTGTCTGAAGTAGGGAATTGTTGTCCTAAAATTTGTAATCTCATACTGCACCTTCTAGAGTAGATTACAGGTGTATATCACCACACCTAACTTAAATTTTTACATCAAAACCATCCTCTCACCTCCAGTGCCAGGAATGGGTTACATCTTGATGAGTTGTTGGCCACAGGGGTCCCTAGAGTCACTCAAACATTGCAAGTTATTGTCAAGGCTATCTGTTATCCTCCACAACCTGATGATAAGGACCTGTTGTTAGTGATGATGTCACTTAATTATATCATAGAGCATGAAAAAATTGATCTGGCACAAGAAGCTTCACTGTTAGAAAGTTCTAGACACACTACTGGAGGAGAAACGTAATATCACCAAGCTATAAAATCTGCAACTATATAACTATATAACAGCAGCAACTACCTGTAAAAACACACTGGTATAAGAGTGGCACTAATGGATGTAACCAACTACTTTTTAAAAAAATTATCTTTAAGGCCATACTCCATGAGATGGAACCCACACCTGACAATATTTATGAGATCAAGAACCTGAGACTAGATAGATCATACTTAAGAGAAAACCTATTACTATTATTCTGCTAAGTGAGCACAGTAATAAAATGATATCGATAACAGTGCTATGACCATTTGCTCAACTCTCATCAGAGAAACTTCTTCTTACAGTAAATGGTAATCAACACAGAGACCCACCACTGAACCATGTGCAGAGAATGAGACATTTGGAGCACTCAGCCCTAAATGGCATGTCTTTATCAACCCTGCCCCTCAAGGCTCAAGGATCTATGCATAAGAGGAGGCCAAAAGACTTCAAGAGACAGAGGCGGAAGATGACTCCAAAGAAACAGTGTCCTTCAGATACAACAAGGTTGATTCACAAAGACATGATAGCATACACAAGGCCAGCACAAGCTCAAGCCAGACGAAACCCCTGCATGGCAAGAAGGCATTTGAAATTGATACCTGCTAGGAGAGGGGAAATCAGCCTGTCTCTCCAACAGAGTGACACTGAGGTATAGCAACTACTCCAGGGCAGGCCCCATTCCCAGGAGTGGTTGGCTAACACAAAGTGGAGCCCATGTGTTTTGTGTGCTTCTCGTTTTGGCTTATTTTAGTATTTTTTTCTTACTAGTTTTTTGTGTGTATTTTCATTTGTTTGCTTGTTTTGAGAGAGGGAAAGAACATGAAGAGTATAGTTGAGGAAGAAATTATGATCAAAATATATTATATGAAAAAATTTAAATAATAATTTAAAAATACCCTGAAAAATCAAGTCAAGATAACTTTTACTTATGGCCGTGCTATAATTACCTTCATAAGAAAATACTTGAAAGTTGGGGTGAAAATGCTTTGGAAATTTCAGTATCAAATTACTGAACAATGCCAAGAGCATATGAAGTCTTTGGACCAACGGATCTAAAAGGAATAACCTCAAAAAGCACTGTACTGTGTTAGAACTTCAAAAACCTAAAAATAATGGTCAAAACTGTGTGAGGTTTTTTTTTTTCTTTAAAGTATAAGATTACTTTTATGAGTTCTTACATGGAAGCATTTAAAGAACTTATCAAATAAAGAAAAGGAGACATCAAGCTCAAAAGGAAGTGATAGCAAATAATAGCTCTGATTCCATAAAATGTTGCTCCGGCCTGCGGGGCTTCATCGGGAACCTGGGGAGGGAGCGAAAGAATGGGGGACAAGAGACTCGAAGAAGGAGAGCAAGTAGTGTATTCTGATCAAGCTCTCAAATTTTATTTCAGGGCAGTAGCTTATAAAGGCAAGCAAGTGGGAAGGTTACACATGGCCCAAGGCTAACTCACTACGTAACTGGCTTCCGGGAAATGCCAGACGTCCTTTCAGTTCCTGGAACCTGAGACCACACACGTCCTTTCTTCACCTTGCACTTTAACTGACTAGGTTTCCCAGAACAGCGGGCAATTTCATGGGTTTGGCTCCCAGCAAAAATGTTAGTGTGGTCAGTAATTAAATTGGGTCTGTACTACATATCACAAATTATAATGAGCTAAATGTTAAAATTATAAAGTTAAGTTTTTATTTACAAATATATTTTCTACTACAGTTATTAAAAATGAATATGTCTATATTTATGCTAGTTGAATGAATGGAAAATAAGAGAAAAATGTGATGACCATAAATGATAAACGTATATCAAGGTGAAAAAAGTCCCATGCTAGGTATGGAGGCGCACCCCTTTAAGTCCAGTCCTCAGGCGCAGAGGCAGGTGGACCTTTCTGAGTTGAAGCCAGTCTGGTCTACATAGCAAGTTCCAGGGCTACTTAATGAAACTGTCAAAAAAAAAGGAAGTTCCCTAAATTAGAACAAATTGGAATAAACACATTCATAGGCTGGGGCATGGGAGGACAGAGAGGGAGGGGAGCAGATGAGAATAAAACATAACACCACTCTGTATGAGATGGTGAAGTGTTAGGGGAACTTGGGTGGCAGAAATGGTAGCCACTCCTCACCTTTTCCAGGAACCTTTCAACAGGTCCAAATTGTTAAAGGCAAATGAGCATGTCTAATGAGGGAGAAGGGCGGGATGGTCCTGGGAACCTATTAAAAGTCCCACCCAGAGCCCTTAGGTGGCTCCCACCTCTGGGGACTCTCCCATCCCCTTGATGACAGCTGTTTGTCCATCTGAATAAAGTTTGTCTTTCCTGCTCTTTTATCTCCATGGCCTTTGCCTCTTGTGTCTCCTGAATCTTCTTCTGTTACTTCACTTTCCAGTCTCTTCACTTTCTTTGCTTTCGCGGGCAGTGGTGGCGCACACCTTTAATCCCAGCACTTGGGAGGCAGAGGCAGGTGGATTTCTGAGTTTGAGGCCAGCCTGGTCTACAGAGTGAGTTCCAGGACAGCCAGGGCTACACAGAGAAACCCTGTCTCGAAAAACCAAAAAAAAAAAAAAAAAAAGAAAAGAAAAAAAACTTTCTTTGCTTTCTTTGGATGGGTCGTCTTTCCAGGATGTACAATTCTTTGTTCATCCCACAGAACATATGACCCCCACTATCCTAACTGAATGTTATGCCCAGTTCGTGGGAACCCGAGAAGACTGCCAGAAATCGTGACACCAATGTAAACACAAAGAGCCTTTATTATAGGAGTCCAGACCCGGATTGTAACCTTCCCTGCTCCGTAGGTTAAGAATGCGATGCTCGAATCTAGGGTTTTGGTGTACATATGGGAGAATGCGTGGTGGTGGTGGGGCTCTCGAGCCTTGTTGTGCATGATTGGGTGAGGGTAAAGGAGTGCCGTCCTTCAGAACCGATAACATTTGTTCAGACAGTGACGCAGAACCGTGCAGCTGGAAAAGGACCTTTTTGACTTGGGAAGAAATAACTTATTCGTTATCAGAGGCTAGTGTATTTTTACAAACCGGTCACAGCTGTCTGAGAACACTTAATTGCCTCTTTCCTGAACCTCAAGAGAGGGGCCTTATCATTTCAAGGACATAATTTCTGCCTCCTTCAAAGGCAGGAGTCTTCTGCATCGTGGAGAAGTGCTGACTGTTTAATTTTAGCACGGAAAGGAGTGCAAGTTTGGGCACCAGGGGCTAATGCTGAGACAGAGACTAAAGTGGGCTGCCTTTTGTTTGTCCTCTTCAAAGGCAGGAGGCATCTGCATGAGGGAGTGCTAGAAGGGAGTGTGGGATTTGATGCCAAGGATTAATGCAGAGACAGGGACAGATTACCTCGAGTCTCTTCACTAAAACATGAATTTTAAAACAAAATATTGTTGTTTAAAATTTCACTATCATGCCAGGTTTGGTGGCTCACACATGGAATCCCAAAGCTTGGAGGTAGACACAGGAAAATCAGGAGTTCAAGGCCAACCTTGGCTCCACAACCCCCCATCCCCACCCCTAACTAACAATTCCAACAAACAAATAAACAAACAAAACAGAACAATATCTACTATGATAGATACTATCCACGTTACAGCAGGGGAGGCACTATTTTAAATGACTCTAGACACAGTGCTATTTAAGGTGTATAGAGTGATATTTCAATATGTGCACACATTGTGAAATGACAAAATCAAACTAATTATAATGTTCATGACATAGCTACCTTTGTGTGTGTGTGTGTGTGTGTGTGTGTGTGTGTGTGTGTGTGTGTCTAGTTGGTTAGTCAATTATTGTCTTAACCATAGGAAAATTCTGTTTAGAGAATTATTCCTATTTGGGACATGTTACTAGATCACAATCTGAGAGTGTAACTAATTTCAGTGGACAAATATTTAAATCTGTTCATAAAGTTTGGCCTATTAGAAAAACAATTAAGGTTGTCAAAATTAGCTAAAGCTTTGGCTTTCTTTTAAGATTTCTACGTTGTGGGTAGCTCATTATCTCCTCATAAAATTAGTACTTGACATCCTGTACAAAAAAAATTAAGTATATCAGCCAATCTCTGTTAAAGAAAAACACATACTTTAAAAGACTTTTAACTATGATAATTAAAAATTCATAATTAGTTAAAGTCTTCCTCAAAGGATAAGTATAGCTAAATGAATTCATCAATCACAGGGGGAGAAAATGGGGAAATGGACATCACATCAAAGACTTCAGTCTGACTGAAGGAAAAAGACTACATCCAGGTACTGATAATCCACTCATACAGCACACAACTTGAGGTGATGAATTATCTCACACCAGACACACACCAAGGTTACCTGAGAACACGTCCATGTATGCTTCAGGGATGTCAGATGATATTCAACTTTAATTCTATTGACAGTCGAGTATCCCAAGTAACAGAATCTTTCTCTAAACCTTAATGCCTCTTAAATTCTTTTATAGTTAGATTTAAAATTTTTTATGATACTTAATATTTCACTTGGTATATTCTTAAGCATTATAAAGTAATGTTAATTTTGGTTTTTAATGAAGTTGTAAATGAGGATAACATGTCTTCTTATTACTCACGGGTTTTTTCATTATGATTATTTATCCAGAAGTCTTATATTACTTGAACTAATTTTTATGTTTATAAAACTCAAGCATTTTCAGTCTTTGTAAAAAAAAGTTTTGCTATTATTCAATATAATTTGAATTTTAAAAATCTGGTTAAAAAATTTTAAAAGATTTATTTCTTTTTATTTTATGTACATGGGTGTTTTGCCTGCATGTATGTCTGTGTACTACATTCATGTAGTGCTCACAGCAGAGGCCGGAAGAGGGTATGGGTCCTCTGGAACTGGGGTTACAGATGGTTGTTAGGTGACATGTGCATTCTGGAAATCAAAACTGGGGTTCTCTGGAAGATCAACAAGTGCTCTTAACCAATGAGCTAGCTCTCCAGCTCCCCAAATCTAGTTTTTAAATTGTTAAAAACTTACTTTAGACAGTCCCAAATAAACTCCATTTTGGAGTATAACATGGTCAGATGTTAAACAAACAAAATAACTTTAAACTCATTTACTCAAGTTAGAGATACTCATAGATTTTTAGTTAATTCTTTTTATTCAAATTTATATGAAATGCATCAATCTCTAATAACAACATTCATGGTATTTTATACCATCAGTACTGATGTATCTTAATCAAATTAGTGTCTAAGGTGTCCCGCACTACAATTAGCAAGGTTGACAAAATAATCAATACTTATATATTGCTAATAAGAATGAACTTTACAATACAGTGACACTTGGCCAACAGCCAGAACTGCGGAAGCCATTCCTGAAAGTGAAAGACCTCCGAGCTGGGGAGACCCTCGCTCAAAGTCTCGGGATGGCGCGACCCCCAAGAACTCACGAAAGACCGTTCTTGATGTAAATACAAGAGGTTTATTCGGGCTCATTCTAGTGCACTAGGGCCGACTCATAGTCTATCCAGAGACAAGAGGAGTCGACCCCTATCAGCTAAAATTAAAAGTATTTATAGGAAAGAGCAAATGGAATTTTCCATGCATCAGGGAAAAATACAGGGTTTCAGTTAC
>CM052714.1:36908826-36933253 GCA_028551405.1 Uromys caudimaculatus
ATCATCAAAGACCCCACATGATGAGTGAATTCTTCCATCTTTGGTCAGTGAAACTTAGCACTGGTACCTTTTGCAACTGTCTACTACTTTCTCTGAGATGATAGAATGAATGGGTACTAGTTAACATGCTTTAAAAGTGACAACACAGGGTGAGAGAGACAGCTGAGAGTTTAAGAGCATTTGCTGCTCTTCCAGAGGACCTAAGTTTGGTTCCCAGCACCCACAAGCCAGCTCATAACTGTCTGTAACTCTAGTTCCAGGGGATCTGAAACCCTCTTCTGGCCCCAAGGGCAGAAAGCACACATGTGATGCACGGCCATCTTTTCTGGCAAACACAATACATATAATCAAATAAATATAAAAGTGTCAACACAATCTTGCTTATTTCCCATTCATCCATTAAAAAAAACTGTATTCCATGGTTATCTCAACTTTAACAAAATAAGAATATGATCAATTTGACAGATGTTAGAGTTTTGGCATTTGTCTATGAAATTTGTGTGAGTCTTAAGAGGTCTTGTAATGTTTAAATTGATGAAATTTCACAAGATTATTGAAATTTTATTTCCATATATCATGACATTTAGCTCTTGTGGAAAATACTATTTCATTTAAACTTTAATAGTTTCTATTATTTTATACACTTCTCCTAAAGTTCTCTTCTTTATACTTTCAATAAACCATCTAGGCAGTGGTGGTGCCCACTGCCAGCACTCGGGAGGAAGGGGTGGGTGAGTCCAAAGCTAGCCTGACCTACACGAGAGTCCCAGGACAGCCAGGGCTACACAGAGAAATCCTGTCTCAAAGATAAATAGATAGATAGATAGATAGATAGATAGATAGATAGATAGATAGATAGATAGACAATTTCAGTAAGTCAAAATGGATTTAACAGAATACCTTGGTAAAATCTAAAAGTGTCATGATATTTTTTTCTCTATTGCTTTGTAATCCTGGAAATGTGAAGAAGAAAGAGTCATTGGATGATTCTTACTTAGTCAATGATACTATAATACCTCACATGAAATACAGTTAATACACTATAGGTTATTGTGAATTTCTTTGTCTTCCTCTTCATATGTCTTTCAAAGTTATTTTCAAAAAATAGTTCACCACCCCACAACAGAGTTGGCAATTCTGTGGGATGAATGTCATCCTACAAATTGTTGTATTTTATAAATTTTCTCTAATTCCTGCAAGGTTTGTGAGTAAGGAAGCTCACTTATATGGTAATCACTTCCTAGTTTCAACATTCTAAATATACAAAACTTATAACAGTTATAGTCTTCCAAAAGAGTGTTACACTGCCTACCCAGAATTGTTTATATATGTGTCTAATTTTCATTTCCCTTTGGTTTGCCTTTTCTGCATTTAGACTAGAAATTAAATTAATATTGCAGATAGTTTTGATTATTTGAATTTAGGAATTTAGATCATTGCAGAAAATGTATCTATTGAATTGTTATCGAATGTTAAACTTCTAGGAATGAATCAATGCCTATGAGAGCTAATCAACCTGATCTCACATGAATAACCTATGTTTGGAGATGTAAATGTCAATAAATGATAATGATGATAATTAAATAGAATTTTCAATAAATTGTTTTTTGAACAAGGAGTCATGTCAGCATTCATGAGATTTGCCACACTGGCAGAAACTCCACACCATAGGATCAACACTTTTAAAAGCATAAACAGTAATTAAAGGAGAAAGGATGGAAAAGACAAACACTAGATTACAAATCAGACCAGATTTGAATCTCACATTTTCCTTGATTTAAAAAAAAAAATCTCAGACATAACACACATCTGTTATACTAGGACTGAGTAGGTCGAGGCAGAATTGAGAGTTCCAGAACTACCTGGATCACATTGCTAGCACATCTCAAATAAAGAATAAGAACAGAATAGAACAGGATCTAATCATACAGTTTCTAGGCCTTAATTTCCTAGACTTAAGATGGATTGTAAACAGGATTTTCCTTTCTTCTGTTGACTCTTTCACTGATTCACTACATTTAGACTCATGATTTTCATCTCTTCTTTTACAGAGATTAAGTCCATTCAGAGTGAACAGTAAAGGACTTTTCTGAAGTATGGAGGCACTAGGCAGGCTCCCCAAAATGGGGCACTGATGGGTGTCAGTGCCACAATTGCTTCCAGGGTTCCTAAAGTTAGCAAACAAAAAATGGGACAAAACTAAGTCAATGTGCTTCCCGATCCTTGCAAAATGGAGGAGCACACACATAAACTGAGGAGCCAGGTTTTCTTTTCACTAAAATATTACATCATTTCATTGGCCCCTTCGTTCTTCCATCTAAACCCTCACATACCCCATACCCCATCTTACTACCTCTTAAGCTCATATATATATTGCTCATCCATTTAATGTTACTTGTAAACATGTGATTTAAGAGCTGAGCAATTGGCATTGGATGGCTAGTTAGGTGGCTCACCCCTGATAAAGACTAATCATCCTGCTTTTAGGATTCCTTAGTTGACTATAGCTTTTTGTTAGAAGTGCAGCTCTGTGATCCTGTCCCCTTCTATGTTAGCATGTCTGTGGGTACCATTCTTGTCCAGATTCTGTTTAGGCAGGTCCTGTTTGTTTCATGGGTTTAGTTCCCCTGATCTTTCTAAGAGACACAATCTCATAGCAGACATCTTGGTCCTCAGGCTCTTACAATCTTTCCATTCCCTCTTCTGTGATGTTCCCTGAGATTCAGGTACAGGAGTTGTGTTGTATATGGGTCACTTGTGGCTTGGTATCCCATGACTACTTGTTTTGACCAATTGTGGTTTTCTATAATGCTCTCTGTCTGCTGCAGAGAAGTTTCTCTGATAAGGAATGAGAGCTACAATTATCTGTGGATGTAATGACAAGTAATTCCAAAGCAGTTAGGAATTTTGTTGATTTAGTAAAGTAGTAGAAGCTGGAGAGATGGCTCAGCGGTTAAGAACACTGACTGCTCTTCCAAAGTTCCTGAGTTCAATTCCCAGCAACCACATGGTGGCTCACAACAGGATCCAGTGCCCTCCCCTGGTGTGTCTGAGACAGTGACAGTGTATTCACATAGATTAAATGAAGAAGTAAATAAATAAAGTAGTGATAGCATGTTCTCCTCTAAGCTCCATAACCTCGCTAGCCCTGAGAAGATCACTAGGTTTAAAGTAACAGCTGTGACTTCCCCCCGTTGAGCTGGCCCTAAGTCTAATAGACAGCTGTTGGGTTCACATCAAGATATGAGTGCCACTATTGCATATCTTACCATGCTGTTCGTTGTTGTGGATCACAGATATCACAGCGAAGTGAAACTATTGATTGCTTCCTTCCCTCGGATGCTTCGTAGCAGCTTCCAGTACTGTGGAAGCTAGTCCTCAAGAAGCAGGAGTTCAGACCATATCCAACGCTAATCTTCTGCATACTGTATTTCTTCTCTTGGAGGCAGCTAAGGGCATCAACAATAACTTATATTGCTTGAAAGGACATTTCTCATGCTTTGTACTAGGGTTTTACTTAGTCTGTTGCTCTTGAGGGTAGCATTGTCTGCCCAACTGGTAAAATTCCATTTAAACTCTATATGTATATGCATAGACTTATATGGGTTACATGTAATTTTAAGTAAAGAAGAAATAATTCTGGCTGGAGAGGTGGCTCAGCCATTAATGGCTAGGCTTACAACCAAAAATATAAGAAATAATAATTTCTTATAGCTTTTTCAAATATCTTTAAGTGTAATTTTTCCCTTCTATCTTCTCCTTCTATATTAAACACTCTGTTCCCTCCTGAATTGAAGCCCACCCCCTTTTTTCCCATTTTGTCCTTCATATACCTGTATCCTATTCCTACCTCTGTCCTCAATGTGCCATAATTCTGTTTTCATATGATTGCATGGTGTTCCATTATGTATATGTGCCATATTTTCATCATGTATCTGTCAGTTGTAGGACAGTTAGGGGGTTTTTCCTATTTCTTAGCTATTGGGAATAGAGTAGTAATGAAGATGGCTAAGCAAGGATCTGTGAAGTAGGATATTAAGTCCTTTGTGCATATGCCAAGGAGGGGAATAGCTGTGTTATATGATGGCGGCACCAGTTCTCAGTCTCACCAACAATGAATAAAATTTTCCCTATTACCCACATTTGGGGGAGTCAAGACAGGGTATCTCTGTGTAGCCCTGGCTATTCTGGAACTTACTCTGTAGACGAGGCCTACCTTGAACTCACAGAGATCCACCTGCCTCTGCCTCCAAAGGATTTAAAGGTCTGCACCACCACCACACAAATCCCTACATCTTCTCCAGTGTTTGTTAGCTGTTTTGTAGATCTTCACCAGGATGACCGGGAGAAGATGAAATCTCAGAGTTATTCCGGGGCATGCTGCTTTGTTTTGGTTTTGAAACATGGTCTCTCTCTATGGCACACAGGCTGTCCTAGAACTCATTATGTAGACTAGGATAGACTCAAGTCCTCAGAGATCCACCTGCCTCTGCCTCCTGAGTGCTGGCATTTATGGTGTACAACACCACGCCTAGCTCAAAGTTGTTTTGATTTTCATTTCCCTAATTGCTAAGGGTGATAAACACTTGAGCTATTTCTTAGCAACATTTTTCTGGAACTCTGTTCAGAGCCATAGCCCCCCCCCCTTTTTTAATGAAACTGTTTGTTTATTTGTTTGTTTATTTGTTTGTTTTGACACTTTGGTTTCTTGAGATTTTTATTCTGGATATAAATCCTTTATCAGATGTATAGCTGGCAAAGAGTCTCTCCCACTCTGGGCTTTTTCCTCACTTTACTGTATCTTTAGCTCTTCAGAAGCCTTTGAGTTTTATGAAGTTCCACTTCACTTGGCATCCTTCATTCCTAGGTAAATGGAGTCCTATTCCAGAAGTCCCTTCCTACACCTTTATCATGTAGGGTGCTGCATATGCAGGGGTTTTACAGTTTCAGTGTTTCAAGTTTCACTTTGAGGTCTTTAATCCTTTTAGAGTTAGGCGCCCTCCTCTTCTTCCTTCTCTTCCTCCTCCTCCTCCTCCTTCTTCCTTCTTCTTCCTCCTTCTCCTTCCTTCTTCTTCCTCCTTCTCCTCATCCTCCTCTTCTTCCTCCTCTTCTTCTTCCCCTTCCCTCTTCTTTTTCTTCTTCCTCCTCCTGCTCCTTTTATTTTTTTAGTTAAGATATGATCACATCATTTTTCACTTTCCTTTCTTCAAACTCCTTTTTTTTATTGTATATCTTCTTTATTTACATTTCAAATGTTTTCCCCTTTCCATGTCTCTCCTTAGGAAACCCCCATCCCATCCCCTCTCCCCCTGCCTCTATGAGGGAGCTCCCCCTCCTAACCACTCCCATCTTCCCACCCTGGCATTCCCCTACACTGGGGCATCAAACTCCCTCAGGCCCAAGGGTCACTTCTCCTACTGATGTCCAACAAGGCCATCCTCTGTCACATATGGAGCCAGAGCCATGGGTCCCTCCATGTGTACTCTTTGGTTGGTGGTCCAGTCCCTGGGAGCTGGGGGGTTAGAGGGGTCTGGCGGGTTGACACTGTTGCTCTGCCCATGGGGCTGCAAATCCCCTCAGCTCCATTAGTCCCTTCTCCAATTTCTCCATCGGGGACCCTGCGCTCAATCCAATGGTTGGGTGTGAGCATCTGTCTCTGGATATGTCAGGCTCTGGCAGAGCCTCTCAGGAGACAACCATATCAGGCTCCCGTCAGCAAGCACTTCCTGGCATCCACAATAGAGTCCAGGTTTGATGACTGTATATGGGATGGATCCCCAGGTGGGGCAGTCTCTGGATGGCCTTTCTTTCAGTCTCTGCTCCACCCTTTTTCTCCATATTTCCTCCTGTGGGTATTTTGTTCCCCCTTCTAAGAAGCATTGAAGCATCCACTTGGTCTTCCTTCTTCTTGGGTTTCATATGGTCTGTGAATTGAATCTTGGGTATTCCGAACTTTTGGGCTAATCTCCACTTATCAGTGAGTGCATACAGTGTGTGTTCTTTTGTGACTGAGTTATCCCACTTAGCATGATATTTTCTAGTTCCATCCATTTGACTAAGAATTTCGTGAACTCATCATTTTTAATAGCTGAATAGTACTCCATTATGTATATATACCACATTTTCTTTATTCATTCTTTTGTTGAGAGACATCTGGGTTGTTTACAGCTTCTGGATATTATAAGTATAGCTGCTATGGACATAATGGGGCATGTATCCTTATTACATGTTGGAGTATCTTCTGGGTATATGCCCAGGAGTGGTATAGCTTGGTCCTCAGGTAGTATTATGTTCATTTTTCTGAGGGTCTGCCAAACTGATTTTCAGAGTGGTTGTACCAGCTTGCAATCTCACCAGCAATAGAGGAGTGTTCCTCTTTCTCCACATCCTCGCCAGCATCTGCTGTCACCTAAGTTTTTGATCTTAGCCATTCTGACTAGTGTGAGGTGGAATCTCAGGGTTGTTTTGATTTGCATTTCCCTGGTAACTAAGGATGTTGAACATTTCTTTAGGTGCTTCCGGGCCACTCGGGTTTCCTCAGTTGAGAATTCTCTGTTTAGCTCTCTTCCCCATTTTTTAATAGGGTTATTTGGTTCTCTGGAGTCTACCTTCATGAGTTCTTTGTATATAATGGATATTAGCCCTCTATCTGACGTAGGATTAGTAAAGATCTTTTCCCAATCTGTTGGTTGCCATTTTGTCCAATTGACAATGTCCTTTGCCTTACAGAAGCTTTGTAATTTTATAAGGTCCCATTTGTCCATTCTTGATCTTAGAGCATAAGCTATTGGTGTTCTGTTCAGGAAATTTTCCCCTGTACCCATGTGTTCTAGGCTCTTCCCCACTTTCTCTTCTATTAGATTCAGTGTATCTGGTTTTATGTGGAGGTCCTTGATCCACTTGGACTTGAGCTTTGTACAGAGAGATAGGAATGGATCAATTTGCATTCTTCTACATGTAGACCGCCAGTTCAACCAGCACCATTTGTTGAAAATGCTGTCTTTTTTCCACTTTCTTGTTGATTTTCTCAAAGAACCAGCTCCTGGTTTTGTTAATTCTTTGTGTAATTCTTTTCTTTTCTACTTGGTTGATTTCAGCCCTGAGTGTGATTATTGCCATCTATTGCTCTTGAGTGTGTTTGCTTCTTTTTGTCTAGAGCTTTCAGGTGTGCTGTTAAGCTGCTAGTGTATGCTTTCTCCAATTTCTTTTTGGAAGCACTCAGAGCTATGAGTTTTCCTCTTAGCACTGCTTTCATTGTGTCCCATAAGTTTGGGTATGTTGTGCCTTCGTTTTCATTAAATTCTAAAAAGTCTTTAATTGCTTTCTTTATTTCTTCCTTGACCAAGTTATAATTGAGCAGGACGTTGTTCAGCTTCCATGTGTATGTGGGCTTTCTATTATTTTTGTAGCTATTGAAGACCAGCCTTAATCCATGGTGACCTGATAGGATGTATGGGATTATTTCAATTTTCTTGTTTCTTCTGATGCCTCTTTTGTGACTGATTATATGATCAGTTTTGGAGAAGGTACCATGAGGTGATGAGAAGAAGGTGTATTCTTTTATTTTAGGATGAAATGTTCTATAGATATGTTAAATCCATTTGGTCCATAACTTCTGTTAGTTTCACTGTGTCTCTGTTTCGTTTCTGTTTCCATAATCTATCCATTGATGAGAGTGGGGTATTGAAGTCTCCCACTATTATTGTGTGAGGTGCAATGTGTGCTTTGATCTTTAGTAAAGTTTCTTTTATGTATGTGGGTGTCCTTGCATTTGGAGCATAGATGTTCAGAATTGAGAGCTCTTCTTGGTAGATTTTTCCCTTGATGAGGATGAAGTGTCCTTCCTTATCCTTTAAGATAACTTTTGGTTGAAAGTTTTTTTTATTATATATTAGAACGGCTACTCCAGCTTTTTTCTTGGGACCATTTGCTTGGAAAATTGTTTTCCAGCCCTTTACTCTGAGGTAGTGTCTCTCTTTGACACTGAGGTGCATTTCCTGTATGCAGGAAAATGTTGGGTCCTGTTTACTTATCCAGTCTGTTAGTCTATGTCTTTTTATTGGAGAATTGAGTCCATTGATGTTAAGAGAATAGATTAGTGAATAGATTTTGTTATTTCCTGTTATTTTTGATGTTATTTTTATGTTTGTGTGGCTATCTTCTTTTGGGTTTGTTGAAAGAAGATTCCTAAAGAAGTTTCCCTCCTTGTTTTGGAGTTTTCCACCTATTATCCTTTGTAGGGCTGTATTTGTGGACAGATACTGTGTAAATTTGGTTTTGTCATGGAATATCTTGTTTTCTCCATCTGTGGTAATTGACAGTTTTGCTGGGTATAGTAGCCTGGGCTGGCATTTGTGTTCTCTTAGGGTCTGTATGAGTTCTGCCCAGGATCTTCTAACTTTCATAGTCTCTGGTGAGAAGTCTGGTGTAATTCTGATAGGTCTGCCTTTATATGTTGCTTGACCTTTTTCCCTTACTGCTTTCTTTGTTTTGTGCATTTGGTGTCTTGACTATTATGTGATGGGAGGAATTTCTTTTCTGGTCCAGTGTATTTGGAGTTCTGTAAGTTTCATGTATGTTTACGGGCATCTTTTTCTTTAGGTTGGGGAAGTTTTCTTCTATAATTTTGTTGAAGATATGTACTGGCCCTTTAACTTGGGAATCTTCACTCTCTTCTATATCTATTATCCTTAGGTTTGCTCCTCTCATTGTGTCTTGGATTTCCTGGATGTTTTGGGCTAGGAGCTTTTTGCTTTTTGCTTTTTGCATTTTCTTTGACTGTTGTGTCAATGTTTTCTATGGTATCTTCTGCACCTGAGATTCTCTCTTCTATCTCTTGTATTCTGTTGGTGATACTTGCATCTATGACTCCTGACCTCTTTCTATCTCCAGGGTTGTCTCCCTTTGTGGTTTCTTTATTGTTTCTATTTCCATTTATAGATCCTGGATGGTTTTGTTCAATTCCTTCACCTGTTTGGTTGTGTTTTCCTGTAATTTTTTAAGGGATTTTTGTGTTTCCTCTTTAAGGTCCTCTTCCTGTTTACCTGTGTTTTCCTGTATTTCTTTAAGGGATTTGTTTTTGTCCTTCTTAAAGTCCTCTATCATCATCATGAGATGTGATTTTAACTCAGAGTCTTGCTTTTCTGGTGTGTTGGGAATGCAGGGCTCACTGTGGTTGAAGAACTGGGTTCTGATGTTGCAAACCAAGGCAAAGTAGCCTTGGTTTCTGTTGCTTATGTTCTTGCCCTTGCCTTTCACCATCTGGTTTTCTCTGGTGTTAGATGGTCTTGCTGTCTCTGACTGTGGCTTGTCCCTCCTGCACACTTGTATGTCAGCACTCCTGGGAGACCAGTTCTTTCTGAGAGGAACTTGGATTTGGAGAGCTGTGGCACAGGGTCACTTCCAGGGTACAGACAGAAACCAAAAGGATCCTGTCCCGGCTGTTCCTTGGTTCCTGTGTCCTGATGGCTCTGGGTGGGTCTCTCTTCGGCCAGGGATTTGAGCAGAAGTGGTGGTCTTACCTGTGCTCACAGGCTTGTCAGCACTCCTGGGAAACCAGCTCTCTCCCGGTGGTATTTAGGTATTGGAGCATTGTGGCACAGGATCACTCCGGGTGCAGATGGAAACCAAGAGGCTTCAAACTCATTCTTGATCCTTATGGAAATCATAGCCTTTTTTTCTTTGGTTGTTATTGTTTTAGAGAGAGATAGAGAGATCTGCTCTCAATGTTCTTTGTCTAGGAGTGAGGCCCCATGAGATTTCCTCCTTCCATGTTAGCATTTGTTCTGGTACTATACTCTAGATAGCTGAGAAAGTTCTGACTGTCTGAAGGCCTGAGCGGGTATGTGCTGTTGGCATGGTCACAGAAGTGAGAAGGACTCCAACATTTCCAACCCATAGGAAAATAGTAACGCCTTCCTCCTGAGGGGTTCATGTATACAATGTGTGCAAAAAATGTCCGCCTTAGCTTTCTCCCAGTCCCCTGGACATTTACAGCCTGAAGACTGCTTCCCTACAGTGATGTCTCTTTCTGGCATTAACTAAACTTGTCTTCTTGTTCAGCTCTAAGTAACAACCCTGCTTCTTTGTTTATCTGTATGTATAAACCCTACCTTTGGCTCTCAGACTACTGAAACAATGGAATCCTAGAAATTTGGATTTTCTCATGTTGAGCAAAGGAAAAGAGTGAAGTCTGTTGCCAACCAAGGGAGTTTGCTGAAGAATTTCACTCAGTTCTGACAACTTGTCACACAACCTTATGGGAGAAATCAGCATGGTGCTAATGCTGGGTGGGGCCATACCTCGGAAATTCAAAAGCCAAAAATGAGGACAGAAGGTGACAGCCTCCTTACAATAACAGCTGTAGGCCAAGCAGTGACCTGATGCCATTAATTCTCATGGAGTGCACTATGGGTGCTGAGATCCTGGACTATAGCCATAGTGCCACCATGTTCTTGCAAGAACAAGTGTCAACAATGAACTGTGCCCACTGACATAAGCTTACTTTTAGAATTTAATTTTTGAAGAATTTTTAAGAAGAGCAGCCTAAAATGTAGATCCTACATGTTCTATTGGTATTGCAAACTTGGGATAATGGATTAGTAGAATAACAATGACAATAAAAATGGATGTATTTGTGCTATCTTTAGATAGTTATCACACAAGAACATAAAACATTGTCTTCATGTGGCCACTAAATCCACTTAAACTCATATAAAAGGTTGAAAAACTTTAGTATTTGTTGATAGCTACCTCCTCCTGCTACTCCTTGTTCCCTCTTCTCTCCTTCCTCTCCATAATTGCTTTTCTCATTGATTGGATAAAACTCCTGGCAAACACAGTTTAAAGAAAGAAGGGTTTATTTTGGCTTCAGTTTCAACACACCCACCTCATCACAGTAGAAACATGAAGCAGCTGATTGCGTTGCATCCATAGCTGCAAAGTTAAACATAGTGAAAGTCAACATTGTGCCTGAGAAAATTCTAGGTACAAGATGATACCAGAGAAATTGTCCTGAATGAACTGATTGTGACACCATGACAAGGACCAAGATCTGTCTCCACATTCTGATTGAATATTTTTTCCATTGACCTCACATTTTGGCAGAATGCTTGTCCATTCCTAGAATTCTCTTCACTGCATTTTTTACATCTTTGTTTCTTAAGGTATAGATCAAAGGGTTAAGGCTAGGGGTGATAATGGTGTAAAAAAGGGTTAAAAACTGTCCTTCCTCATGGGATATAGTATTCTGTGGTTTCATGTACATATAAATGAGTGTTCCATAAAACAGGGTTACTACTGTGAGATGGGAACCACATGTATGAAGAACCTTTCTCCACCTTGTCGCTGACTTGATCTTCATCACAGCTTGAGCGATAACTGCATAGGAGATGAGGATTAGAGATAGAGGCACTAGAAGAAATATAACTCCAAGAGTAAACACAACGATCTCAATTACTCTGGAATAAACACAAGCCATCTTGATCAATGCTGGCATTTCACAGAAAAAATTATCCACTTCCCGGTGCCCACACCTTGGCAACTTCAAAGTTAAAGAGCAAAGAATTAAGGCACTGCCAAGACCACCCAACCAGGCTGACAGCACCATCTTCTGGCAAAGAACAGGGTGCATTATTACTGTGTAGTGAAGAGGTTGACAGACAGCAGCATAGCGGTCATAGGCCATCACAGCCAAGAGGAGACATTCTGTGGCTCCCAGGTCCAGGGCAAAGAAGAACTGGAGTGCACACCCTCCATACGTAATAGACTTCCTTGGGCCCCATAGATTTACCAGCATCTGTGGAACAATGCTAGTAGTATAACAGAGGTCCACGAAAGACAAATTAGATAAGAAAAAATACATGGGAGTATGGAGCTGAGAGTCCAGATAGGACACTAGAATAATGGTTGTGTTTCCTACCAGAGTCACAATATAGAAGACAAAGACAACTGCAGAGATGATGTGCTCTAGTTGGGGTCGACTGGAAAATCCCAGAAGGATGAAGTCTGTCTCAGAGCTTTTGTTGTTTATTTCCATTGCTCCTTAGGAAAGGCTAGGAAACAATATTATAATAATCAAAATTAATTTCAGTCTTGAGTGGAATGGAAAGTCTCTGACTTTTGTCATGAGTGTCTAAAATCCATGCATCTTCATGTGTCTTCTTGTTAAAGCATATTTTAAAATATTTGTCAATGACAAGAGCTTCTCCATAATTACTTGTAGCCAAGTGATTCTACGATGTGCTGAACTCAGTCCCTGTGTATTAGAAATCATTGAAAACTATGAATATGAAGTATCATTTCACTCATGGTTCTGTGTGTTTTGATTTTGTTTTAAAACATAATAATTATAAAAGTGAGATTACATACTACACATATATGTATATAAATATAATATATAAAATATACATACACATGTATATTTTTGTATGAGAGTGTGCATGTGTGTGTGTATGTGTCAGGGCTTTGAACTTTTTACCTGTGGTGGTCTTGAACCACCATACCCTGCTGGAATGGAAAAGATCTTGAAATTCTCCCCTGGAACTATGGCATTTATTACTTGACTGTGATTAATCTTTCCTTTATTGAAGGAGCTGAGCTTCAAGCAATTTTTTAAAAATTTTTATATGTTCCACCACTTTATAACATAATCACTTTTTTAATATTCATTTACAGATGCCTACATTCCAACCATTATAATTACCATAATCACACCTCCTCTTCTTTCCTCTTCTGAGTTTTTCTCTATTCAACATCATGGGCATTGTGTTTTCTGTATCAGCTTTGGTGTTCACAACTACACTATTTTGTGATTGTCACTGATCTGTCTTTGTCAAGAAATAATAACTTTCTAAGTATTAACCTTTATGTGTTTATCCCATTTTAATATCTTTAAAGTATCGTGCTACACATTCTTCTTGACTTTATGGAATCATTTCAGGGTTAAACATTGAATTGATTCTAGTTCTAGAATCTTTTAGTCATCACAGACACAACAGCCATGTCAGCTTCTGGTCACTCACCCACTCCGCAGAAGTAACCACGCAGATGATTCAGCAAGAGACAGTTCACTTAATAAGCAGTGAGGTGACTGTCCTTATCAAATTCACCAATCATGAATGGCTTTTCTGATTCCTTTGCAGCCTTAATGGAAAAACTATCACCTGGTTACCTTTAAAAGAGAATAGATAGGGAATAAAATTTTCATCAATCTTACTATTTCTGAATTATGTGGCATATCCTTACATACATACAATGTTTAGTCATTCAATATCTTTTTTGTCAGTGAGCTATGACCATGAACTTCAGAACTAGAGTTTCTTATATTTATAGTGTTCTTAGGGGCTTGAAAATAAAGCCTTGTGTTTATTAAAATAAGGTATGGATAAATAATCTGGAGTAAATCGTCATTGTATAAACCTTAGTTAGAGCATGAAATATTTCAATTATAAAAAAAGGAAGATTTATTCACAAATTATGTGGATTGAAAATGTAGTTTTCCTAGTATGAATGTGTTAACTACCTGAATATAAGGTTTTTATATTAGTAGAACATCAACTAAGTCAAGCATAGTTAGATGAGTTGGTTTTATTTTTCTTTTCCTTTTTCTTTTTTCTTGGGGGCGATGCTTTTTGACACAAAGTCTCTTATACTTCAGGCTGGCCTTGAACCTACTATGTAGTAAGGGATGGCCTTGAATTCCTGATCTCTCTGCCTCTCCCAAGTGCTGGAATTGCAGGGATGTGCCACCACTTCTGATAAACTTCAAGCAATGTTCATGGCATTAAATCCCAGGCATAAATTGTATTTTGGGGCAGTAATTTAACATGTTTGAATACTAAGCTCTTCATATGTGAAGAGAATGTAATTGTATTCTCTTCTTCAGTGGTAGGTTATTAAAACTCATGCAAATTCTAAAACTTGAGCTTACATTAAATTTTAAAGGGACAGACTATCCACACTTCAAACAAGTATTATTCTCCCCCACCCCTTCATTTTTTGAATTACTAGTTTTACGTGATGGTTCAGAGTTAAACTAAAATGTCTTAATTTTTTTAACCTGGCTTCTAAAATGTACAAATGTACTTCTATGTGCAATACAAGCATAGCACGATATGTATGCTGTGCAGAGAAACCTTGGGGCAGGAGACTTCAGTTCCCAAAATGCTGTGGTTACAAGTTACGTAGGGTCATTGGATTTCTTAAAGTTGAGAATGTTCAGAATTTAAAAGCCATGATTTCTAAAGTGGAAACAGACCTCAAAAGTTCTGCCTCCAGCCTTCTGCAGCATAGATGCTCTTTCCAGAGAGCATTCAACATCATGCGAGCTCAGAGAAAGGGAAATCAGCTTTCCCTTTAAGTGGTACCTCATACATAGACTAAGCACAAACTCTCCTTTTGGTAAAATCTAGGCACTGGTTCTTTATTTTTATTCCTAAAGTAACACCAGTCATAGTCTATTCGCCATAGCTTCTTATCTAAAATGGCATTTATTGTCAAGTAAAATGGATAGAATAATGAAATAAGGAAGATGCTGAGGAGATAAATAGTCTAGTAACTAGGACATAGTGAAAAAATAGTACAGCCACCCCAGAAACCTTCTCTGCATCTCACCCTTTATAACTCTTCCTGAACCCACCACTACCATGGAGCTTACTGGATGATGATCCTTGCTTTTCATTTTATTAGGTTAAGCGTGTAAATACAAGTGTATATTGGAGCTTATCAAAAAATGGGGGTCCAACAAAATGGCTCAGCAGTTAAAAGGCCCCATCGGTCAAGCCTGGAAACCTGGGCTGCATTGTCAGAACCCACGTAATGGTGAAAGGAGAAAAGTAACTTCCAGTATTTGTTCCTTGACCAATATGTCTATGTCTATCACACACACACACACACACACACACACACACACACACACACACACACTCACACACACTCACACACACTCACACACACACACTCAAACACACACACTCTCACACACACTCACACACACTCACACGCACACACACTCACACACTCACACACACACACCATAAAATAATAATAAATAAAAGCATTGAATATATCTTGTTTCTCTTGACTTTGGAAGCTATTATAAACTCTTAGATTTCTCCTTGCAGACAGAGCACTTTATCAGATGTTTCTTGTGCTGTGCAACCTTGAAGTTTCATGTTTGTTTTGTTGCTGGGAACATCTGTGATCCCAATACATTGCTAAAACATACGTCAGTATTTTTAGATGCAAAGCTTACTGGCTTTTCATAAACTTTGAATCACCTAAGACCCTGGGCATTCTTGTTTAAAATGACCAGCAGAGACGCCTTTTGTAATTTCATGTTGTGATCTAAATACGGCATTGTTTTGACATATTTGTGTTTTAGCCACTCTATTTGTCAACTTAGAGGCCTTTGGCCTCAAATTTTGGGTGTTTTTTAACTTTAATATGAAAATAAGTATGATATTAAAAATAAGGCTTAGAACATTACTTGAAGACATAGCTGGTAAAAGGGGGCATGCTCCATTAAAACAAAGCTGGTGTGTCATGGGTATATTTCAATTTCCAATTTATATATTGCTTCATTTACTAAGTTCAATATTTTTTAAGATAAATAAACTAAGCATATCTGGGCATAATTTGATATGTATAATTTTGAAACTGTATTAATACTTAAAAACATATTAAGTGGATCATTTATTTATTACTGATAAACCAAGAGGAATGCTGTTGTCATAAAAAGCCCAAACAGGAAAAGATAAAGTTAAAAGGAGTTAAGGTCCTGGGTTCAGACAAGCTGTACGTCTCCTGCCACCAGTCTCTGCTGCTCCTTTACTGTATGAACTCTGTCAGGCTAATTGGCATCTTGGTTTCTTTCACCAGCAGTTATTCAAACAGCACCTGCTTGTTCAATACTAGAAGGTTTACATGACAGAGTAAATCTGGAATACTTACTTGATGCCTGAAGACCATGCAGAAACTTCCAAGTACCAAACTTCTGCTCCATTGAGGCCTGCACTGATTTCTTTTCTGTTGGATGCAGCAGACAATACTCACCCAAGGACAGGATAATTAGAATATGTTTCTAGCCAGGGAGAGTTTGACGTTGTTATGCTTTTCTCTAGTTCAAATGTACCTATGTTTCCACTAGAATGATCTCTCCTTTCATTAATAATGTAGTGAAAGTCCTTGTGCATGAGGATCTGAAAACACTGAAAATAAAGTTGCCTGAACTACCAGCTGTGTTCATATCCATCTCAGAAACACATTCATTAAAAGCAACAGTTGGACTAAGGTTCAATAGTAATAGGATCTATTTATTTGGGTGGTTGGATTGAAGTTAGATCTGAAGACAATGAAAGAACCAGTCTTGGCTAACCATTTTTGGTTCTGTATTTGAAATTGTTTACGGCATCTTTTTACTCATTATTCTGCCTACTGTCTTATATGAGGGTGCTGTGCTCTTCGACTTGTATTCCAAGGCTACTTGACTAAAGCGAGGAAGTGCTTGTACACAACTCTAAAGGCTACTCTGTTGGTGTGGGCTCGAGGGGATTGGTGTCCCACAGAGGTGATTAAGGAAATCTATGACTGTAGTCAGAATTCTTTCCAAATAATGATTTCATGATGGGTTCCCTTAAGACAATGCTTTTACCTCTTCCTTTTGTTTTATATCTCAAAAGAAATTAATTTCATGGATAGATTTAAATACACAGTATTATGTTAAGCGTATATTGAAAATCAGAAGTGTGATATGTCTATCTATGAAGATTAATACATAATTTGGAATGTCTTTTAATCAATGGATATCAGATCAAATAACTTGTTTTCTAAGTGTTGCAGCTACAGAACTGAAAATAGTTGATCTCTTAATGTACTTCTGAAGTAATCATAATTGTTAGTGCATGTATCATTCTTGTTCCATTGTCAATGAATTAAAATGACAGATGAAAAAAATTTTGTGGTGGTGGCCTTTGGTCCCAGGATCCTTTTATGGGTGAAAATTCTTGAGGCTGCCTTCAGGTCAATGACTGGAAATTTAACACTAGCTGAGAGCCTCCTGCCTGCCCACTCTTCCCTCATGCCTGATTCATAGAAATCATAGTGATGAATCATGTTCATTACACACTCATTTTTTTAAAACAGATATATTTTACCCACATTCATATGTGGTGCTTAAATAACATGTGTTCTTAAGTTTATTTGGTTTGAATTTAAGCAAAGAAATCATAGTTTATGACACTTGGCCTATTTTCTTTCTTCACATAGTATTTTTTGTAAGATTTGTTCGATAAGTGGTGTCCAGCTGTGGCTCACTGTCCATTGGGTGAGCGTGTTGTTATTATAAGTTCCCTTGTTGGTAGACATTCACGCAGATCATAGTTTTCAGCTTACATGAGTGGCTCCATGATGAGTGATTCCATATAAGTCTAACTGAACACACACTTGGGAAAGTCGCGGTGTCTGTGTCTAATGTAGGGAAATTGCTGGTGCATGTATAGAATATGTCAGGAGTAAACTTTATAATCTATTTCTCCCAAATGAACTTTATCAGTTTGTCCTAAACCTATCAAATATAGATTACTCTATTGATCTACATATTCTACAGCACATAGCATTATAGACATTCAAATTAGTGGAAGTTGAAATGTTATAAATGTTAGCTACCTATGGCCTTGTTGTGCTGTGGGATTCTGATAAAAGAGTCAAGACACCAAGGTTTCTTCAAGTTAAAGGTGTTAATGTGCATCCACAGACTTGGATGATTTCCTGTTCATAAAGGACCCATGGGGACTAGAGAGATGGCTCAGAGGTTAAGAGCGCTGTCTGCTCTTCCAGGGGTCCTGAGGTCAATTCCCAGCAACCACATTGTGGCACAACCATCTGTAATGGGATCTAATGCCCTCTTCTGGCACACAGGTATCTATGTGAATAGAGCACTAACATGTATAAAATAAATAAATAAAGCCTTTTTTAAAAATCCAAATGGTTAAAAAAAAAAAAATGGGGCTGTGCTCTACTCACATATAAAGCCATATAAAATAAATAAGTAAATAAAGTATGTTTTAAAAGAAAAAAAAAGAATCCGAATGGTTAAAAAAAAAATGGGGTTGGGGGTGATTTTTTTCTTCTTTGACTCCCTTTCTGGTAATTCACTGGTTATTTTAAAGCATTAAGCTGGGATTCTAAAGATGTCCTGAATGTAGAAGAAGGGAGGGCCACTTGGGGCATGTAGCAAGGTCTCGTGTAAGCATTTTGACAGAGACTAAACCACATGGTAGATTTTCTATCCTTTATTCAAGGTCTCTGGGAAGGTATGCTAAGTATGGCAGGGGTTGTGGTCAAGTTTAATATACATTCAAGAACAGTGCTTGGCCTACATGGTTACTTTGTTTCCCCCACTCCTTGGCTCTTAGGGCCTTACCTGTCTTTGATGCTTGAATCCCTTCAGGACCAATGTGCATCATCCTGGCTTATATGCCTGTAGCATCATCACGTGGGCGACTTCAATAATGCTAGAGACAGACCTTGTAACCCATAAGACTATGTAGAATGGGATCAAATGGGTCCCTAGTGCTAAAATCATATTTATGGAGATTTTTTTAAGGCACCAAAAGTTGAAAACTATCCTCCAAATAAGTTATCTGGGTTCTAACCAAGTCTGTATGGGGACATGAGCAGGATAGTAGGTTTGTGATATACAATCTGTTGATGTCCCACTTTGGGAACTCAATCTAATGTTGTTGGACACACTTTTATATGTTAGTGTCTTGAATGGCATCCAAATGCCTTGAGAACTAAAACCCCTTAGACATTCTTGTACAGGGCCTCTGACATGGCGTCTGTAACAGGACCTCCAACACAGGGTCTGTAACATTCTTGGAAGAGTCTCCAAGTGTTAAAGTGTTGGATGACAGAATCCCTTGAAGGGCAATGTCCGAGAGAGAGGGAGGGGGAGAGGGAGAGGGAGAGGGAGAGGGAGAGGGAGAGGGAGAGGGAGAGGGAGAAAGAGTGCCTGTGTGTCTATGTGTCTGTGTGTCTGTGTTTTCTTTGGCTATATTCTCATTCTAAGTCAAGGTTATCACATGGTTTCTCAGATTTCATTTCCAAGGGTTTACATACATCAAAGGTTATACCATGATTGGTTCAAAATCTGTAGTCTGGACCCTGGTTATTAAGACTCTGTGTGTGTGTGTCTGTGTGTCTGTGTGTGTCTGTGTGTGTCTGTGTGTGTCTGTGCGTCTCTGTGTGTGTAGTGTGTCTGTATGCCTGTGTCTGTGTGTGTGTGTTTGTGTGTGTCCCTCTATACATTTCCCAGCATGGATATTTGGGATTGAAACATGCATAATGACCCTTATATTTACAAACAGAATAATTCCATTGTACATACATAACCCCTTGAATCTCCCCTGCTCTTCAAAGTAGATCAATAAAGTGAGATTCATGTGGTTCCCTGGCCTGTTGTGGTCAAATAGATGGTCCTATGGTCACAAGAGGGAGAGTCTGGGACTATAGTGGTGACACAAATAAGGAGACAGATTAGTAACAATGAACAGCGGTCGTACATCCTACACACACACACAAAGGTTTTTTAAATGCTAAAACAAGCTTTTTACCATACTTTCATTCAACGAGGACAGTAGCAGTAAGACCTATCACAAAGACTGGGACAATTATAACAATAGATAAATTCCAGGGGTGGCAGTGTCTAAGGAAGAGAAGCAAGAACAGTTTATGTATTTCATTGGTGGTGGAATCTCAAGATAATACTGCTTGTAAGCTGGTCAGCCTCTGGAGTAACCAAGGCAAGTCTGTAGTCCTCTGGAGTCACAGCTCAGCCTCTCGAGATGCTCAGTTTTCACTGCATGGATGGGTCGGGGACTTGCTCTCAGTTATCCTTCGATGCCACCTTCATTCTCCTGTGCTGGATCCAGGCGATCACCTCTGCCACCTTTACTATAATGGGAGTGGGAAAAAAAAATCAAGCAAGCAGCCGGGCAGTGGTGGTGCACACTTTTAATCCCAGCACTTGGGAGGCAGAGACAGGTAGATTTCTGAGTTTGAGGCCAGCCTGATCTCCAGAGCAAGTTCCAGGACAGCCAGGGCTACACAGAGAAACCCTGTCTCAAAAAACCAAAGAAAAACCAAGAGAAAAAAAAATCAAGCAAGCATGCATGTCCAGCAGGAGTAGGGGTCCTGTGCTCGGTTCTCAGTGGCCAGAGCTTGGTCTCACACTCTTATACAACTAGCTAATTTAAAATTGTGTTACTGAAAAGCTAAGTACAACCTTTTAGAACAGAATACAACCTTGAGCACATATTTTGATTATAAGAGGCACTGACCCTGGAGGAACTTGAGTTTCTGCCAAGCAGCGTCATTACAAACAAAGGAAAAAAATTAAAAGGTTTTATCTTATTTAACCCTTTAATAAAAAATACTGCATATTTTATAATAATTTTTGGCCTTTGAACATCATTTAAATCTTTTTCAAAATTTATTTAAAATCTAATTTTTAGTCCCCCACCAACTCCCTCCAAAATTTACTTTAGTCACTGTTAATATATATGCATATAAATACACACACACACACGTGTATATATATACAGACATACATCACTGAGTCTGTCTAGTGTTGTCTGCTTCTATATGCTTCTAGCACTGATTACTTGATATTGATAGACAATCAGAGGGTTTATCTCTAAGGAAGACTAATTTCCCCTCTCTCCACATTTATTAATTGCTTGTAGTTTTCCATCTAGGAGTGAGGCACTGTGAGCTTTCTCTAATGTTTGGTCTGGTTCTTCCTCCCTGCCCCATGCTCCCAGAAGTAAGACTCAGACTCAAAATATATTTACAAATACCTTGGCCATCTAGCTAGGCTCTTCTCTGACTAGATCAAAACTGAGATAACCCAATTATTTTTAACTTTATTTTAATTTTATTAAATTAAATTATTTTAAATTTATTCTGCTATGTGGCTGGTTGCCTGTACTCAGGTACAATGTGTCCATCTCCTCACCTCTTCCTGGGCAGATCTTCCCATGCCTGGCTCTATCCCATAATTCATTCACCTCCTGAATGTTCCACCTTCTACTTCCTGCCTAAGCCATAGGCTCCAGGCTTTTTAATTGACAGGTGATTCATCCATAAAATACACAAGATATTCTCTCTATATTGTCCTATCTATGTTGGTAACTATCCACTGTTGTTGACATGTTGGTATGTTGGTATGTCAGTAGTTGTTGGAATTGTCAGGTCTACTTAGGCAGCCATATTGTTGAGATTTCATGGGTGTAGCTCCCTGTCATGGCAAGAAGGCACAATCTCACAGCAGACTGTCTGGTCCTCTGGCTCTTACAGCCTTTCTGCTCTCTCTTCAATGATGTTCCCTGAGTCTTAGGTACAGCAATTATGTTGTATCATTTGGGCCTTGGTATCCATAGTCAGTTGTTCTCAGCATTTAAATAAGTTGTGGCTTTCCATAATGGTCTGGTTCTTCAGCCAAATAGAGCTTCTTTGATGAGGAGCAAATTCTACACTTATCTGTGAGTATAAGAATTTGGAGTGTAGTTTGGAGTTATAATGGTTTATAAAAGTAGTAGTAGTAGTAGTAGTAGTAGTAGTAGTAGTAGTAGATTCTTTTCTCAAATCTATGCCCTCTCCAACCATGGGCAACTGTCAGATTTACAGGACCAGGAATGATTTCCCCTGCATGAAACTACTCTTAAATACAGTTAGAAATCTGTGGTAATCCCCAAGATAAAATTATCACTATTTCACCATTTTGGAAATGTTCCTAGTCCAGACACTTTATAACTGAATAGGACTACTTAATGTGCCTCTCCCTTGGCAGATTGCCAAGCACATTCTGATTCTGTGAGGACCAGTCCTCAGGGATAAAGCTTCTGGAAGAGTTCCAGATCAATTACTCCAAGTCCTGTATCGAAAGTGTATCATATTTTTGGAAACAGGGACTTACCCTTCAAATTCTGAAAAGCAACCAAAAGTAACAGTGATGGCCTATATTATTTTGGGAAGGGTGTTACCTAGATTTTACATCAACCTGACACAAGTTGGGGCCATTTGGGAAGAGGAAACCTCAATTGAGAAAATGCTCCAACCAGACTGGCCTGTGGGCAATCTTGTGATGTATTTTCTTGATTGATGACTGAACTGGGAAGACCTACCACACCATGGGCACTGCCATCCCTAGGCTGGCAGTCCTGGTTGCTATAAGAAAGCAGACTGGGCAAGCCATGAAAAACAAGCCATTACTCCTCCATGGCCTCTGCATCTTTGCCTACCTCCAGATTCCTGCCTTGACTTTCTTCCCTGACTTCCTTTCAAGATAAACTGTGAAATGGAGCATAAGCCAACTAAACCCTTCCCTCCTTATGTTGCTTTATGGTTATGGTCTTATTGCAGCAATGAAACAAGAAGACAGAAATTGGTACCAGATTCATGGGATATTACTGTGAAAGATCTGTCCATGTTTTGGGTGAAGATTATGAAAGGAGTTTGGAATTTTGGAAAATCCATTGAGTGTTCAGAGTTTAATGAGCCATTGTGAGAGCTGAGAAGATAAGAATGTTGAGAGAAATGCAGATGATGGTGGTCTGGCTTATATTTCAGAGGAAACTTTGAGAGTCCTTTAAAGACTATATCAGGATCGTTTGATATTTTGAATAAAGAATCTGTGTTTCTGCTCAGCTGACTGTGATCAACAAGGTATCAGGACCACTAAAGTGGAAATTTTTGCTTTACTGGAATAATTGATAATGATGAGCTGGAGCCAAGAAAGCAACTGTGGACCAGAAGAGACCAGCATCATTGAGGCAAAGTCTTCTAGGCAGTGATTCCTCACACAGAAACTGTGGTCCAAAGGGACCTGAGGCTGCATCTCAGGCTGGCAGCTGAATTGGGTCATTAAGAGTCACCTAGGTGATATTGGCTTTGAAGGCATGAATGTGGTCATGGAGAGCTACTGAGTCTTGGCACTGTGTGGCCAGGCTCAAGTTCCTGAAGAGACCATTGGTAAATTTGAAGCCTCAGTTCTAGTAGAAACTTTAGGATTAATGTCATGGAGTGAATTTGAAACTTGGAATCATGTGGGACTCTTAGAGTTCCTGGAGAGAGCCCATGAGAGAGCACTGGAGAAGGTACAGTCCAGCTGCTGTGCAGACCCTGCATTTTGGAAATGCCAGTGCCATGGGACAATAACCAAGAGGAGCAACAACTGTGGAGTAGAGCTGGCATGATCCTCTGAGACAAGCTATGTGTGCTGTGGAAAGCAGAGCCAGAGAAGTTCTAGTCAAGCCCTTTGGAGACCAGAAGATCATGAATGAATCCGACTCTTTAAACACTGAGGTATTTATGCCCGGCTGTAGTTTGTTTTGATTTGTTCAGATTGTGACTTTGCCCTGGTTCTTCCTTCTTGGAGTAAAAAGGTATTTAATTCCTTTTATTTTACAAAAGCCTACAGTTGAGACTTTAGAATGTCATAGAAATTTTGGATATTTTAGAGAAACTTTGGATGCTTAAAGAGATGGAACTTGGAACCTGCGAGACACAGGGACTGAGGTAGGCGGACATAGGAACACCCTGGTACCCAGCTGCGACAGGAGACCTCTGCCTGGGCCACCAGGGTTCCATAGCCAATTAGAGCCCAGAGAAAGCTACCCTCCCAGGAGCTTGTGCCTGGGCAAGCAGGGTTACATAGACAAGCAGTGCTAGGAGAAAGTCACCCTCCCAGGAGGGTGGAAAAGCTGTGAATGGGGATAAGACAAGCACCACTGCTCCCGGGACCTGGAGACCTCAGCCTGGGCCACAGGGCTCCAGGAGAGAGCTGGTATCCCAGGAGTGCTGACACACCTTTGAGCATAGGCAAAACCACCACCTCCGTTCAAACTCACTGGATCAAGAGGGACCCTTGCAGAGCCATCAGGATATAGGAATCAAGAGACAGCTGGGGACAAGATCCTTCTGGTTTCTGCCTGCACCCCAGATCTGACCCAGTGCCACAGCTCTCCAAACCCAAACACCTCTCAGAGAGAGCTGGTCTTCAAGGAGTATTGATACAGACGGCTGCAGGAGAGACAAGCCATAGCCAGACAGAGTAAGATCAGCTAACATCAGAGTTAACAAGATGGCAAAAGGCAAGGGCAAGAACCTAAGGAACAGAAACCAAGGCTACTTGGCATCATCAGAACCCAGCTCTCTCACCAGAGCAAGCCCTGGATTCCCCAATACACCAGAAAAGCAAGAATCAGATTTAAAATCATTTCTCATGATGATGATAGAAGACTTTAAGAAAGAAATTAACACCCTTAAAGAAACACAAGAGAACAGAGGTAAAGAACTAGAAGCCCTTAAAGAGGAAACTCAGAAATCCATTAAAGAATTACAGGAAAACACAATCAAACAGACAAAG
>CM052714.1:36933753-36963117 GCA_028551405.1 Uromys caudimaculatus
GGGCCCTCAGATTAGTCTGGCTAAGGGTTTGTCTATCTTGTTGATTTTCTCAAAGAACCAGCTTCTAGTTTTGTTGATTCTTTGTATAGTTCTTTTTGTCTCTACTTGGTTGATTTCAGCCCTGAGTTTGATTATTTCCTGCCTTCTACTCCTCTTGGGTGTATTAGCTTCTTTTTGTTCTAGAGTTTTCAGGTATACTGCTAAGCTGCTAGTGTATGCTTTCTCCAGTTTCTTTTTGGAGGCACTCAGAGCTATGAGTTTCCCTCTTAACACTGCTTTCATTGTGTCCCATAAGTTTGAGTATGTTGTACTTTCATTTTCATTAAATTCTAGGAAGTCTTTAATTTCTTTCTTTATTTCTTCCTTGACCAAGTTATCATTGAGTAGAGCATTGTTCAGCTTCCATGTGTATGTGGGCTTTCTGTTGTTGTTGTTGTTGCCATTGAAGACCAGCCTTAATCTGTAGTGATCTGATAGGAGGTATGGGATTATTTCAATGTTGTTATATCTATTGAGATTTGTTTTGTGACCAATTACATGGTCAATTTTGGAGAAAGTGCCATGAGGTGCTGAGAAGAAGGTATATTCTTTTGATTTAGGATGAAATTTTCTATAGATATCTGTTAAATCCATTTGGTCCATAACATCTGTTAGTTTCACTGTGTCTCTGTTTAGTTTGTGTTTCCAAGATCTATCCATTGATAAGAGTGGAGTGTTGAAGTCACCCACTATTATTGTTTGAGGTACAATGTGTGCTTTGAGCTTTAGTAAAGTTTCTTTTATGAATGTGGGTGCCCTTGCATTTGGAGCATAGATGTTCAGAATTGAGAGTTCTTCTTGGTAGATTTTTCCTTTGATGAATATGAAGTGTCCTTCCTTATCTTTTTTGATGACTTTTGGGTGAAAGTCGATTTTATCGGATATTAGAATGGCTACTCCTGCCTTTTTCTTGGGACTATTTGCCTGGAAAATTGTTTTCTAGCCCTTTACTCTGAGTTAGTGTTTGTCTTTATCACAGAGGTGTGTTTCCTGTATGCAGCAAAATGCTGGGTCCTGATTATGTATCCAGTCTGTTAGCCTATGTCTTTTTACTGGGGAATTGAGTCCATTGATGTTAAGAGAGTTTAAGGAATAGTGATTGTTGCTTCCTGTTATTTTCGATGTTATTTTTATGTGGCTATCTTCTTTTGGGTTTGTTGAAAGATTACTTTCTTGCTTTTTCTAGGGTGTAGTTTCCCTCCTTGTGTTGGTGTTTGTAGGGCTGGGTTTGTGGAAACATACTATGTAAATTTGGTTTTGTCATAGAATATTTTGGTTTCACCATATATGGTAATTGAGAGTTTTGCTGGGTATAGCAGCCGGGGCTGGCAGTTGTGTTCTCTTAGGGTCTGTATGAGATCTGTCCAGGATCTTCTAACTTTCATAGTCTCTGGTGAGAAGTCTGGTATAATTCTGATAGGTCTGCCTTTATATGTTACTTGACCTTTTTCCCTTACTGCTTTCTTTATTGTGTGCATTTGGTGTCTTGACTATTATGTGACGGGAGGAATTTCTTTTCTGGTCCAGTGTATTTGGAGTTCTGTAAGCTTCTTGTATGTTTATGGGCATCTCTTTCTTTAGGTTGGGGAAGTTTTCTTCTATAATTTTCTTGAAGATATTTATTGGCCCTATATCTCAGGAATCTTCACTCTCTTCTATACCTATTATCCTTAGGGTTGGTCCTCTCATTGTGTCCTGGATTTCCTGGATGTTTTATGTTAGGAGATTTTTGCATTTTGCATTTTCTTTGACTGTTGTGTCAATGTTTTCTATGGTATCTTCTGTACCTGAGATTCTCTCTTCTATCTCTTGTATTCTGTTGGTGATGCTTGCATCTATAGCTCCTGATCTCTTTCCTAGGGTTTCTAGCTCCAAGGTTGTCTCCCTTTCTGATTTTTTTATTGTTTCTATTTCCATTTTTAGATACTGGATGGTTTTGTTCATTTCCTTTGCCTGTTTGATTGTGTTTTCCTATATTTCCTCTTTAGGAGCTTCTAGCTGTTTACCTGTGTTCTCTTGTATTTCTTTAAGGGAGTTATTTATTTCCTTCTTAAAGTCTTCTATCATCGTCATGAGAAGTGATTTTAAATCTGAATCTTCCTTTTCTGTTGTGTTGGGGTATCCAGAGCTCACTGTGGTAGAAGAACTGGGTTCTGATGATGCCAAGTTGCCTTGGTTTCTTTTCCTTATGTTCTTGCCCTTGCCTTTCACCATTTGGTTATCTCTGGTGTTAGCTGGTCTTGCTCTCTCTGATTGTGGCTTGTCCCTCCTACAAGCCTTTGTGTCAGTACTCCTTGGAGATCTCTCTGAGAGGAATTTGGGTTTGGAGAGCTGTGGTGCAGGGTCAGCTCTGGGGTGCAGACGGAAACCAGAAGGATCCTGTCCCCAGCTGTTCCTTGGTTCCTGTGTCCTGATGGCTCTGCGATGGTCCCTCTTTATCGAGGAATTTGAACAGAAGTGGTGATCTTCCAGTGCTCTAAGGTGTGTCGACACTCTTGGGAGACCAGCTCTCTCCTGGCACTATTTGGGTATGGAGCCCTGTGTCACAGGATCAGCTCCCTGGCCTCAGCAGGAAACAGGAAGGCCACTCCTCAGTCCCTGTGTCCTGAGGGTTCTGGGCGAGTCTCTCTGAGCAGAGGTACTGGCCTTAGCCACCACCACCACCTCATCCCCCCATCCCAGGCTTGTCCACACTCCTGTGAGGGTAGCTCTTTCCCTGCGCTATTTGGGTATGGAGCTTCGTGACACAGACCACAGGTGTAAACTAGAAGGCTCCTGTCTTAGGCTGTTTCTAGGTCCCTGTGTCCTGAAGATTCCTGGCAGTCCCGCTGTGCAGTGGTGCTAGTCATACCTTCACTCATGGGCTTGTCCGCACTCCTGGGATGCTAGCTTTCTCCCAGAGCTATTTGGTTAAGCAGCTCTGTGGCACAGACTGAGATCCCCAGCCGCAGAAGGAAACCGGAAGACTCCTGTCCCAGGCTGCTTGTACGTCCCTGTGTCCTGGGGGTTCCAGGAAGGTCTCTCTGAGCAAAGGTACTGGCCTTACCCCTGCTCACAGGCTTGTTCACACTCCCTGGAGGGTAGCTCTTTCCCTGTGCTATTTGGGTATGGAGCCACGTGGCACAGACCACAGGCATAAACCAGAAGGCTCTTATTAGTCATTTTTGTTTTTTAGTCTTAGAATTCTCTGTTTAGAGTCAGAGGCTGTCTTTAGTATGATTGTTTGCATTCTTAGCTCTATTTTTGAAATCCATATATATTCTGGATATTAGTTCCCTGTCAGATGTGTAGCTGGCAAAGAGTCTTTCCCATCTGTGGCCTTCCTTCTCATTCTGTTGATTGTTCCTTTGATGGACAAAAGCTTTTTAGTTGTATGAAGTACCAGTTGTTGATTATCAACCTTAATTCTTAAGCAAATAGAGTCCAATTCCGGAAGTGCTTCCCTGCACTTATATCGTGTAGGATACAGTCTATGTTTCCTGTAGCAGTGTCAGTGGTCCAGGCTTCACACTGAGGTCTTTTGCTCCACTTGAAGATAATTTTGTGCAGAGTGATAGATGGAATTCTAACTTCAATCTTCTGCACATGCACATCTAGTCTCGTCATAGCGTTTGTTGACAATACTGGTTTCCCCCAATGTATGATTTAGAAACCCTTATCAAATATCAGATGGCTATATTACATTCAGGCTTTGATTTCATTTGTCTCCATGTCTGCTACTGTACTAGAAGCACACTGTCTTCATTACTAAAGCTTTGAAGTATGTCTTGAGAGTTGGAATTGGAATTTCTCCAGCATTGCTCTTTCTGCTAAGTATTTTTAATCTATCTTGGAACATGTGTGGTTCTGTAGGAATTTTAGATTTGTTTTTTATTTCTGGGAAGAATATCATGGGAATTCTGATTGAGATTGCACTGAGTCTGTAAATGGTTTTTAATAACTGGTTGTTTTCACAATATGAATTCCGCCAATACATGAACATAAGATGCCATTACATTTTCTAGTGACCTCAATTGTTTACTTCAGAGTTTTAAATTTTTGATTGTATAGGACTTTCTCCTCCTTTTTAGGCTTATTTTACATATATTTATTTTCTTTGAGACTACTGTAAGTTGGAGTGTGTCCATGATCTCTTTCTCGGTGTGCTTATTGTTGCTGTATAGAAAGGTTACTGATTTTTATCAGTTGGTTCTATATCCTCCCATTTTGGTGGAATTGTTGATTGTACCTGGAGATTTTCTGTTAGAATCTTTGGACCTCATGTGTGTCATGTCATCCTTCACCTGCAAATAGGGATGATTCTATTCATTCTTTTTCTATCTGCCTAATTTTGGTTTCTTCCCTTGTCTTACTGCTCTAGTAGTAGGAGAGGGGATAGTGGACATACTGGTCTCATTTCTGATTTTAATTGTATTGTTTCAAGTTTTCTCCATTTAGGATAGCATTATGTGTATATTTGTTTTATATAACCTTTATTATGGTGAAGTATTTATCATATAGTCCTATTCTCTCTAGAGAATTAGCTACTGGGCATACACCTAAAAGATGCTCCACCATACCACAGTGCACATGCTTAACTATGTTCATAGCAGCTTTATTCATAACAAATAGCCAGAAACTGGAAGCAACCCAGATGTCCTTCTAACAAAGAATGAATACAGAAAATGTGGTTCATTTACACAGTGAGATATTATTCTGCTATTAAAAACAAGGACATCATGAATTTTGCAAGCAAATGGATAGAACTAGAAAATATCATCCTGAGTGAGGTAACCCAGACTCAAAAAGACAGGTATGGTATGTATTCACTGTTAAGTGGATATTAGCCAAAAAGCACAGAATACCCACAATATACCTCATAGACCCTAAGAAGTTAGACAAAAAGGAGGGCCCAAGTGAGGATGCTTCAATTGCACTTAGAAGAGGGAACAAAATACTCATGGGAGGCAGAGGGAGAAAGGGATCTGAGTAGGAGAGGGGAGGGAGGAAAGAAGGACAGAATCAGGTATGGGAGGAGACAGGAGAGAAGCCCAGAGGACTAGGAGAATGAATGGAAATATCCAGCTGCCAGAGTCAGGGAGTAGAAGGAACCTCCAGAAAGTCCCAGAGACCTGGAATAGGAGAAGCTCCCAGGACTCAATGTGGGTGAGCTTAGCTGAAATGCCCAACAGTGAGGAGATAGAACCTGAAAAGACCACCTCCAGTCGTTAGAGATGGCCCCCAGTGGAGGGATGGAGACACCAACCTACCTTCAAATTTTCTGACACAAAATTTTTCCTATCTAAAGGAAATGCAGGGACAAAAACGGAGCACCAACTGAAGAAATGGCCGACCAGTGACTAGCTCAACTTGGGATCCATCCCATGGGCGGGCACCAAACCCTTAGACTATTACTGATTCGATGCTGTGCTTATAGACAGGAACCTAGCATGGCTGTTCTCTGAGAGACTCTATCAGCAGCTGACTGAAACAGGTGCAGATACTTACAGCCAATCATTGGACTGAGGTCGGAAACCCCTATGGAAGAGTTAGGGAAAGGATTGAAGGAACTGAAGGGCATGGCAATCCCATAGGAAGAACAACAGTGTCAACTAACCTGAACCTCTAGGAGCTCCCAGAGACTAAGCTACCACCAAAAAGCATCTGTGGGCTGGTCCAAGGTCCCTGGCACATATCTAGTGAAGGACTGCCTTTTCTGGCCTCAGTGGAAGAGGATACATCTAATTCTATAGAGACTTGATGTCCCAGAGAGTGGGGATGCATCATATAAAAATTAAGTAAGAATGTTTTGAAATAAAATTTTTGTTAAACATTTTGTTTTGGATATTGTTTCCCTATATAGTCCCAGCTTGCTTGGAGTTGGCTATTTAGACCAGACTGGTCATAACTTAGTGATTATATTCTCCCTTTGCCTCCTGAGTGCAGTGATTGCCACCACACCAAGCTTATAGACTTTTGGACAGGACTTCTTAAGATTTTGATACAAGATACATTTTCTTAAATATGAGAAGATTGAATACTTGTAAAACTTGCTTTTGAGAAATGTCCTTTAATATGATTACTGAGAAATAATATCCACACTTGGATTTTAATATTTTGATACAATTCATCTATAATTATGCTCCTTTTCTTGATTATAATAGGTACACATTATAGTTACTTACATACATAGAGAACAAAGTATATAGTAGAAAGAGTACAATATTGCACTTAATGTTTAAAGTGGAATAAGTTATCATCTATCTCATAAGAATTATAACATTAGTAAACTAAAACAATTATTCAATGAATACTGACTTTAAAATTGTAACCACAATCCTTACTGTAAAAGTTATACCTTAAAGTAGTAAATATGTTAATATTTTAGATACCTGTAGAGATATAATAAACTATCATAGATAGCTTTTACTGAACCTACAAACTATCATAATAGATTACCTATATTTCAACCCCACAGGAAGATTTTACTCCCCTCCCTGCCTGCAGCTCATCTTTTTTCTTTCTCTTCTGAGTACAAAATTCAGTATCTCCTAATGAATTATTTTCTAAAATATATGGTTAGTTCTCTGGTTCTTAAAAGATACACTATAGACCTCATTTGCCTACAAAAGAATGAAGTTTCTCTGTTCTTACAAGAACAAAAGTGCAGCATCCTTTTCTTGAAGGCAACAAGATAGTTTACTGTATTGTACATGCACAGACAATAAATAATGTGTACAGTAAAGCACAAGTTAAATAGTGAGGTAATTTATCATGAATAATAATTGATTGGAATCTGTGTATATTGTGTCTCAAGTTTGTTTTCTACTAGTTAGCAGATGGGGGGGGTTGTTGTTGTTGCTGAAGAAAATAACAAGTATGAAGACCTTGTATACATTCTTGGTTGTTAGAGAATCCATGAAACATTTTCTTAAACAGAAGCTGAGAGATGAGGGTATTGTTATACTGGGAAGCACAAAAATACAGGACATTTATCTTGTTGGTATTAGTAATAAGTCAACAGATATCATCCTACATCATCATTCATCTTTCCACTCCATTTCTCTGTGAACTTCGTGATCTGACAGACAAGGTACACTATATTTTCCTCCACCTTTTTACTCATTTTTTTATGCTTTCCATTTGTTTATCTATGAACTATACCTCATTTCCCAATAAAACTCAATACTAAAAATGACATAAAACTTTCAAGGGTTTTAATCATCAACTCTCCCCTTTGGAAACCTAGAAAGACTGGCTTCAGCCAAATATTTTAAAAAGAGGGAATCCATCAAGATCTGTAAAAAGTAAAATTAAAATATTTTTAAGTATTTTTTTTCTTAAAAGACTAATAGATGTGTGGTTGAAATTTTACAAAATATGAAATAACGCATTTGATCTTGCTGACAATTCATGAAATGGTTAAATTTTTTTTAAAACAAGGTTTTACCATGTAACCCCGGTTGTCCTGGTACTTACTATGTAGACCAGGTTTGCCTTGAATTCATGAAATCCACCTTCATGTGCTACCCAAGTTCTGGGACTAAAGACATACACCACTATGCCTGACTATGAAACGGTTAATTCTTGAATATGAAATTTAAACCTTGATAAACAGCAAGCTAAATTGTTTTCACTTATTTTCCAAAATGACATAAAAAATTAATGTTTCTGTTGTTTTGAGTCATTGCTATTGTGTTTGCCACTACCATAACTAGGCAAAATAGATTAGTAAGCATTTATTGCCAATTCCTTAGGTTTTTACAACAAATCTTACAACAAAGCAACTTACTTATATGGTCTTCTTCATGCTTATGCAGACTGCAGACATTTTAGGCTTAAGTTCACATTAAATAAAGAACCATAGCAGTACAATGGAAAAACATGTGTAGACAGAACAGAACTAATGACTGCTAAAGAGACAACATTAGAACTGAAGCCCTTCTAAACCACAAATGTAGAGGGTGGGTATAAAAAGTTATGTTTGCTCTGTTTCCCTGTGATACAATGAGACAAGAAGTTTCCTCATTGCTCCCTTCATGTCCTTGTTCCTCAAAGTATAGATAAAAGGGTTAAGCATAGGAGTCACCAAACTGTAGAACAGAGACAGAAGTTTGTTCTTGTCCTGGGAATTAGAAGATGAGGGTTGTACATACATGCTAATTACTGGTCCATAGAAAAGAGTCACGACAACAACATGAGAACCACATGTATTAAAGGCTTTCTTCTTGCCCTCCAAGGAACGAATCCTAAGCACGGTTGCTACAATGAACCCGTAGGAAACAAGAATAAGAAACAAGGGAACCAGAGAGTAGAAAGTCCCTACAATGGAGAGCATAGCTATATTGAATGTAGTGTTAGCACAGGACATCTTAATCATCACTGGGACCTCGCAGAGAAAGTTGTCTACCTTGTTGTTTCCACAAAATGGCAGTTTGACGGTGAGGGTTGATTGAAGCAAAGAGTTAGCCAAACCACTCAGCCATGCCATGATCACAAGGAGGATACAGAGTTGCTGGTGCATGATCGCTGTGTACCTTAGGGGCTTGCATACGGCAATGTAACGATCCAAAGACATCACAGCCAGGAGGATGCACTCAGTAGCGCCCAGGAAGTGAAAAATATAAAACTGTGTCACACAACCTCCATAGCTGATGGATTTATCTGGGCCCCAAAGATTCCGAAGCAGCTGAGGGATGGTGGTGGTGGTGAAACACAGGTCCAAGAAGGAGAGGTTGGAAAGGAAGAAGTACATTGGGCTGTCCAGATGAGAGTCTATCCTGGATACAACAATAATTGATATATTTCCCAGCATTGTGCAGACATAAGCAACAAGCACCATTATGAAGAGGGGCATTTCCAGCCATGGATAGTTGGAGAAACCCAAAAGAATGAAGATCTTTGGAGCACTTTCATTAAGTAGGTTCATTACTGTGGTTGATTGGCAAAGTCAAGTGAAGGTGAAGACTTGTGTTTTAGTTTCTATGATAGTTAAGACATTGTGTTAAATAAAATAACAAAAGTTATTAAGAAACTTTCCTTATAATCCACTCCACTAAACTGATTTGATACTTGCAAACATAAAAATTAATAGTCTAAAGAAACAAATATTCCCTTTTAGCATCTCCAAGAGAAACATTAATGAATCTATACATTTAACCAAGCATTATAATACAAAATATTTTAATAGAGTGTAAACAAGAAATGGGAAATTTAGATTGATCTTACGTGAGCTGGAAGAATAAGGCTGATACGTGGCTGATTCTAAAGAATATGTAGGAACCACCCATGTTGACTTGGCTCATGCTAATTTCCAACACTTATGATCTACTGGACACTTGCTGTACTCTAGTTGGATTAAGGGTTGGTTTGGGAGAGTTCAGAACCTGATTACATAGAAACAAAAAAATATTGCTCTACTTTCAAAAACTTTGACTTTTGCTAATTTAAACTTACTCTATAAAGTTCAGCATTTTGCTATGAGAAAATGACCTCTTGAAATAAATTCAGAACTTGAAAAATAAGGTAAAAATAATTTATTACAAATCCTAGAGGTAGAATGTCATTAAGACAACCAGCATACTGTGAGAACATTAGTGAATGACACATTATGAGTTGTAATCAGTCATACATTTAGATACTTAGGAAGTATTTTTGTCAAATTATTTAATTGCTAAGAGAATCAGTCATTTATATATAACGACACCTTTTTCCCCCCAACCTGCCACACCGTGCCTTCCTTTCATATAGTTTGAGACATGGTTTTCCTCGGTAGGCTAGGCTTCCTTGGAACTCACCATGTAGGCTTTGGCAGCCTCAAATTTATGATGAGATTGCTACTTCATCTTCTCCAGTGTTGTGGTTACAGGCATGGACCACCACAGGCATCAGCTTTTAATGTGCAATGTTTAATTCAGTATTCCTTCTAGTTGCATCGAATACTAACACTTCTCCTCCTCCCATAATGATTGCACTTTCTTTCATCCAATTTTCTTAAATTTCTCAGATCATCTCATTTGAATCTGATATTAATGCCTTCAATATTTTAATATTTGTGTGCATTTATCTTAATTAATGGAAATACCAAGTAATGCAAGGAGCATCCCTGGTCTATCTTAAATGCATTTCAATATTGTAAATCCTAAAGGTGTTTGTTAGTATCAAAATATAATTTTGCACACTTTCCCTAATATGCACATTTGCATAAAGAAGTCATAGCATGCAGAGTTATACTAAACTTACATCAAATCAAATGAATAAACTCCACCCACATGAAACACCTACCTTAAATCAATGTTGACTTCGTGTGGTGGTACTCTGCTTTCTTGAAAATTGGTCTTTTTAATCAGAATTCAGTGTTGATAGCAAATAAGAATTGACTACCCCTCTCTATTCAGTGGCTTTATATAACATAAATCTTTAATATTTGATTTGAAAAAATCAGATGTATTTTAAAGTGAAAAAATACATTTTACTCTGAAAAAAAAAAAAAACTGAGGAAGGACCTGGTGATTTGGCTTAGGGGCAGACTCTTTGCCTTATCTGTACAAGACCTCGGGTTTGAATTCTGGCACCACAGAAAACAAAGTGAAGGAGGGACTTTCACACCTTATAAAGCTGTGGGACTTTGCGCTCCATGTAGATAATAAATCTCAGTGGAAATTTCTTGGCAAAAGGCACTATAAAAAATTCCCCTTGTGAGTACACTTCCTTATAATCTTCTTGTGAAGATAAAATCAAATAATAAACTTCAGTATGTGTTGTGGAGAATGCATTGGGGCTAAAACAGTTTAAAACAAACAAATAAATAAACAAAAAACATTTCTTTAAAAATCTCAGAAAATTGTCATGGTTCATGAGGAAAACCTAAGGATTATTATGGTATCAAAATCTGGCTATCTTTTATTTATACTTTCCTCCAAGTATTGTTCTTAAAATCCCTGCTGGGTTAATCATATAATAATCTTACATCTTTGTAAGAATGGAAGAGGCCAACGCATTCCAATATGATTTTTAAGAAACTAAAAGGCTGTTGTCTTAATATTTCTTTCACAATATCCTAGCATATTATCGACTTTTTACTTGATCGTACTTTGATGATACTAAAATTCTTCATTAAAAATAAAGTGCAATGGATAGTACATTCGGCTTCTAAAACTTAGAAACCCTGTATGTACGTATTATGTACATTGATGTTTCAATCATCCATTAATTTAGTCAATATTAAGCACACAGTATGGTCAACAGTTCTTTTTATTATTCTTCAAATGAACACTGAAAAACAATATCCCCAAAATTCCTTTGATGAGACATATTCTAAATCAGGGAATAGTTGTGTTTATTCTCACTGTATTGAAAGATCAAGTTCTAGAATAACAGGGGTGTAATGAAAATAATTTCAAATACTTTAAAATGATAAAACAAATCAAAATAATTTCGAGGAATGATTTCATATAACCCTTTCTGACCGGAAATTCTCGATCCTCCTACTTCCACCTCCCAATTTCTGGGATTACTTGTTGTGTCACTCGGGGTGGACTATCAGTTGGTTTGTAACATGGATCCCAGATATTTAAACTTATAAATCCTAAAGCCCTTTGAGAATGGACTTTGTGTGTGTGTGTGTGTGTATGTGTGTGTGTGTATACCTGTGCATACATGTGCATACCAATGTTATCCAATAGGAAATGATCATCCCTGAAAACACACATACAAATAACATTATACAGATTGAGCAGATTATATTTATATATTTAAGAATATACATGTGTATACATATATGTATGTAACAAAACTAATGAGGTCATGAATTTGAAAGAGAGCAAGGAGGAGTTTATGAGAGGTCTCGAAGGGAAAAATTATATAGTTACATTATAATCTCAAAAAAATAAAAGAAATAATAATATGCTTTTAAGTTTTCTCTTTGAGAGATTAATAAGACACACGAGGTTAGAATGTAGAATGCCAGCTGGGTGGCTAAGGGATGAATACACGTGGCCTCACCAAAGCTGTTACTCCTTGCCATATGGTAACGAGCCAGTGCTCATTAATTTTTGCTAAAATAATGGAGAGCATGTAATCAAGCTTCCAGCTTCATTGGGACCACAAACCACCAAAGGACTAGTTCTTCATTCTGAGTGACCCCAGAGATCAGTGCAGGGCCACAGTTCAGCTTCAGTGGGCTCCTAGGTCCACCAAGAGACTTGAGGCTGTGGCTTCATTATCTCACAGGTCATAATGTGTCAGGTTAGGTATTTTGACTTCTAAGGTTCCAGTGGTCATTGCGTGACCAGATGTCTGTGTTCTTGCAGTCTCAGAGGTTGGTTTGGGTGTACTTTTCCAAGCACAGCTCCCAGTGAGTACACAGATGTCAGTGAGACTCACATTTGGTATTCTGCCCCTAGAGTGCTCACAAACTCCAAAAGATTATGGGAGTTTTTACCTCTAAAACTCCATTTGACAACAATACCAAGTACCACCAGTCCCCATAGCTGAACTTCATGCAGTATCACCCTAGAAAGAGTGATAGAAAATAAAACAACCAAATAGAAAGGAAGAACAGAAGGTCAAAACTGAAAGACAAATTTATTCCAACCAATGTGCAAAACTTAAACAAAAACAAAACAAAACAAATAAAAACCTCAAGAAATGCAGCACAACTATGCCCATGACTCATCCACAAATAGCCACCGCCCATATAGTAGAGTCCAAAACAGAGATAAATGAAATATCTAAAAAAAAAATCAGTCTTACTTTTTTTTTTTGAACTAGATCTCAGCTTATTGTGGAAGTTTTTTTCTTCATCTGGTTGTCTGAGATTAGAATATAATCTGTTAAACATAAAATACTTAAATTTTTTGCTTAATGCATTCTAACGGTAATTCTATTTCTGTTGACAAATAGATAACTTTTACTGATTGATACTCTCTAGTCAAAGGTTGGTAAACTCTCAGTTATCCTTGTGAGTACGAGTATCAATGGGAAGAGTTGAAGTTCTGAATAAGGTTGATAAGCTTATCTATTTTTTTTAATTGTACATAAAATTTTATCTAGTAAACTTATTTCTAGGAATTTATGTTGACAGAAATATGTATGTACTGTGGGATATCTATTACAGTATTATATACAATGGTAAATTATGAGAAACATGTCAAAATTAAATACAGAAGTAATAGATTATGAAATTATTTGTAGACATTTCTATAATAATTAAAATGCTATTTTCTAGGCTAAAACTTTAGAAGCCAATATTATCATCATATTATAAAGCTACACTATAAATATGATTAAAATAAATTAGACCAATTTGTAAAAACATTATGCAATTGGAAATTATTTCTGACAGATCAACTCTTATAGTTTTTATAGGCCATTCATTTTTCTGCTTTGAAATGACAAAGGAAGGTTAACTTCAGCCAAAATAACACACAACCTAATCTCATAAGTTACACATTAAATGTTACTTGTTTTCAGTAGGTTTTGAAAACCTTACTACAGTCACACTCAACTAGAAATAAGTTGACAACCCCTGACTAAATTCAGAGAAAATAAATATTAGTCTTCTAAAATATACAGGACTCACCTCCCTAATGTGACCAAAAATTCAAATACCTCCAATATTCTCCCTTGAAGATATGTTAGCTTCACTCTGAGCAAAGAGCAACATTCCTTTGCATTTCTCAAGGCTATTACACTGAGATTCATCAGATACCTATAACACTTGCTGAAGTTACCCCTTAAATATTTCTATTTGACCAGCACAACTGTCCTTCCTTATCTTTTTTGATAACTTTTGGTTGAAAGTTGATTTTCTTCGATATTAGAATTGCTACGCCAGCTTGTTTCTTGGGACCATTTGCTTGGAAAATTGTTTTCCAAACTTTTACTCTGAGGTAGTGTCTGTCTTTGTAACTGAGGTGCATTTTCTGTATGCAGCAAAATGCTTTGTCCTGTTTACGTATACAGTCTCTTAGTCTATGAATGTTTATTGGGGAATTGAGTCCATTAATGTTAAAAGATACTAAGGAAAAGTGACTAATGATTCCTGTTATTTTTGATTTTATTTTTATGTTTGTGTGGCTATCTTCTTTTGGGTTTGTTGAAAGATTACTTTCTTGCTTTTTCTAGGGTGTAGTTTCTTTCCTTGTATTGGTGTTTTCCATCTGTTATTCTTTGTAGGGCTGGATTTGTGTAAATTTGGTTTTGTCATGAAATATCTTGTTTTCTCCGTCTCTGGTAATTGAGAGTTTTGCTGGGTATACTACTGTGGGCTGCATTTGTGTTCTCTAGCGTCTGTATGAGTTCTGCCCAGGATCTTCTAGCTTTCATAGTCTCTGGTGAGAAGTCTGGTTTAATTCTGATAGGTCTGCCTTTATATGTTACTTGACCTTTTTCCCTTACTGCTTTTAATATTCTTTCTTTGTTTAATGCATTTGGTATTTTGATTATTATGTGATGGGAGGAATTTCTTTTGTGGTCCAGTCTATATGAAGTTCTGTAGGCTTCCTGTATGTTTATGGGCATCTCTTTCTTTAGGTTAACAAAGTTTTCTTCTATAATTTTGTTGAAGATATTTACTGGCCCTTTAACTTGGGAATCTTCACTCTCTGCTATACCTATTATCCTTAGGTTTGGTCTTCTCATTGTGTCCTGGATTTTCTGGATGTTTTGGGTTAGGAGCTTTTTGCATTTTGCATTTTCTTTGACTGTTGTGTCAATGTTTTCTATGGTATCTTCTGCACCTGAGATTCTCTCTTCTATCTCTTTTATTGTGTTTATGATGCTTGTATCTATGACTCCTGATCTCTTTCCTAGGTTTTCAATCATCCCAGTTGTCTCCCTTTGTGATTTCTTTATTGTTTCTGTTTCCATTTTTAGATCCTGGATGGTTTTTCTCAATTCCTTCACCTGTTTGGTTGTGTTTTCCTGTAATTCTTTAAGGGATTTTTGTGTTTCATCTTTAAGGGTTTCTACCTGTTTACCTGTGTTCTCTTGTATTTCTTTAAGGGAGTTATTCATGTCCTTCTTAAAGTCCTCTATCATCATCATGAGAAGTGATTTTTAGATCCAAATCTTGCTTTTCTGGTGTGATGGTATATCCAGGATTTGCGATGGTGGGAGAACTGGGTTCTGATGATGCCAAGTAACCTTGGTTTTTGTTGTTTATGTTCTTACACTTGCCTCCTGCCATCTGGTTATCTCTAGAGCTACCTGCCCTCCCTATATCTGCCTGGAACCTGTCCTTCCTGTGATCCTGGTTGTGTCAGAACTCCTCAGAGACCAGCTGTCTCTGGGATCCTGTGATTCTGTGATCCTGTGATCCTGAGATCCTTGGTGTGACAGAGATCCTAGTGGTCAAGCTGCCTCTGCAACCTTGAGATCCTGGTGTGACCAAGCTCCTGGAATCCTGTGATCCTATCATCCTGGGCCTGTTAGAGCACCTGAGAGTTGAGCTTCCTCTGGGTGTTGTGTACTGGCTGAGGTGTTTGCACCCAAGGTCTGCTCAGGGCACCGGCCCAAAACTGAAGGAACCTGTGTCACTGGTCTGGCAGGCAGGGTTCCTGAGTCCCTGGATTCTGCTGGTTCCAGTTACTCCTGGTGTTGGGATCAGTCTTACTTTTTAGAGGAATTGCTGACCCTATAGAAGGTTCAAACAAACAGATAAACAAATTAAGAAAATCTATTCAAGACCTCCATAAGACAGTCTCTCTAAAGTGAATGAAATAGTAAATTGGAGATAAAAGTCCAAAATATAGCCCTATCCACTATCTTTCCACAACCCACCAGACCTAGTTAGGTCCCACATCCAGTGTTCTGTACTAGTCTAGTTGTCACTGCCTGTATCAGAGCTAACCTCTAGGCTTCTGGCAGGAACTGCCTTACCTGCCATCATTTACACATCACTTTTTCACTGTATCTAACCTCTCTAACCAGCAGTTTTTCCCATCTCCTTCTCCAAAGTCTAGCCTGATGAAACTCCCTGTCCACCCCATCCATGTTTTCTCCCCAATTCATCCAGGCTAGTCTGAGTTTAACATACAGCTTAGTCTGGCCTCTACTGCCTATACCACAAACAATTTCTAGACTTCAACAAGGACTCTCTCTACATATCCCTCAACCCATAGTTCTCTCCCAAGACATACCCAGCCTTTCCACCCAGCTATATCTACCCCTACACTCCAGGCTTCAATCAGGAAGCACATCTTGTATACAAGCCCAGTCCCCTCTATTTACCTGAGTTCATTCCATCATAGCCATCTTCAATCTCTGGGCCTAATCCACCCTCAAAGCCCCTCTTCTGCCCATAAATCCATCCATAACAGACTTAGAACTAACAAAAGGATTTCATATGCCCAGACATCATCACCAACACTATAAAGGATCAAACCAGTATCTTCTCTCTGAAACATACCAATCCTATAGATCTGTTTGTCAGTAAGAATTGCCTAGATAATCTTGAGAACACAGAATTTTTAAAAATCATAAACTCCATGAAGGAATTCAAGGAATTTAAAGAAGACACACAAAAAATATAACTCAATGAAATTAAGGAGAATAAACACCAGTAATGCTCACAAAAACACAGCACACGGTTGGTGGAAATGATGGAGACAATTGAGGACTTGAGAATAGAATTCAGTAAAGAGATAGCATTGACAAGGACTCAAGGTGAAACAAAGATGGAACTAGAAAACCCAATAACCCAACTAGAAACCCAAAAGAAAGCCTAACAAGTAGAACGAACCAAGCAGAAGATACAATGGCAAGACTTGAAGACAAAGCAGAGGATCTAGATCAAATAAGTAAGAAATATGAAATAATAACTTAAAATGTAAAAAGTGAACATTCAAGAAATGCGGGATACCATGGTAGGTGGAAGCTTCAAATTAAAGACATAGATGAGGAACAAGAATTCTGACTAAGTCCCATAGACCAGTTTGTTGACAAGATCATAGAAGAAAACTTTCCCAAACTAAGGAAAGACACACTGAATCAGGTACAGGAAACACAAAAGCACCAATCGGGCAAAAGCAGAAAAGAATTCCTCATGGAAAATCATAGTTAAAACACTAAATATACACAATAGAAAAGTGAATTGAAGGCTGCAAGAGAAAGAATGCAAGTCACGTAAAATCCATTAGAATAACAACTGATTTCTCAATGGAAACTATGAAAGTCAGACGATCCTGCAGCAATACTCTAAGTCCAAAGACTATGGTGGCCAGCCTAGACCCATATACGCAGGAAAAATATCTGCAATAACTGAAGAGAAATTTTGAACTTTTTATGAAATAAACAGCCTATATTTATAGAGCGAAATAAATCAATCTCTAGAAGATATTAAAATTAGCCCTATGAAGAAAATTTATTGCTCTAAGTACCTACATTAAAATTAGAAAGAACACCAACAAACAATGTAATCATACAATTCAAGAATTTAAAAACCAAACCCAAATCCAGTAGATAGCAAGAAACAATAAAACTCAAAGAAATTAATGGAATGGTGATTCTAAGAGGCAAGTTCAGCAAACTAAGAGTCTACACCGAAAACAGCTGGATAGATCTCATGTTTGAACTTAACAACATACCTGAGAAGAAATAACACCTGTTTGTTTGTTTGTTTGTTTGTATACAACAAACTAAACCTATAGGAAACAATATTTTGGGCTGGAGAGAGGAATAAGCATAGCAAAAACTGGAAAGAAATAATAAGCCATAATCATTAAAACATAAACAACAAAAATGACACCAAAATCAACAATATGATGACCACAATTAACACATACATTTCAACAATAACTTTTTAAAAACCAGTGGCCTCAATTATCTAATCATGGGATGACTAAATGGATCAATAAACAAATTCATAGCTACTGCTCCTGTTTTTAATCCCAGAACTCAGAGGAAGGTGGATCTCTGAGTTCAAAGCCAGCCAGATACAGAGAGTTCCAAGACGTCCAGGATTACACAGAGAAAACCTGCCTCAAAAACAAAAACAAACAAACAAAAAACAAAATAACAATAAACAAGAAGAAAGAAGGAGGAGGAGCAAACAAATAACAAAGAAAAAGAAACAAAGATCCTATGTTGTCTATGAGAAACACACCTTGGTCAGGGGATGTTGGAACATGTGTTTAATCCCAGCACTCAGAAAGCATAGGCAGAAGGATCTCAATGAATCTGAGGCCAGCAAGGTTTATATAGCTAGCTCCAAGATGCCAGGACTATAAAGATGCTTTCTAGAAAGAAAGAAAGAAAGAAAGAAAGAAAGAAAGAAAGAAAGAAAGAAAGAAAGAAAGAAAGAAAGAAAGAAAGAAAGAGTGAGAAAGCTAAAAGACACATCTTAGCTCTAAAGATGACATTGCCTCAGAGTAAAAGGTTAGATAAAAGCTCCCCAATCAAATGGAAGCAGGAAGTATGAAAGTGTCACTATCCTATTATCTGATAGAATAAAATAAAACTAAGCAGAAGAGACAAAGAAGGACTCTTCATTCTAACCAAAGAAACAGTTAACCAAAAAGACATTATTATCCTAAATATATATGCACCAAACTTTGGATTCCCAGTTGCATTTTAAAAAAAAAATCTATTACTGAATTTACAAACACAGATTAACATCAATCCATTAAAACTAGATGAATCCATACTCCACTTCTTCAATATACATGTCATCTAGAAAAAAATAAGCAGAGAAACATCAGAATTGACATCTTACATCAAATAGACTTAACAGATATCTACAGAATATTTCATCCAAACAACAAGCAATACACATTTTATTTAGCAGCACACAGATTTTCTAAAATAGACCACATCCTAGGACACAAAACAAATCTTTACAAATTAAAAAATGTTGAAATAATTCTATATATCTAGCTGATGAGACTGCAATAAAACTTAAAAATCCACAACAAACAAATCTCTAATAAGTTCATAAACTTGTAAAAATTAAACAACTCCTTACTAAGAAAAAGTCAAGAATGAAAAAGTTAATTCTGGAAGAAAAATATAGCACAACTTAATCTCTAGGACATTTTAAATTCGGCCCAATGAGAGAAATTTATTGCTCTAAATACCCTCCTTAAAATTATAAAGAGCACAAACAAACACACAAAACCCAAATCCAGTAGATGGCAAAAAATAATAAAAATGAGGGCAGAAATTAATGAAACAGCAATTCTAAGAGGTGAGTTCAACAAACTAAGAGTCTTCACCAAAACAAAACAAAAAAACTGGAAAGATCATATATTATTAACTTAACAACACACATGAAACCTCTAGAAAAGCAGAAAGAAATAATCCTCAACTGAGTAGATGGAAAAATATTACTCAAGCTCAGGTCTGAAATCAAAAACACATTCAAAGAATCACTGGAAGTTAAATCTCTGCTACAATCAACAAGATTAACAAAACTTTAGCCAAATTAACAAAAATATGGAGAGAGAATATCCAAATGAATAAAATTAGAGATGGAAAAAAAGGAAATATTACCAAAGGCAACAAGGCAATTCAGGGAATCATAAGGACATACTTCAAGTGTGTGTGTGTGTGTGTGTGTGTGTGTGTAAACAATTGATGAAACGGGGTGCCATCAACTCAAAAGAGAGCAAGGAGAGTATAAAAATTTGCAAGGGAGTAAAGGAAGGGAGAAATGATGCAATTATATTACAATCTCAAAACAAAAGATAATTTTTAAACCTCTATTCCATAAAACTGAAATAGAACCAGCAATTAAAGTTTCCCAACAACAAAGAACTTCAGGGCCAGATGAATTCAGCACAAAATTTAACCAGACCTTCAAAGAAGAACTAATGGCAGTAATCTTCAAATTGTTCTACAAATTATAATTTGAAGTATATATTTTCTAATTCCTTTTACAAAACCAGTATCAAACTAGTAACAAAACCACAGAACAACTCAACAAAAAAGGATTACTGTGAATCAATATCTCTTATGAACATAAATACAAAAGTTCTCAATAAAATTCCGGAAAACCTTCCTACCTAGGACAATAACACAACTGAAGTAGATCAAAGGAATACAAATTGGAAAGGAAAAAAACAAAGTATCTTTATTTGCAGATGACATGATAGTATATGCAAGTGAACCTAAAAATTCCACCAGAAAACTCCTGCAGCTGATAATCACTTTCAAAAAAGTAGCTGGATACAAAATTAACTCACAAAAATCAGTAGCTCTTCTATATACAAATAATAAATGGACTGAAAGAAATCAGGAAAACAATACCTTTTACAATACCTTTAAAATAATATAAAATACCTTGAAATTCTAACTGAGCAAGTGAAAGACTTAAATAATAAAAATTTCAAGTCAATGAAGAAAGAAATTGAGGAAGATATCAGAAGATGGAAGGATCTCCTGTGCTCATGCATCAGTAGGATTAACATAGTAAAAATGGCCATTCTACCAAAAGCAATCAACAGAGTCAATGCAATCCCCGTCAAAATTCCAACACAATTTTTCATGAATCTTGAAAGGACAATTTCTAGCCTCATATAGAAACAAACCAAATAATCCCAGATAGCTAAATAGCTAAAGAAGAAGAAGAAGAAGAAGAAGAAGAAGAAGAAGAAGAAGAAGAAGAAGAAGAAGAAGAAGAAGAAGAAGAAGAAGAAGAAGAAGAAGCGCAGCAACAGCAGCAGCAGCTATTTCTTCTTCTTCTTCTTCTTCTTCTTCTTCTTCTTCTTCTTCTTCTTCTTCTTCTTCTTCTTCTTCTTCTTCTTCTTCTCCTCCTCCTCCTCCTCCTCCTCCTCCTCCTCCTCCTCCTCCTCCTCCTCCTCCTCCTCCTCCTCTCCTCCTCCTCCTTCTTCTTCTTCTTCTTCTCCTTTTTCTTCAACAAATGGTAGTGGTCAAGTGAATGGCTGCATGTAGAAGAATGCAATGGATCCATATTTATCACCTTCCAGAAAACTCAACTTCAAGTGGATCAAAGACCTCAACATAAAACCAAATACACTGAACCTGATAAAACGAAGAGTGAGAAATAGCCTTGAACTCATTGGCAAGGGAAAGGACTTTCTGAACAAAACACCATTAGCCCAGGCATTAAGATCAACAATTAATAAATGGGATCTCATGAAACTGAAAAACAGTAAAGCAAAAGATAACATCATTTGGACAAAGTGGCAGCCTACAAAATGGATAAATATTTTTATCAATTCCACATCCAATAGAGGTCTAATATCCAAAATATACAAATCACTCAAGAAACTACATATCAAAAAATAAAATAATCCAATTAAAAATGGAGTACAAATAGATCTCAACAGAGAAATCTCAGTAGAAATCTCAAACAGCTGAGAAACAAAGAAATGTTCAACATCTCTAATCATTGGGAAATGCAAACCAAAACTACTTTGAGATTCCAACTTAACGCTGTCTAAGATGAATAAAAAAAGTGACAGCTCATGCTGAAGAGGCTATGGAGGAAGGGGAACATTCCTCCATTGCTGGTGGGAATCAATGAAATGGTACAGCCATCATGGAGCAATTCCTCAGGGAGATGGGAATCAGTCTACCCCAAGACCCAACTATGCCACTCCTAGGCATATACCCAAAGGATGCTCCAGCATACCACAAGGACACTTGCTCAACTATGTTCACACCAGCTTTATTTGTAATAGCCAGAAATTGGAAACAGCATAGATGCCCTTCAACAGAAGAATGGATAAAGAAAATGTGGTATATTTACACAATGAAGTATTATTGCTCAGCTTTTTTTTTAATGACATCATGAAATGGATGGAAGTAGAAAAAAATCATCCTGAGTGAGGGAACCCAGGCCTGGGTTAAATGTGGTATGTGTTCACTTATATATGGATATTAGCCACTAAATAAATAATATCCAAGCTACAATGCATAGACCCAGCGAGATTAGGAAGAGGAAGAGACCAGGAGGGATACATGAATCTTCCTAGAAGAAAGAAATACAATAGATTTTATAGGTTGAACTGCAGTGGGGAAAAATGGAACAGGAAGATTAGGTAGGGAAGGGGAGAAAATGTGGGGAGAGATAGCTAGAATTGAAGGGAATTTGAAGAGTGGTATGGAAATGTGGTGCAGTGGAAACTTTCTAAAGTATATGAGGTCTATCCTAATGTAGTCCTCAAATAATGGGGGAGACAGAATCCCAAAAGGCCATCTCTTGTCACCAAACAAAGTTTCCAGTACCTGGACTGGGTTAGATCCAATTGAGTTGTTGGTGAAAGGGTTCTGTAATGACTATTCCTTCTTGTCAACCTGACCATATCTGGAATGAACTACAATCCAAAATTGAAGGGCTCACCTGTGATTCAGATCTTGAAGCTGGAAGACTCAAGTTTCCTGGATCTGGGCATGGATATCTTGAGGCATAGTGTCCATGAAAAGCTTAGCCCCGGGCAAGGTAGTATACACCTTTAATCTCAAGAGACTGAAGCAAGGAGATCTCTGAGTTCAAGGTCAGCCTGGGACAAAGCAAGTCCCAGATCCAGGTATGGTAATATATACCTTTAATCTGGGCCACACCTTCTGCTGGAGGCCTGCATAAGGACATTGGAAGAAGGAAGATTCACTCTTCAACTGCTTGTACCTACTTCCCAGCACATCTGTTGGAGCCAACTTCTTCAGAATTCTAGCTTACAAAGAATACCAGCTGAAACAACTAGCCTCGTGGGACAGAACAACTACTAGATTCTTGGATTTTCCATCCACAGCTGCCCATTGTTGGGTTAGTTGGACTGCAGACTGTAAGTCATCACAATAAATTCCCTCAAGACAGAGAGACATTCCATAAGTTCTGTGATTCTAGAGAACTCTGATTAATACAGAGTCCCATGGTGGAAATCCCCAAATAGCCCAACTGTTGCTGAGACAATAAGTTACTCTCCAAAATCCAATAGAAATGCCCCATTGCTGAAGACAATACTTACACAACTTGTTGAACATGGAAAGGTTGATCTGGTATCTAAATAGAACCTTTGCCCATAAGTTCTAGTGTCTTTGGTACAGGAACAGACTCTGCAGACTACTAAAAGAGAAGTGAATAAATGAATACAGCCACAAAACCTTTGATCTACAATCTGTTCTGGCTGAAAAATATGCTAGGGCAACAGTGGCACAAAATTTGTGGGAGTGACCAACCAATGTCTGATTTGACTTAAGGCCCACTCCACAAGATGGAAGTCATATAGAACACTGCTTGGGTGACCAAGAACCAGAGACCAAGGGTAAAACCAAATACTACTGGGGAAAAAAAGGTGAAAAAATAACTCCTAATGATATTCTGCCATACTCATTCATCAGTGCCTTATTCAGCCATCATCAGAGCAACTTTCTCTTGCAGCAGATGGGGGGAAAATAAGAAGACCCACATACAGACATACAGAGAGAGAGAAGCCTTGGAACACTCAGCTCTAAATGGGATGTCTTCATCAAATCCTTCCCCTTAGAGCTCAGGAAACCCAATGGAAAAGGAGGCAGAATGAATGTAGGCACCAAAGGCATAGAGAACACCAGAACAAGTCTCTCTCAATCAACAGATTAAAGTCCATATGAACTCACAGATCATGAAGCAGCAAGCCCAGGGTCTTCATAGGTCTGTACCAGGTCCTCTGCATATATGTTATGCGTTTTGCTTTAGTGTTTTAACGGGCCTACTGATTGTATGAAAGAGTAGGTTTGATTCTTCTGCCTTCTCTTGGGCTTTTCCTTCAGTTGGTTTGCTTGTCCAACTTCAATGTGATGGTTTTTGTTTTATCTTATTATAATTTGTTTTGTTATGTTTTGTTGTTATCTCTTAGAAGCCTTTTCTTTTCTAGTGAGAAACAGAAAGGAAATAGATCCTGGAAGGGGGGAAGAGGACTGTGAGGAATAGAGGAAGGGGATACTATAATCAGAATATATTGTATAAGAAAAAGATTGATTTTTATTGGGGGAAAGGAATGCCAGAGATCACACATGCACAAGGGATTTGTTTTTAAAAATAAATAAATAAATAAATAAATAAATAAATAAATAAACAAACAAATAAATAAATAAATAAAAACAACCGTCCCTAATGCTATTTTTAATGGCCGACAGAACTAGGATCCATTTCGATCTTGTTGAGACTTTATAGGTGAGGCTTCTGACATTACTCGTAACAAAGTATTTGGCTTCCCTTCTCTCTACAATTTGTTATCTTCATGATAACATTCATTTTAAAAGATACTAACTGATTATTGTTTTCACTTCCATTTCCCTGGCTATTGCTAATGTTGAGACATATATCATGTCTGTCAGCCATGTTTATGTCTTCTTTTACAGTGTTTCACCAGACCCTCAAATATATTCTCCCATTCTGTGTATCTTCTCTTCTATTTTTCAGTTGCCTTTTTATCTGTGCGAAGGCTTGTTTTTCTGCTTAACATAATCCCTTTGGTATATCTTTTGTTTTCTTTTCTAGATGCTTCAAGTCAGATCCAGAGTTCCCTTATCTACACCAATGTCATAATCTCTCTATGTGCTTCCCCCATTACTTCCATCATCTTTCTTGGGTTTAAGTGTACTTTATTTTTATGTGGTGTGAGAGAAGCATGTTACTCTCCTTGTCTATGTGTCTGTGTTTATTCTTGTATCTGTTGTTTTGATTACTGTCGATTTGAAGTAGATCCTGAAGCAACTGGTGTGGAGTCTCCAAAATTGTATTAGTTCAAAATAACCTTCACTTTTTAAGATCTATCATGATATAATAAAAAAGGTTTAGGTTGTTTTTCTATTTTTGAAAGAATGTCATCTACCTTACAGCATGGAATACGTTGAGTCTGTAGATTGCTTTAGACAGTACGGCCATTTTACCAGCGTTGAGCCTTCTACTTATGAACATGACTATCTTTCCACTTTCATCTATGTATCTTATATCTTGCATTGGCATTTTCTAATTTTCATTATAGAGATTGTTTCACTTTGCTTAAAATTAGAATTTTGTGATTTTTATAGTTATGCTCAATGAGATCTTTTTGTTGTTTATTTCAGATGACTCCTTCTCAGAATATCAAAATGCATTGATTTTCAAAAAATTATTTAAATTTTGAAATTATGGTACAATTTGTGTCATTTTCTCCTTCATTTCCTTCTTACAAGCATCCCATAGACCCCTCCTTGCTCCCTTTGAAATTCTTGGACACTTTTCTCGTTAATTATTGTTACATAAACATACATAAAGGTACCATTAACACAAACTAAGCAGGTTGTATTTATGTATTTAGGAATGTTTGGTTCATCTATTTTTATACCATGCGACTTCACTCTGTTTATTTTTAGTTATGTCAAATGTAAAACTCTAAACTATGAAACAAATGCACAAACATAGAGATAATATTTTAAGACATTGGAATGTGCAGCTTTTTCAACAGCACCACAAACAAATGTATAGATAGATAAATGGGTCATATCAACCTAAAAATATCTGAAAAGCAAAGAAAATAATTATCTCAGTGAAGAGAGAACAGAAAGGATGGGAGAAATTGGTAAAACCATGCATTCAACAAGAAAAATACCCATAAAATACAGGTAAATCTAAAAATCCAATAGCATAACAAAAAATAATACCCAATCAAGCTAGATAGACACCATAAAAATATACAAATGTTTATTAAAATTTTCAATATTGCTAATTATCAAAGAAATACAATGTAATGTTATATCACTCAACCTATAATGGCAATTATCAAAACCAAAATATGACAGCTACTTACAATTATTATTGTCATTCGATTTTTTCCTATGTATCTTTTATAGTTTCTTAACAATTCACTATTCATAGTGAGATACAGTGTCACACTATGTAGTCTTATCTGACGTGAAACTAGATATGTAGAGTGAGCTGGATTCAAGATAATGTCAAGTTTTCTGCCTTTGCTTCCTGAATGCTAGCTAAGATTGTAGGAATGAGTAACCACTCCTGGCAGAAACATAATTTAATACAGTGTTTATGGAAAACAGTATAGAGGGTGTTCACAAAAACCTCAAATATAATTACTACATGAAAATGCTTTCTGTATCATCCATTGTATAAAAAATTCATATTTCCTAATATCTGTTTTAAACAAACAAGGAAACTTTATTGTCATTTAGTGTAAGTTACCAATTTTTAAAAATCACTTTTAGAATCACAGGATCACAGAGACAGCTGGACTCCAAGGAGTTCTGACACAACCAGGATCACAGGAGGGAGAGGCTCCAGTCAGAAACAGCAAGGGCCGGTAGCACTAGAGATAACCAGATGGCAAGAAGCAAGGGCAAGAACATAAATAACAGAAACCAAGGCTACTTGGCATCATCAGAACCCAATTCTTTCACTACAGTAAGTCCTGAATACTCAAAACACACCAGAGAAGCAAGGTTCATATTTAAAATCATATTTCATGATGATGATAGAAGACTTTCAGAAGGATAAAAATAACTCCCTTAAAGAAATACAGGAGAACACAAGTAAGCAAGTAGAAGCCTTTAAAGAGGAAACACAAAAATGCCTTAAAGAATCACAGGAAAACACAGCCAAACAGGTGAAGGAATTGAACAAAACCTTCCACAATCTAAAACTGGAAATAGAAACAATATAAAAAATCACAAAGGGAGACAACATGGAGATAGGAAACCTAGGAAGAAGATCAGGAGTCATAGATACAAACATCACCAACAGTCTCAGGTACAGAAGATATCATCAAAAACATTGACACAACAGTCAAAGAAAATGCAAAATGCAAAAGGCTCCTAATGCAAAACATCCAGGAAATCCAGGACACAATGAGAGGACCAAACCTAAGAATAATAGGTATAGAAGAGAGTTATGAATCCCAATTTAAAAGGGCAGTAAATACCTTCAATAAAATTACAGAAGAAAACTTCCATAACCTAAAGAAAGAGATGCCCATGAACATATAAGAACCCTACAGAACTCCAAGCACACTGAACCACAAAAGAAATTGCTCCTGTCATATAATAATCAAAACACCAAATGTACAAAACAAAGAAAGAATATTAAAAGCAGTAAGGGAAAAAGTCAAGTAACACATAAAGGCAGACCTATCAGAATTACACCAGACTTCTCACCACAGACTTTAAAAGCCAGAAGATCCTGAACAGATGTCATACAGACCCTAAGGGAACACAAATGCGAGCCCAGGCTATTATACCCAACAAAACTCTCAATTATCATAGATAGAGAAAACAAGATATTCCACAACAAAAACAAATTTACACAATATCTTTCCACAAATCCAGCCCTACAAAGGATAACAGATGGAAAACACCAACACAAGGAGGAAAACTACATACTAGACACAGCAGGAAAATAATGTTCTTTCAACAAACCCAAAAGAAGATAGCCACACAAACATAATTCCGCCTCTAACAACAAAAATAACAGAAAGCAACAATCACTTTTCCTTAATATCTCTTATCATCAAGGGACTCAATTCCCCAATAAAAATACATAGACAAACAGACTGAATACATAAACAGGACCCAGCATTTTGCCGTGTACAGGAAATGCACCTCTGTGACAAAGACAGACACTACCTCAGAGTAAAGGGCTAGAAAACAATTTTCCAAGCAAATAACCCCAAGAAACAAACTGAACTAGCCATTCTAATATCAAATAAAATCTACGTTCAACCAAAAGTTATCAAAAATGATAAGGAAGAACACTGCATACTCTTCAAAGGAAAAATCTACCAAGATGAACTCTCAATTCTGAACATTTATGCTCCAAATCCAAGGACACCCACATTCATAAAAGAAACTTTACTAAATCTCAAAGCACACATTGCACCTCACACAGTAATAATGGGAGACTTCAGCACTCCACTCTCATCAATAGACAGATCATGGAAACAGAAACTAAACAGAGACACAGTGAAACTAACAGAAGTTATGGACCAAATGAATTTAATAGATATCTATAGAACATTTCATCCTAAAACAAAAGAATACACCTTCTTCTCAGCACCTCATGGTACGTTCTCCAAAACTGACCATATATTTGGTCACAAAACAGGCCTCAACAGATACAAGAAGATTGATATAATCCCATGCATCTTGTCAGATCACCATGGATTAAGGCTGGTCTTCAATAAAAACAAAAACAACAGAAAGCCCACATATATGTGGAAGCTGAACAAGGCTCTACTCAATGATAACATAGTGAAGGAAGAAATAAAGAAAGAAAATAAAGACATTTTAGAATTTAATGAAAATGAAAGCACAGTGCCAGACAGTGGTCGCACACACCTTTAATCCCACCACTCGGGAGGTAGAGGCAGGCAGATTTCTGAGTTCGAGGCCAGCCTGGTCTACAGAGTGAGTTCCAGGAGAGCCAGGGTTATACAGAGAAACCATGTCTCAAAAAACCAAAAGAAAGAAAGAAAGAAAGAAAGAAAGGAAGGAAGGAAGGAAGGAAGGAAGGAAGGAAGGAAGGAAGGAAGGAAGGAAGGAAGGAAGAAAGAAAATGAAGGCACAACACACCAAAACTTATGGGATACAAGGAAAGCAGTGTTAAGAGGAAAACTCATACCTATAAGTGCCTCCAAAAAGAAATTGGAGAGATCATACACTGGCAGCTTGATGGCATATCTGAAAGCTCTAGAACAAAAAAAAAAAAAAAAAGCAAAAACACCCAAGCGGAGTAGAGGGCAGGAAATGATCAAAGTCAGGACTGAAATCAACCAAGTAGAAACAAAAATAACTATACAAAGAATCAACAAAAACAGGAGCTGGTTCTTTGAGAAAATCAACAAGATAGATAAACCCTTAGCCAGACTAACAGAGGGCACAGAGACATACCCAAATTAACAAAATCAGAAATAAAAAGGGAGACATAACAACAGAAACTGAGGAAATTCAAAAAATAATCAGATCCTACTACAAAAGCCTATACTCAACACAACTGGAAAATCTGGATGAAATAGAAATTTTTCTAGATGGATACCAGGAACCAAAGCTAAATCAGGATCAGAAAAACCATCTAAACAGTCCCATAACCCCTAAAGAAATAGAAGCAGTCATTAAAAGTCTCCCAACCAAAAAAAAAAAAAAAAAAAAAGAAGACCAGGACCAGATGGGTTTAGTGCAGAATTCTATCAGACCTTCAAATAAGACCTAATACCACTCTCAATTAATATAGATGGTGAAACCAAAATATTCCATGACAAAACCAAATTTACACAATATGTTTCCATAAATCCTGCCCTACAAAGGATATTAAATGGTAAACGTCAACTCAACGAGGGAAACCACACCCTAGAAAACACAAGAAAGTAATCTCTCAACAAACTGAAAAGAAGAGAGCCACACAAACTTAAAAGT
>CM052714.1:36963617-36994586 GCA_028551405.1 Uromys caudimaculatus
AGTGGAGCATGTGTCTTTATTACATGTTGGAGCATCTTCTGGGTATATGCCCAGGAGAGGTATAGCTGGGTCCTCAGGTAGTATTATTTCCATTTTTCTGAGGGTCCGCCAAACTGATTTCCAGAGTGGTTGTACCATCATGCTCACATCTTGAGAGTTCTCTGAACTCTTTCCACCCTTCAAAATTATTGGAATTTAAAGGGATAGTATTTTTATTTTTCCCTCTTATTAAAAATAGAATCTTTTCTCATAGGACATATCCTGGTTACAGTTTTCCCTTCCTCTACTCCTACCAGCTCCTCCCCACCTCCCTAACATCCAGATCCACTTCCTTTCTGTCTCTCATTAGAAAATAATAGGTTTCTAGAAGATAACATCCAAACGTAACAAAATAATAAAAAAAATCATATCGAGTTGGATAAGGCAAACCAACTGTTGTGGGAAATAATAAAAAAATGCACCATCCCGCGCTATTGCCGGCTACTCTCGGGCCCCAGTGACCCTGCTTCCTCCATGGTTAGCCCCAAGCAGTGACCGCCCATCTCACTTCTGTGGATTCTGCTCACATTCCCAGCCATTCCCCCTCCCCCCCTGTGATCAGTGGTCCCAAATCCCAATAATCCTGTAAAATCAAAACTCTAGAAGCTTGTAATTTATAAGTCAGATTCATATCAGTAAATTCTCACCCCACAAAATGCCCACACAATTAACTCAGAGCCAATTGATATTGATATAAATTGCTCACCTAGATAAGACCTATTGTCCTGTAATTATCCATCCCTTATAAGATGTTCATAGCTACCTGTGGCTATTTAAAGCCACATGAAATCTGGATGGGCTTTCTCTTCCTCCATCTTCCTTCCTTCCTTCTACCTGCCCCTGTCCCTGTCTCTGAAACTCTTAGCTCCACCTCACTTTTCCCTGTCCAATCACAGGCTTCTTTTTGTATTAATATTTAAATTAATTGGGGGAAAATTCTGCTACATTTCACCCTTTCCAGATTTAAAAAAAAAAAAAAACAAAAACAACTTTTCTCTCAAATATAAATTGAGCACAGCTATTACCATTTTGTAATTTATAAAGTACAAGATAGACATAATACCCAGTCCATCATTTTTGTCAATAAAATGGAACACTCTTTCATCTATCCTAACTTAAAAGACTTATAATTCTACACCTGACTTATGTCTTGGCTTTAGATTGTATGCCTGAGCACGTGGGCTAAGGGTTAAGTTACTGAACTATATATACCCTAGTACAGCAAGGAGAAACGCCAGCTCAACATTACTACTATTTAGTTCCACTTGAACATTCTAAATACTTCTACTGAATGAAAGCTGGTCATTAAAAACAAAGTCAAAACAATAACTAACCCAGATGCACCAATCCCCAAAGAGAAGCAAAACAATAACTAACCCAGATACATCAATCCCTAAACAGAAGCAAAACAATAAGTAAGCCAGATGTATCAGTCCCCAAACAGAAGCACAAGAAACATGAAAAAACAAAGCAATATGACTTCTCTGATAATTACTAATTCCAGGGACTCCAATGAATTAAAGGAAATTTCTGACAAAAAATTCCAAAGAATAATTATAAGAATATTCAATAAAATAAAGACACACATAAATTCCTTGGTGGATTTAAAAGCAACACAAACAAACAGATGAAATAAGGAAGTCAATGCAGGATGTAAAAGGGGAACTCAATAAAGAGAAATAAATTGAAATTTTGGAAATAAAACTTCAATAAATCACACAAAAATCCAGTAAAAAAATCTTATCAACTAGAAGATAGAATGTGGGGTCTTGAAGCCAAGGTACGTGAGTTCTAACATTCAGTCAATGAAAAGACTAAACCTAAGAATCAAGAATATGTTCAAGACTGATGCAAAGAAAATATATTTGACAAAACCATATTCATTTCCTTAAATCCTCAGAAAGATACAGACATACAGAGGACATACAGGAGACCTTTAAAATTATAAACAATTGTGACCAGAGAGGACCTTTGCCACATCATATTAAAATTAAACTACTAAATACATAGAACATAGAATATAGAGAGCTTCAAGAGTGAGTCCATCAGAGGCAAACCCATCAAAATCACATTCAATCCTCAACAGAAGCCATAGAAGTCAGGAGGGCATGGGATTATATATTATCTCCATGGAGAGACAATATCTGAGATATACATATGTTTACATGTATACGTATACAGGCATATACATACAAACACAAATGCACAACCCAACACAATGATAGTATGTGTTGTGTATTGGTTAGATTTTTTTTTTTTTTTTTTGCCAATTTGTCATAGCCAGGATCATCTGAGAAGAGAGAACTTCAATTGAGAAAATCTCTCCATTAAATTTACGTGCAGAGAGACAAATCTGTGGAGCATTTTCTTAAATTTTTTGAGATTACATCATTTTCCTCTTCCCTTTCTTCTCCTCAGATCTACCCATATACCCGTCCTTGCTCTTTTCAAAATTTATGACATCTTTTTCATTGTTACTGCCTCCATATATTCCTAAATATAAGCTACTCAGTCTATGTAATTTTAACCATATCTGTATTTCAGCACTGACCATTTGATAATGAATAATCAGACGGTGTGCTCTTCCCTAGTGGGATTGTTTTTCCCACTCCCAGCATGCATTAGTTGCCTATAGTTCTTCCCCCCCAATACAATGCAGTCCAATCACTCTCTCTTTTCATTCCTCCCAGGTCCACTCTCCCACCCTGCACTCTCCCCCCCCCAGAAGAAAATGCACCAAGTCCAATTTGGGTTGCCCATATATTCACCGGAACATGGTCAAGCGTCCAGTGTACAGTTCCTTGAAGATAACTGAGTCCTTCCCCATCCTTCCACCCCCACTGGAAGCCATTGATTCTGAAGAGCTACACTTCAGCATCTTTATCTCAAATTTTGAGGACTCTTGTCAGTGGATCCCTATCTAGATTGCTTCTTTGTTTGTATTTTTTTTTAGGTGGGGGTAGGGGGGAGAAATTGCCACAAAAGTCTTCAAAGTCCTTCATTCTCAAGTATGAGTCTGCAGTCATTAATACTATTGCAAAAGAAGCTTCCTTGTCTATAACAGCCAGCAGCAGCATGGATCATAAACATCCATATGGTTTCCGGTAGCAGCATGGACCATGGACATGAACATGGCCCTCAGGGCTATCACAGATCAGGTACCTCAACATGGCCTAACGCAGCAGCCTAGGCTACAGACATTCACGTGTTCTCTGAAGGTAACATGGATCATGAACATCAAAATGGTTTCAGGCAACAGTTCAGATCATGGATACCAACATGTCCTCCAGAATCTCAACATCAACACAGCCTCAGCAGGCCCCAGGCCACACACATCAACCTGGCAGCAATATGGATCATTGAACATCAACATGGTCCCTGGTTGCAGTGTGGACCATGGACACCAGCTTGGCCTCTGTCAGCAGCAATACATGGAAGTCTTTCAAGGGGGCTTAATTCAGATGAGCCATTCTTCATCTCTGATAACTTATTTTTGATCAGAACCAAGGTAATCCTGTGGCTAGGCAGGACATTTGCAGGAAGAGCCTGTGTGAACTCCAAGCTGCTGCACACTACCTTGCTGGCCCCTCTAAGCAATGATGTGCTCCCCGTTCCCACCTCTCCATCTCATTTATCCATCAAAATGGCATTGCAAAAACTCATCTCCATATCCTGTTGTTGTCCAGAGTCAGTGTGACCTTGAGGCTGGCTAACACCTCTGGGGGCAGAATCTGCTTGACCTCCAGACTGTTGCATACCTCCTGCTCTTGGAGCCAGCCTCCATTGCTTGACCATCTTGCTTGTAGCCTGCAGGCAGCACAAGCTGCAGCAGCTCCATGCAGAGTGAGGACTGGAGCCACTTAACAAAAACATATTCCCCTGTCCTTTGCTTTGTAGCCACCGCATCTCTAGTTTTGCTTCTCTTCACCAGGTGTGAGTCCTGCTCTGTCTTCTTTTTCTCCAATTTCATGAGACTGCTTTTGTTTTTGAGACAGAATTTCTCTGTGTAGTCTACCTGGCTGTCCTGGAGCTCACCCTATAGACCAGACTAACTTCGAGCTCAGATCCACCGGCTTCCACTTGCATATCCGTGTTTATTATAGTGATGTTCACAGATACCATGATATGGGATTAGCCTAAGTGTCAATTAACAAATAACAGCTAAAGAAAATGTGCTATATATATACATGATCATATTAAATGAAGCCAGACTCAGGAAGACAACTATTACCTGTTTTCTCTCATCTGTGGATCCCAGATTTTATGCTTGTATATGTAATACTTTCTATAAATGTTATAATTCATAGAAAAGGTAGAATCATGTATGATGTGAAAGCAAAGGGCACCATGGGAAGGATGAAGACTATTGGCAGGAGACAAAGAGGAAAGGAAAAGAAAGGGGCGTGTGTACAGGAAACAAAGATGATCAAAATATGTCATGTACTTGAAAGAAAATGCTTTTGTGAAATCAGTACTTTTTATGATAGATATACACTAATAAAAATGGGGATGGGCCAAAAATGACTGCAGATATGTCTAGCAAATGCAAGATGTAAGCATCACTTTTCATCCTCATGAAAGCCATGGCAAAGATTTCCAAATATGTCTGTTTTTTAAAGCCTCTAATTTACAAACTGGTTCCAAAAGCAAAATGAAAACAAAGAACATTCATTTCCTTGTCAAACAAATGGTTCTGGGAACACTGTTTTGTAAACTACCCACACACGTTGCAAACAACAAGGCACACAGCTGTGGTAGCACACACCTGTAGTTCTAGCAGCCTAAGTCAGGAGGATGGCTGTAAACGAGATGAGCCTGCGCTATATGGCAAGACATGATCCAGAATAAAACAAAATAAAATGAAAACAAAAACGTCAATTAAAACAAAAAGTTCAAATTTCCTCATCCAACAGTTGGTCCAAGAGCTTTATCTCAAACCTGGCCACAAGATAAGCACTGGGAACCAAAACTGCCTACATTAGCAGGAAGCTACATAATACAGAGAGGAAAACAATTAAAGTCATTTGCAGCTTTGATCATCACACCTCACTTTCTCTACAATAATATGACACTTTACAGAAAAGGTAGAATCAAAGCTAGAAAATATGCAGATGCATGTGGTATGTGAGCAAAGCATGTTGGAGCACAGGGTGTGTTTATAATGCGGAACAAAATCCATTCCTTGCTGTCAGGAGTCATTTAAATCTATGAGATTGGTGTTGTACAAAGACAGTCTCGTGTCACCATCACCTGGTTGGTGGTCAGCATGGCTTCTTACCAGGGAAGGAATTCTCCAGCACATGGCTGTGCACATTGGAGCACAGCATGTGTACCAGCATGCAGGATGACTTGTGAACATTTCTGAAATACGGGCCCTTGGGATGGCTCAGTGGGTAAAGCATTTGCTACAGGTGCCTGATGTCCTGAGTTCAGTCCCCAGAACCTATGTTAAGATGGAAGGAGAAAACCGACTCCACAAAGTTGTCCTCTGACTTCCACAGGCATCTCTCTCTCTCTCTCTCTCTCTCTCTCTCTCTCTCTCTCTCTCTCTCTCTCTCTCTCTCACACACACACACACACACACACACACACACCAAGTTGTAGAACGGGAGGAAAGGGAACGGAGAAGTGATTTAAGTATGCTCCAGCAACTCCCGAGTTCCAGGTGTTCCCTCAAAAACCTGCATTCTGGACAGTTTCAAAGTGACTAGCTCCAGATGGTCCAGCCTCACAGATTGACCCAACATTGTCTCTACTTCCCTAGCCCCAAATGGTCCTGTAGAGCCTGGACAGAGGGGGACAACCTGCTCTTCCCAGACTTGTTCTGCATTCCAGTTCCCTTGGGTCCCCAATGACAATGGCCTGATATCAGCAGAAAGTAGTCATTGAAGATTACCAATCAACACTTATCATTCATTTATTATCAACAAAAGGTTGGGATGTTAAGTTTCAAACCCGAGACAAAAGGCTGGGGCATCTATTCAATATATCAAAGTGGACCTGGCTGTCAGCTTCTCCCAGTATCCCTCAGTCCGTACCTGTTCCAGAGCCTTCTTGGCTGGCATGCTCTGCCCCCTTCTTTAAACTTCTCAGCACAGAGGCTGGGCTGCTTTTCCCTAAAATACTCTATATAGTTGAGTCATTTTGGTTACCTATCCTTTTTTGGGTCTCCTGGCTGCTGTACCATTTCCCCCTCTCTTCCCCGCCCTCTCCCTTCCCCTTCTTCTCAAATGGCTCAGGGTCCTGTCTACTCTGGACTCTCGCAGATGTCTCTGCCTCTGGCTATGCTCTCCCTTTTATCTACAATAAACTTTCTCCTCCACCATACCTAGAAGCAGTCATGTCCTTTCCTTTTAATTTCTTTTTTTTATTCAGAGTCTCAAAAAATAAAAGAAATAACAATAAAAAAGAATTAAAAATAAAAAAGCGTAAAGCAAATTTTCTGAAATATATGTGTCTGAAACAAATATTGTGAACAGAATAAAAGTAGAATGCAGAGTTAGAAGAATCTAGGTAGCTGTCAGGGAACCATGTGTAAGAACCATTATTATTATTATTATTATTATTATTATTATTATTATTGTTATTATTATTATCATCATAGCTTCTAAGCCAATGATTGTCAACCTTCCTAATGCTGTAACCCTCTAATACAGTTCCTCATGTTGTGACCTGCCAACCATAAAATTATTTTTGTTGTTACTTCATAACTGCAATTTTGCTACTGTTATGAATCATAATGCAAATATCCGTGTTTTCTGATGGTCTTAGGAAACCCCTGAGAAAGGGTCATTTGACATCCCCAAAAGGGTTGAGAACCTCTGCTCTAAACTTTCCTTACTTTTGGGAGGTCTGACACTAATGACTCCATTCTTGATGGTTTTAAGATAAGGTCTGTTGTGGTTGACCTCCAGTTTATAATCCTCCTGTTTCAGTTTTCCAAGAACTAGAATTATAGGCAAGCACCACCATACCCGGTGTGACTTTGTCCTGATTCTGACATCTTCCTCCATTTGTCTCTGAAGAATAATCTCCCTGATTACCCATCTGACGGTCTCCTGATAAACCATCTGCCCCATCCCTGGTTGCCAGGCTGAGATTTGTCTGTTGGGCTGATATGATCCCACGTTCAGGAGGAAAGGACAGGGGACAGTTAGCTGTCAAGGAGTTAATTAGTATTCCCCCTAAAACTATCAAAACCATCCCTTTAGGGTCAGTTTTAAACAATTAAGAGAAATAGAAGAAATGGTTCTTTGGTCAGGTCTATATGGAGTCTAGTTTTGAATTTTGTCTGACATATGGGTGATATCAGATATATCAGCTATAAATGAACAAGCAAAAGACAAACAAACCATTGCTTAGGTTTCTCTATTGAAGCTGAGTCTCTGTAGACTCCCACTGGACAGCAGCCACTGTTACAACTCCACAAGTGGAGTACACAACACAACCAAACATTTAAGGAAAACTAGTTGGAAAATAGAATACTTACCTATACCTGTACTTTTCAGGTGGACAATGTCCAATGCTTATAATGATTAAAGGTACTTCTTGGAGTGCATACAGTTGGAGGAATGTCTAAGTATCCTTGTTACAAGAAAGAGTACTTACAATGCAACCAGGAACATGATTATAGGCCTGGGAAAGGTTAGTATCATTAACAATTCTGGTTTGGAGGACACCAGCTTCATAACATGATTTTGGGGGAAGTATTACATTGTAGAAGTCATATGTAATTGCAAAAGATTTAAACACATGTTGGTGACAGTTAGTATCACTGCACAGAGGAGCTGTACTGAAGTGTGTGTGTGTGTGTGTGTGTGTGAGAGAGAGAGAGAGAGAGAGAGAGAGAGAGAGAGAGAAAGAGAGAGAGAGAGACAGACAGACAGACAGACAGACAGAAACAGAGAGACAGAAAGAGATAGAGACACAGAGAGACAGAGACAGAGAATGGCAGAGAGAGACAAGGAAAGACACACAGAGAGACAAAGATAGACATGCAGAGAAACTATGTAGCCCTAGATGGTCTGCACCTTGCTGTGTGGATCAGGCTGGTCTCAAACTTACAGAGACCCATTTGCCTCTGTCACTGCCTCTTAAGGACTAGGACTGACACTTCAAGACAGGATATTATAGAATCCAGATGGGTCTCAAGTTCACTATGTAACCAAGGCTGGCCTTGAACTTTCGTGTGTGTGTGTATGTGTGTGTGTGTGTGTGTGTGTGTGTACTGGAGATTCATCAGCTGGCCATATTAGCTGGCCAGTGATTTGCTGGGATCTCCTGTTCCTGTCCCAGCAGCTCTGGGGTTACAGATATGTGCTGCAATGCTTGGACTTATGGGTAGGCACTAGTGATCTGGGTTCAGGCCCTCACACTTTGACAGTAAGCACAAAATGAGCCACTCACTTAGTCCAAATGCATCTTGTATATGCAACAACAAAATGCTATTTTGTTCTAGGTAAATAGATGCTTGTTAATATCTTTACCTACTGAGTCATCTGTCCAGAGAATTCCTCAACTGAAGTTCCCTCTTCCCAGGTGTGTCAAGCTTTTAAATAAGGCTGCTTAAATTGCAGGTTAAAACATATAGATACAGACCTTTCTAGGAGAGAGTGTTTCACAGCAGACTTCCTGGTATTCTGGCTCTAGCAATCTTTCCATCCCCCTTCAGCAGTGTTCCCTGAGCCACAGAAGCAGGTGCTGTGGTATAGATGATAGAAGTATAGATGTGTGTGATATAGATGATGTAAGTATAGATGTGTGTGATATAGAAGATAGAAGTATAGATGTGTGTGATATAGACGATGTAAGTATAGATGTGTGTGATATAGGTGATGTAAGTATAGATGTGTGTGATATAGACGATGTAAGTATAGATGTGTGTGATATAGACGATGTAAGTATAGATGTGTGTGATATAGGTGATGTAAGTATAGATGTGTGTGATATAGATGATATAAATATAGATGTGGATATGATGTAGATAATATAAGTATAGATGAGTGTGCTATAGATGCTGTAGATGCTAGAAGTGTAGCTGTGACTGTGATATAGGTGGGGCTGGGATCCTCTGATATGTAGATCTCTGCCTTGTGTCCAGTTGTGGATTTCTATGATGTTCTCTATTTGCTGTAAAGAGACATTTCTTTGATGAGGAGTGGCAATTACTCTGACCAATTGGTATAAGGATAAGATTTAGAGCGTAGTAAAGAATTATGCTGCTCCAGCACAGTGGTGGTAGTAGATTCTTTTCTAAGGTCCATGACCTCATAGCCCCAGGAAGCTGACTAGGTTTCCAGTATCAGACAAGATTTGCCGCCTGATGATTGGACCTTAAGTCCAATTAGACAGCTGGTGGTTGCCACCAAAGTGTGAGTGAGTGCTACTTACTGCGTCTTTATGCATATCTTGCCATGCTGCTAATTGTAATTGTCAAGGTTCATGGGTGTTGCAGCTGGGCATGACTATTTAACTGCTTCCCTCCCTCGGTGGCTTGTGTGTTAGTCAGGGTTCTCTAGAGGAACAGAGAATAGAATAGAAATACATATATTCAACTGAACACAAGACAGAGATCAACATATCAAGGGGAGCCCATCCCCATCTGTATAACACACACACGCACACACATACACACACACACACACGTATGTATGTGTATATGTGTGTGTATTAATATGCAGTTACATGTAGGTATATGGGATTTATTAGGCCCTTATAGTTCAACAATGGCTGTCTACTAGTAGAAAATTTGAAAATCCAGTAGTTGTTTAGTCCACAAGTCTGAATTTCTCAGCTGGTTGTCTTCAGTATATGCTGGAATCGTGGAGACGTATGTTTTAATGACAATGAGAAATGCACTTACCAGCCAGAGTGAGGGTAAGTAGGCAAAGAGAACGAGCTTTCTCTTCCCATGCCCTTTATATAGGCTGCCGCCAGAATGTATGTCTCAGGTTGGGGTGGAGCTCCTCATCCCAAAAGATGCGGATTAAAGGTGCTTCTTCTCACTCCGAAAGACCCAGATTATTATTCACATGATTTATTTAAGACAAAATTCCTCACAGGTGTATCCAGCTTCTTAGGTTTTAGCTAATTCTGGATGTAGTCAAATTGACAGCCAGGAACAGTAATTGCAACTTACATAGTATTTTCTAGAATCATGAAAGCTAGACCAGACCACAGGAAAGAGGCTTTCAGGTCAGAGCCAGTTCAAATCATCAGAGTCCCGAGTCCTAATTTTGCGGTGTCTTCAGCAATTGGGTCCCATCCTCAACCTGAGAGTCAACCAAGGGCTACACCTACATTGTTTTTGGAGTCACTTGGAGTACTCTAACCGGCTATTCAAAAAGACGTTTCTCATGCTTGAGGTTTTTGTTTGTCTACGGTTCTTGTGAGGAGTATTGTCAGCCTGAGTGGCTTAACTTCCTGACAGAGAGAGAGAGAGAGAGAAAATGTGTGTACATACATTCATGTGTTGAGTATAATTTTAGATAAATATAAAACAATATGATAATACGATTCCTTGAGGTTTTATCAAACTATCTTGGTCTTACTTGTCCCTCATTTCTTCTCCTTTTGTACTGACCACTCCTCCCTTCTCCCTGGTTGGATCTGGCTCTCTATTACCCTCTTTCCTACTTCCTATCACCTGAAGCCTGCTATTCCCCTCCCAAATAGCACTCTCTATATCACGATTCCTTCATACTTTCCTGGTTTCTGCAGTTACTCCACAGATAAGAAAGAAGGTGCAGTATTTATCTTTCTGAGTCTGGGTTACCTTGCTCAATATAATCTTTTCTAGGTTCATCATTTTATGCAAATTCGTGTTTCTTTACAGCTGAATAATAAGTACTCAATTGTGTATATGCACCACATTTGCATTGTCATCAATTGAAGGACATTTAAGTTGTTTACACTTCCTGGCTATTATGAATAGGATGGGCAGTGAACATGGTTGAGCAAGTATCTGTGGAGTAGTTGAGTCCTTCCCAAGGAGCAGTATAGCTAGGTCATATGGTAGATTTATTTTTAGTTTTTTTTTTTTTTTTTTTTTTTTTTTTTTTTTTTTTTTTTTTTTTTTTTTTTTTTTTTTTTTTTTTTTTTTTTTTTTTTTAGGATTTCCCATAGTGATTTTGAGAGTGTTTGCAGCAATTTGTATTCCCTCCATAAGTAAAAGAAAGATCTTTCCACAACCTCATCAGGATTTGCTTTTCTGTTTCTACATCATAAAGGTTTGTCATCTAGCTTAAAACCAATTTTAACATTTTTATTTAATTGTGTGTGTGTTACACAGATTTAAAATTTATGAACATTACTACATTCAGTTGCTCATTTCTGTAGTAAAATTGCTGACCAATGACCACCAGAGGCCAGTAGACTGCTCTGTGATAAGTGTGTGCATTTCTACTTCCATAAACAAATGTCAGAACAGTCAGTAGTATTTGTTCTCAATTCTGGTCATAACAGCAATAAATGTTATTGTAAGTGACACACTGTAAATGACATAGTCAAACATAAACAACTCGAAAAGAGATCCCTTTCCCACCTCTGAGAATTACAGGGGAATTTACAAACCACGGTTACATTAAATGTATATAAACATGGAAAACAATAGAAACCATGGAGGAAAGCACTCAGAAATCCCTTCTTAAGCCTCTTTAAATTCTGATTCTCTTTAGAGACTAGGATAGTGCACACTGGTTGCTTATGTATGCAAGAGGCAGTGAGGTTGGATAGCTCATTCTTCAGAATTCTGCACAATGAGCCATCCTTACACTATAGCTGCTGAACTTAGAGGAGCATTTGAGATGTGAATAGAATCACAATACTTGCCCACCTAAATTGACTTTCTTGATTAATTATGTCAGATACAAGGACTCCTTTTAACTTGAATTTTAACACTTTCCTCTGTTGTAACACAAAGAATTTTGCTTTCCTTCCTGTTTATTTTAAGGAATGTTTTGTGATTCTTAGCTGAAAATATTTTAAGAAAAATTGTAAGGCCTTTTCTTCAAATGAACTCTTGAATCCTATTCTTTGTGGCTGAGCAGCATAGCTGTAAAGTTATGATGGGTTTGACAACAAAATAGAGAAGTCATCTCCGGGCAGCTCTTGACATGTTTTGAAATGAATAACATAACTGGGATAGAAGATAGTGTCATTCCTGACCTCGGCAAAGCGTCACTGCCCTAGTGGGAATTAATTTGTGAAAGGTAAAAAAACAAAGGTCTTCAGAGAAGCCCTCCTTTCAGACCTTCCTTCTCTTATTTTTAACCTGCATTATCTTAAGGCTAAATGAAATGCAGGTCTATCCCAGATGGCCTGTATACAGACAGTAACCACATTCCTTAACTAAATGTCCAGACAACTGGTTTACCTGTGAGACTATTTGAAATTGAGGCATTAACTTCAGTTTTGGTATGAATTTATAGAAAGCAGGGGCTATGACTTGGCACAACCATTAAGAATCTGAATTTATACACTGTCTGAAGGGAGTGCCTGTAATAGCTCTAGTTTATTCCTGAGCAGGCCTTTGGGAATGAGAGATAGATACCTTCTGTGAGAGCAATTCTTGGTTGTCAGTTTGACTGCATTTGAAATAAGCTAGAACCCAAGCTGCAGGACATTCCAGTGAGGGATTTTTCTTAATCAGATTATTTGAGTCAGGATGATTTACTTTAAATTGGCCACACTTTCTGGTTGCAGCCCAGATAAAAGGATATGGAAGACGAGAACTTTGCTTTTTTGCTTTTTTGCCCTTATTCTCATTGGTAAGTTCATCTGTCAGGTTGTTGCCAACATTTTTAAGATTCTAAAACAGACTAAAGACCAGCAGCTCTCTAGGAATCCATGAGAACTCCAGACTGGAATTTCTGAGACATTGAGCTTCACAGACTGAACAGCTACCAGATTCTCAGGCTTTCCACTGTTTGAGAGTCACTGACAAACTTCTAGGAGGAAATCTTGTAACACAGTATAACATCTACTCTCTCTCTCTCTCTCTCTCTCTCTCTCTCTCTCTCTCTCTCTCTGTGTGTGTGTGTGTGTGTGTGTGTGTGTGAGAGAGAGAGAGAGAGAGAGAGAGAGAGAGAGAGAGAGAGAGAGAGAGATTCTATCAATTCTGTTCCTTTAAAGAACCCTGACTAATACACCCTTTTTTCAGGAGTCTTCAAAAGTCCTGCTTCAAGATCTACAGATGAGAAGCTGTTAGGAACTGGGGGAAAGTACCACAGGGGTGTGCTGATTTATGAGGACCCAGGGCAGTGGCTCCCTAGACAGCAGAACCTTTTCCTTGGCCTCTGAGCTTTAGAACCCCCTCCTCTACTCTTCTGATTCACCACCACACATCTTCTGTAAGCCCAAGGGTACAGGGACCTACATTTCTAGTACCTTCATTTCCATTTTCCATCATACTTTGGACACTGGGATCCAGAATCCTTGCCGATATGCTTCTGGGACTGTGGAGGCTTCTTGCCTTGCTCATCTTCTCAACACTTGTGCTTCTTTGACCCAGACGGGATTGAGTTAGGTACTTGTTTCTTTGGCACAACAGACACAGGTTAATGGAGGAAAGAGTTACTTTAACTCCCAGTTTGAGGACAGTTTTAGCCATCGTGGTAGGGAGGATGTGGTGGCTGGAGTGGCTTATTTCATGAAGACAGGAACTTTTCATATGACAACAGACAGAGGAAGAGCATCCAGGCCAGAACCAGAGATGGGTCTGAATTTCAAGACCTATTCCTAGTGGCTTCTTTTCTCCCGCTAAGTACCATGTCCCAGAGGTTCCATAAATTTCTAAAATAGCACCATCAGCAGGAACCATGTCTGTGGATAACTTGTGCAGGTAACATTTCACATTCAAATATAACACTGGCTGTTCATAGGATTCTGGGAGGGGCTCTGTAGTGAGTCTATATTCCAATGGACTCCAAACTACACTACCATGTCATCACAAAGGTATGCTTATTGAGGCATCAGAATAGAACATATGTACTTTACATAGCACCTTGTTTGCTTAATTTATGCTTTGTATAGATTTAATCTTATATTCATTCTATACATTAGTCTTTATTGCATGTTCTTCTGGACCCTGCATTTAGTTTCATTGCTGCTGAAAATATAAATCAGTGCAACTTCTCTAGGAAAATCAGGGTCTCTGAAAATAAGACATGGATGTGTACTCTTTTGCTCTATTTTGGGCATTTATTTTCCATATAGATGCGTTGTGATGGGCCATCTTCACATCTTCATTGTTAATTTGCCTAGATTTAGATACACCAAGGAAACATGCCTGGGTGTGTCTATAAGAGTTTCTCCAGAGGATCATCTGAAGATGGAGGTCTGACTCTGTGGGCAGCACTATTCCACAAACTGGGGTAGCAAGATGAATAAAGAGAAGGAATGGACAGATGGTTCAATAGTTAATAGCATTTGCTGCTTTTCGAGAGGAAGAGCAATTCTCGGGACACACATGGCAGCTCGTGACCATCTGTAGCTCCAGTTCCAGGAGACCTGATACCATCTTCTGGTACCTCCAAGGGTACCAGCCATGCATGTGGCACACAGGCATACACATAGGCAAAATACTTGCATGCATACAATAATAAAAAAAAGTTGTTGAAAAGAAGGAGAAATTGGGATGAACACCAGCACTCATCTCACTCTGCTTCCTGACTGCAGCTGCAATGTGACCAGATGCCTCAATGTCCAGTAATCATGACTCTCCTCCATGATGATAGTATTACTGGTCAAACTGTGAGCCAAAATAAACAATTCCTCCCTTAAGTTGTTTCTTGTGAGTATTTGGTCACAGCAACAAGGAAAAGCAACCTATATGCGTTTGTGCAAATATAAACAGATATCCAACATGATTCTGAAACAGTTGAAAGCAACCCAAGTGTCCATCAGTAAGGGGTTAGTTAAATGAGTTAAAGTCTAACTCTGGGAGGGAATGATGCAGATAGAAGATATGGAAGATCTCTGCTTTTGTGGAATGGCAACCGTGGAAACACGGTTGTCATTCATTCCTAAAAACAACAGTAGGGGGGAGAGAGAGAGAGAGAGAGAGAGAGAGAGAGAGAGAGAGAGAGAGAGAGAGAGAGAGAGAGAGAATAAGACTATAAGGTCATATTTACTTTTACTTGTGCAAAGAAAGATTGGAGACCATGAATAGAAGTTATTAATTGTGTCTAATTGGGAGTAGGAGTGAGGCTGTCTTTGTAGGATGTTTTAATTTCAATTACATTTAATGTATTACCTATTACATGATAAAATAAGACAGTACTTTCTAAAATGTGGGTTTTGATTTTTTTTTTTTTTACTAACTTGAATAATCAATTAGTAAAATCTTTTGAGAAGATCACCACAGATACAAGATAAGCTTTTACAGCTAGCACACATCTACAGGGACCAGCCCAGAAAGCCACCCTGTTGTCTCCAGCAACGAGTGCAGAAATCAGGCCACAGAGTAAACACCCCAGGAAGACACATTAACCCTTATAGCAGTGAATCCTAAGTGCCAAGATGAGTCCTACCTGACTTCCCCTCACTTTTGTCCCAGTTTCCATCTTTGGATCAAGAGGAGAGAGTCGGATATATTTCCATAGAAAATCATAAAGAGTGTTGCACTGTGGGCTAGCTGCTTCCATCACATTGTCTGGGTGGTGACACCCGCAGCATTCCATTTTTCCCAAGGTGAAGCTTTCCCAGGCCTTTGTGGACAAGCCTCTGCCAAATGCGAGAGATGGAGGGGCTGGCTCTCTCCCTATGCTGTGCCAGTGTTTTGTCACTTGACTGGGTACCTGAAACAAAACAATTTAAATGGGAAAGGTCTATGTTGTCCTACCCTTCAGGAGTTTTAGTCCATGGTTGCTTGCTGTTTGGAGGTGGTGTGGTACAGTCCAGCCTCAGGAAATGGGAGAGTGAAAGAGGAGGTACAAACTGTTAGAGAAGCAAGGTAGCTTGGCTTTTAAGAGCCCTGGCTGTTCTACAGGTTTTAGGCCTGATTCCCAGAACCTGTAAGACATGTAACAACCTTCTGCAACTTCAGTGCTGCATGCATGTGGTACATGCATGCACATGTAATTAGAACACACACACACACACACACACACGATACAAACTGCAGTGTGCCCATTTTCTGAGTGAATAGTCTTTGCCAATATGATTTTGAGTATTTATAGCTCTTCCCAATTTTTACCTTTAACCCACAAGCTCAGAATGATTACTAAAGGACCCCTGTATTTATTATTATTCACTTAATATGCTTAACATGTTCTGAGGCAGATCATAAGAGTGTTGGATTCTGGGAATCTAGGGATTGTATGTGTATGTGTGTGTGTTAATTCTCATATGGTAGGGCTTTGAATATTAAAAAGTGGGTTTTTAATATTCAAGAGTATAATATATTCAAGAGTATCATTAAAAGCCCCAGGTTGTTTTTTTTAAAAGCCCTACCATATGAGAATTAACACAAACATATATACATACATACTATATGTGTATGTGTATATGTGTTTCATGTGCTAAAAGATACATTTTTTAAAAAGACACTTTTAGGGCTATTAGTGTGAATTTTCAAAGCAATAGAAATTCTAGGAGGAGGTCAAGGATTTGAGGAAATAATACTGGCCTGTCAATCAAGAGCCTCTTTGAACTGAGGACTGAGTTTATAATTTAGGTGAAAGTGTTAATGCACAGTTGCAGTTTTTCATTTTTGCCACCAGATGGTGCCAATACATCTCTACTGGTTTTACTAAGTTGCTTTGGTATCCTGCTCTTCAGAGGTGTGGAAGATTGAAGTTGAGTTATGTACACTCTTAACTAAGTTAAGGTTAATTATGAATTCAGTTTTAGTTGTAGCTAAGTATATTTGCAAGTGCGACACCTGAAGGATGTGTCCTTCAGAGCAATGTGTGTCAAAAAGTTAAGCAGCCCGAAATGGAGTATTATCTATAACCTCTCACCTTGTGTTTCTCAAATCCCAGACTCCACAGGTTAGTTCTATCCAGATTTCCACTTGCCTAGCGTCTGCTGCAGTGTGGACAATCCATAAGTTTGTTGCGAGGTGTGTTCTCAGAGTGGACTGTCATTCCCATATTGAATATCTTGCCTTTATTCATCTGTCCTATGGTGTCCTGTGAATAAAGCACTTGTAGCTTTTCCTCCTTAAAGTCTGTGTTCTTGGGGCTCCAGGGCTGGCTGGAGAATGTTTTGCTTAGAAACTGTACTTCTTGGGTCAGAGAAATGGCCCAGAGGGTAAAGGCACCTGACACCAACTTGATGGCTTTTGTCCAACCTCTGGGTCTCCCGTAGTGGAAGGAGAGACCTGATTCTCGCCAATTATTCTCTCATAATAATAAAATGTGTGTCACCCCCAACACATGAACACACACACACACAAAATAAAATGAAATTAAAGACTAAGAAAATAGAGAAACAATTCTTCTCTCTTGAAAGATGACGCCACAATCACTGGAATGTTGGGAGTGCACCCCAAAGGTGCCATGGTCAGTTCCCACAGACTCAGAGCGTCTGCAGAAGCCATGCACTGGAAGACTTGGGATTCAGTAAATTGGAAACAGGGAATCTATAGAGAGGTCATTAGGTACATTGCCTCTTACCTGCAATTTTGTTGGCCAGATATGCTTAGAACAGGATGTTTTGAATTTATAGAGGAGCTGAAGGGATGGTGTAGGGGCTAAGAGCATGTACTGTACTTTCAGAGGACCTGCTCAGTTCCTGGCACCTACTTTTGGTGGTTCACAATTGCTGTTATTCCAACAGCAGGTGCAGGTGATCCAACAACCTTTTCTGGCTTTCAAGGGTAACACACACACACACACACACACACACACACACACACACACACACAGAGAGAGAGAGAGACAGAGAGAGAGACAGAGAGAGACAGAGAGAGACAGAAACAGAGAAAGAGAGAGAGAGATAAAGAGATAAAGAGAGAGAGAGCTGTTTTTAAAAATTCATTAAGTTAATCTGGCATATAAATAATATATAAAGCATTGTGTCAAAGGTCGAGAGAAACTCCCCAACAGCTCCCATTATTCTGTAGGGGAACATAAATGCTTATGTTGCGAGGGCTAAGTAGAGACCAATGGTGTTGTGTCAGAGCAGATCAGGATTTGGGTTCAAATGATTTGTGGTTGTTGGAGAGTTTTGGATTGGAGCATGTACACAAGGTCCTGGGGACTTGCAATAGGTGTCCTTGATAGATGTGTTATTTCATCCAGTGCTCACAGAACTCAGTAAACATAAAATGGAAGTGTATGGGGGCTCTGAGAGTTGGTGTAGGCACGTGGCTTTCCCAAGGTCACACAGCTCAACTCTCAGTGCATATGTTACACTACATCGTCTCTAATGCGTGCTAGAATGTGAAGTGTTATATGGTTTCGTGTGTTTCTTTATTTTCTTTGGTGTCTCTGACAAAGATATGATGTCACAATGATTATTCTAGCTGATGGGTAGAACCAAGTTGTGGCTGGCACTACCTCTGAACAGCCAAGAATGGCAGGGGAGGACACAGAGAGCAAGCACAGCCAGCTCGCCAGATGGCAGCATAGCCAATGATCTACAATTCCTGCTGTGCACATGGTCTGGGCAGCTCATCAGCCTTAGTGTTGTGGCAACAGAATCTGGCATCTAATTAATGTCTCTTGCCTCCTTTTGCAAAATGTGAGTGGACTCTGCTTCTTTATATGACACAGCAGAGGTCTCTGGCTTAATAAATGTGTTGGCCGTCCAGGGAAGACATTCTGGCTTTGTTTTGTGCAATTTGTCAGGATGGGAATGAACCAAAGTCGTGGAATTGTAAAGTTGTGCTTTCAAGGTGACCTGCCCTTTCTGTAGCCCAATTATGCCCGCTCCTTTCCTTCTATCTTCCCTATTTTCTAAGCTATAACACCGAGGCTTAGGAAGGTAAAATTTTATTTTGCCTCATGTATCTTTCTTGTAATGAAATCAATAACTTAGTAAAAAATACAGGCACACAACTCTTTTTATATGCTTGTAAAAATATTGCAGATCACAATAAACCATGGAGCATTTTAATAGACTTTCCCAGTGACCCTTTATAGACTTTCAAGGTTTGTTAAAAAAAAAAATGACCTGACTATATAGGACTACATGTGTTAATGTCGGTCTTAAGGTCTTTAAAATCCCCCATTGACCAACTTTGATCGTGGTGAGCGGCATCTGCATGCAGTCAGGCATCGCACTTCTCATCATCCCATGAAATTGGCACATGACAAAATAACACTAATCATAAGTGTTCCAGTTCATGAGTTTTAAAAATTAATCCCGCCACAATTTCACACGCATACATAATGCATTTTGATCGTATTCCTCCCACCATCTGTATAGTCCCTTCCCCCACTGAAACCCCCCCTTTCCCCAATAGTCCCATTCCTCTTTCGTGTCCTTTGGGGAGGGGGCGCTGTATTTAATTACAGCAGTCTAGTGAGCATGGGCGGGAGGTTGTTTTCTTGAGTGAGGGGAAAGTAGCAGTGATGATATCACTGAAGAATCTTACTCTCTCTCCATTAGTGACTGTTAACTGTCCACAGCATCTGTTGGTGTGTGTGTGTGTGTGTGTGTGTGTGTGTGTGTGTGTGTGTGTGTGTGTACCCCTCTTCACCATGATTAACTTCTATCAATGAAGGTGGGGTAGATTAGCAGCTGGAAACATGGACCTGGGGCCTAGCTTCAACTTCTTGTTTAATAATTTGTGAGATGTGGCATCTTGAGCAAGCTAATTGTTCTCAGGCTCCATTTCCCTCCATGTAAAAGTAGAGAACCATTGCAGGCCTGCCAAAGGTAAGTGTTAAACGAGACAACACATGCTCTATGCTTGTCATTTGCCCCTCTGCAAGCACAGCTCTTGCCAATGTTGGCAGTAGCATCAAGATGCTACAAGCATCACTTTGACATGGGTAAGACTGGCACCAGGATCTGGAGAGATGCTCTGCAGTTAACAGTGCTTGCTGTTCTTCCAGGAGACTCCTGCTCAGTTCCCAGAATCCACGTCTCCCAACCATCTGTAACGCTAGCCATAGGGGCTCCACCATCTTCTTTTGGCCTCTGTGAGCACCCTCACCATTATGTTATTACCATAAGCACAATAAAAATAAATCTTAAAAGGGGGTGGTGGAAAGATGGCTCAGAGATTATGAGATTCTTTTGTTCCAGAGGACCCAGGTTTGATTCTCAGCACCCACACCATGGCTCACAACTATTTGTAATTTCAGTCCCAGAGAATCCAATGCTTTCTTCTGGACTCTGTGGGCACTAGGACATTAGGTGTAGCTGTGGTACACAGGCATATGTGCAGGCAAAAAGCCTGTAAAAATTAAAAAATAAAAATGCATTACATATAAATATCATACCTCTCTCTCTCTCTCTCTCTCTCTCTCTCTCTCTCTCTCTCTCTCTCTCTCTCTCTCTCTGTATGTATAGTACCAGTTCTCTGGCCTTACCACTTCCTTGGCTTTGTGTTGTTGTGTTACCATGTACCTCTTCCAGGAGCCTAGAGAACAGAGACTGTTCTTTCCATGATGGTTAGACAGCCTGGAATCTCCATGCAGGCCTTCATAGTCCTCTGCTCCCCTGACATACATGTTCTAAGACCCGGCTTCTACTGATATTTGCAGAGCTACAGTGTGAAAATCACTATAAAAATAGGAACACCTCAGGGACTTCCTGAGCCTGTGCGAAGCACAGTGAGACGGACAGTCTCCTGGGTCTGGGTGTCTGGAGCTGACCAGAAGCCTTTGGTGCCACCTTCCATCCAGCTTGTCTCTGTGGCTTATCTACCTGGGCTTGTTGAGCTCGTAAGATATACTTGCAGCGTTCGAAGGCTGCAGGGATTCCTGTAAATGTCCTACTTGATTCATTTAAAATAAAACAGGCAGCCAGAGCACAGCCTCTAAGAAACCCTTGCAAGCTCTGTTGTAGAAGCCTTTGCTTCTCCTCATTTCTGTCCACCCAACAGCTTCAGAAGTGTAATCCTCCCTAACCACTGATTCCTGATAATGACAGCATTGTTTTTTTGATATCGTGGTTTTAAGACATGCCCCAGAAAATGGGCTTAAAAAGCAACCTCTCTCCACTCTAAGCAAAAGACCAGATTAAAGGAGTCCCCTGCCTGCATGAATATTTATCCTGGAACCTCTGCCAAATCAGATTAAGGAAGTTCATCCTGCCGGGCAAACCTGGATTCTGTACTCGGTTAATGAGAAGGTGACATGGTAATAGTATATTGTTGCATCCGTTTATCCACACAGCACAGAGAATGTGTACCATGAAACTCGGGGCCCAGGAGAGGGCTGCCTTAAGTAGTTCTGCTAGGGAAGCAATTGTCATGGAAGAGGATTCCAAAGACCTCTTGCTTCACAACAGATAGGACTTGGACAGGCTGGTCTTAATGTACTGGGAAAAGCTCTCTCTTGATGCTACCAGGAAGTGTATCAGACAGGAGCTAATCCCTACAAGCAGCATCTTCCAGGGTGTTTGCAGAGAACATGAGGGCACAGGGTGCTGAGGTTTCATAAACGGTAAATAAAGAATGAGCCAAACGGACTTCTTGGCTCCAGATCTTCAGTTCTGTGACCATCCAGAAGACTCCTCCAAACACGTCAGACAATGGATTTCCTCCTTCTCTTTGTATCAGTCCCCAAAGCAAGAAATCTTTGTGCCATCCCATCCCCCACTGCTGACACACACATGCTGAGCAGCCTCAGGTTCCTTTTTCAGAACATTTATTCAGTTCTTTGAGACACTGTCATGCTATATGGCCCTGCTCAGCCTTGAACTCCTATTCCCCTAGCTAGTATACATGCTTCTTTTGGAAGGTGGTAAACAACAAAATTCAACAGTGGGTATAATAATCTCTGTAAATTCGAAGCATTGATAGCTGTGAATGATGTCTCAATATAAAAATAGATACTTATTACTCATGGATTATGCATTTGAGGATTGTGTACTTGTTAAAATTTGTTTAGAGCACCAAGTTAATACTTGGGGGTGCTTTTGCAGCTATTTATGGCTATGTGGAACAGTGAAAACACATATCCCCAGGTGAGGTCTAAGTAGACATCTGATGCTTGCTTTCAGCTGTCCTAGCACAAACGGGTGTCCTTTCCATGCTTCATTTAGTGACACACTTTTGTAGCGTGTGTGTGTGTGTGTGTGTGTGTGTGTGTGTGCGCACGCATGTGTGTGCATGTGTGTGTGTGTGTGTGTGTGTGTGTGTGTGTGTGTGTGTGTAATTTCACTGTATGAATGTCCTCAAACAGTGTAGCAGTGCATTTGTGCTGTCTGGTGTTCCTTAGTCAAGGATGCTGCTGTCTGAAAGAGAAAATGCGTGCTGAGAAACTTCATTGAGGTATGTTGTACAGTGATGCTGAGTGTGAGTTTAATGTTAATGGAAATCTTACAGTAGGCCTCTTTTAGGAAAATGCTCATTGGAAGGAAAGCTATAGATTGATTGGCAGCTGAAATGCTCTGACTGCCTGTTGTAGCCCGAAACTAGGGTGAGGTGTGTTTCCTCTGCTGGAAGCAGCCAAGCCAGTGTTTGGGAAGACATGTGACTCTCAAGACTCCCAAGAACTGTCTCTGTAAGAACTGCAGGAAGACTTGGAAATATCTGAAGCAAATTCAGTTACTAAATTCAGCTGAATTTTGTTTCTTACATGCATGATGAAAAGCAATGTTCAAGTTTAGTTCAAAGAGAAGACCTAATATTTTCTCATTGGGGTACTGGCTACTTTTATTTGAACTTGTTCCTATGGTTCCCAGGTAAGCACACCTTTTCTAGGGAGATTACATAAGAGTAGAAATAGGCAGGGAACTCTCATTCTGCTGCATTAATTTGAGTCTCACATGAAGACTGTTAGCAGACCTGGTTTTCTTGTGGGACCTTATATTTTCTTCCGTTTTACCAGATCCCGAGCCCATACAACTCTTTTGTGGCTGGACACTGGAAACAAGTGGACACAGAGGTTTTTATAATGGTTTTGAATGGAGCATGATCAACTCCATTCGAATAAAGGGGCACTGGACAGACATGCCTTTTGGTAATAGGAGAAACTAATTATGAGAAAATTTGGGGGTGTATAGAGGACATTCACAAATCAGACCCAAGTCTTATAACCAGGGTACTTTGGGAGGAAGTCAACCTCTCAAGAGACAGATTTTCTTCCTTCCCTTTCACTACACGTACCAAAATTCAATGGATTTAATTCAAATGTATCAATAGAAAGGGTTTTTATGTAGCAAAAAGAAAGCATGACCTATAAGGTGCTATTAAACATTAATTAATAATTAAATCAATTCATTCATGGGGGGACTTGTAGTGGGTCAGTCGTTGTCCTAGTGGCTATGAACACAAGAATAAACATGGCAGCTACATTCTGTCTCTGGAGCCTCCGTTCAAGCTCAGGCATTTACTCTTAAAATCTTGTAGCCTTGGAGCTGAAGGAGAGCCTGGAGAGAGGGGCAAAGCACCAGGTGCCTCTCAGGGAATGGCACTCACCGTCATGATTGTGATAAATCTTAGGTTGGATACAGGACTTCAGGGTTAACCAAAATGGAAATATTGGGTAGAAGCTGAAACTTCACACTGGGCTGCAAATGAGGGGAGTCTAGATGCTAGAAGTGTTCCCAGCACCAAGAGAGTCAGAATGTTTCCAATCCTGGAGGAAGACCTGGGCAAATCTCAAAGAAGAAACCTGAGTAGATTGGTCATTAGCAGAGAAGATTAAGACAGAAGAGGTTCTCTCATTGGCTCTTGTGATGGTTGATACTGTCAAGTTGATAGGATCTAGAATCACCCAGAAGACAAATCTGATCAGGCCTGTGAAGAAATTTCTAGATTGAGTTAACTGATGTGGGAAGACCCTCTGTGAATGCTGGCAGCACTGTTCTATGTGCTGAGGTCCTAGACTGACTGAATGATTAAGAAAAAAGTGAGCTAGGAACCAACAGCTATCATTCTCAGCTTCCTGACCATGCTACTCGTTATCGTCATCATCGCCATCATCATTTTGGCAACACTATACAGCCAGAGTCGTTTGGAGAAGCAGAACCTCAATTGACAAAATGTCTCCATCAACTGACAATGTAGACAAGTCCATGGGCATTTTCTTAATTAAGGACTGATGTGGGAGGGCCCATCTTGCTGTTGATGGTACTGCTTCTGGATATAAGTGAGCTGTTGAGAGGAACATAGGATGGTAGGGGAAGCTAATGGACGTCAGGCTCCATGAAATGCTGCTACTTGTGCCCAGCAAACATGGAGAAGAGAGCTAACAGGAAGGCATGAGCATGGGTATGTAGACAGGACCAATAGGGAAACAGCGAGAACCCCGGAGTCCTATAAAACACTCAAGCCAGTGTCTAACAGACTTTCATTGTGGGCTTTTCCCATGCTGGATGTATAAATTGTTGCTTTTCCTTTCTCTGAGCTGTGGTCTTCTGTCTAATTCTTGAACTTCATAATCCGTTAGGCAACTCCCAGCATCTGTTACAAAGCCCGTGAGCAGTGCTCCTCCACAGTATAGCCTGTGAGCAGTGCTCCTCCATGGTCTATGTCTGTGAGCAGTGCTCCTTCATGGTCTAGGCCCATGATTAGTGCTCCTCCATAGTATAGCACATGAGCAGTGCTCCTCCATGGTCTATGCTTCAGTTTTTGTCTTGAGTTCCTGTCCTGACTTTCCTCAGTGATGGACAATGACATTGAAATGTAAACCAAGTTAAAGCCTTTCTTCCCTAAGCTGCTTTTGATCAGTGTTTTATCACACCAACAGGAAATCAAACTAGAACTTTAACTGTGGATTGGTGTGACCAGCAACTTCAAGCTCCTGCCATTATGTTGGACTGTGCCCTCAAACTGTATCCCAGATAAGCCTTCCTTAAGTTGCTTTTGTCAAGTCTTTTGTCAAGTACCAACAAGCAAATAATAACCTAGCCCCACACACCAGTTGTTGTTGTGACAATATTGGGATTCATTACTTACTTTCACTTTGTTACTTATTTTATACAGCATTGATATTTTTCTCAAAAACAGATAGGATGTAATGGTTTGAATATGCTTGGCCCAATTGAAGTGGCACTAGTAGGAGGTGTGGCCTTGTCGGAATAGGTGTGGCTTTGTTGGAGGAAGTGTATCACTGTGTAGGTGAGCTTTGAGGTCTCCTAGTGCTCAAGCTCTGCCTGTGTGGAAGAGACTCTTGGCTGCCTGGGGAAGACAGTCTTGTAGGTTTAGCTTTTTCGAAGCCTACTTTAATAAGGGTTCTTAAACACTTCAACTTCCATTGTAGCCCACTGATCAAAAGTAGGGAAGAAAGATTGTTAATAGGAAAAGGGGGATATGGACCTGTTTAGAAGTAGTTCTTTGGGGTTATTCCAAACACGAATCAGCAGCAGTGGCTCAATCCAAAAGAAACTGAGAGGCTCTGCCAAATTAGCATCAGTCCCTGAAGGTGGTAAGATGCAGCCAGAAGTTCTTTGGTGCATTTCTCTCTATGAAGTCATAGCAAGCAAAGATCAACAAAGATCAACAAAGATCAGCAAAGACCAGCAAAGCATTGCAAGGTGAACCAATGCAAGAGCATTGTCACTGTCTGTTGGGTTCTACTTATATTCTTTCCAAACAATACGCATCCCCTCAAGTGTCTGTCCCAGCAAAACATCCTTTCATGTTGTCTGCTTCAGTAAAACATCCTCTCATAAGACAGCTTCTAGAAAATCATCACATCACAGTCCCCTCTTGGCTGCCTTTGGAGAGGTAGAACTCCTCCAGCACCATGTCTACATGCACACTGCCATGTTTTCTGTTATGATGATAATGGACTAAACCTCTGAAACTGTAAGCAAGCCCCAGTTAAATGCTTGTCTTTATAAGAGTTGTCTTTGTCATGGTGTCTTGTCACAGCAGTAAAACCCTAACTAAGACACAGGGTCAATGATTCTCTGTGCCCCTTGACTTCTCAGTGCTATGTTCCAGGAATCGGGTCAAGGCTCAGGTCTCAGCCATTAGTGCCCTCCTGGGCTGAGCCAGTCTGTAGCTGGGGTGGCTGTTCTTAGGATTCTAAACATTCCTCAACAGCTTAGATCCTAAAGGCTCGGTGCCTGGCGCAGTTTAACGAGGTGAAACATGATGGGAAAACTTTTGGTGGCTGGGTGGCTGCCACTGTAGAACATTCTGACAGTCTGGCTTCTTGTGCTCTTGCTTCCCAGCTGAGGTGAGAGATTTTGCTCCACCACAGTCTTCTGACAAGATGCATGGTCCTGTTTTGGGATCTGAACAATGAGTCCAGTTAATCATGTGCAGAACTACACAACTAGGAGCCAAGATAAACCTTTACTTTATATTAGGTTAATTATTACAGCTATTTTGTGAGAGTGCAGAGAGCAGAGTATTACATGGTTCAATTACACAGCAAGGTAACGCTGGAAGAGACTTTAGGCGGGTTTTCTTGACAGTGGCAGGAAGAAGGGCCCTTGAGCTGTTACTTTCACTCTGACAGTCTTCCTATTCAGTTCCACTGAATTCCTCACAATTTTTTCCTTAAATGAAGATTTTTCTTCAATAAAGATGAACTCACTTTATATGAAGAGTGTTTTGCTTGTATGTATTTATATGTACCACATGAGAGGTCAGAAGAGGAAGTTGGATTTCCTAGAACTGGAGTTATGGGTGGTCGTGAACAGCAGGTGCTCTTAACCACTGAGCCATCTCTCTAGACTGGTCCTTACAACTTTTAACATAAGCTTAGTCCCTTCGGCCATCTGGAAGATAAGACCTTAAAATAAATTCTGTGCTAGCTTTCACTTCCCCTCACCCAGCAGCAAAGCCATAAAAGATAACCAACTTCATGTGTATTTTGGGAAACTGAAGTTAGAACAGCAATAAGATGCAGTGGAAATTTTAGAATTTTTTTAAAAAATTATTTTATTTGTAGGTTTTTCACTTGTATGTATGCCTATGTACTACAAGTATGCTAGTGCCTGTGGGAGCCCAGAGCAGGGTGTCACATTCACTGGAACCAAATTTACAGATAGTTGTGAGTCTTGATGCAGGTGCTGGGAATTGAATGTGGCTCCTCAGTAAGAGGAGTCAGTGCTTTTAGCCACTAAGCCCCCTCTCTTGCCTCAACTGTAGAAGCTTTGGAATGAGGAGAAGTGGATAGATTTCTTGTTTAAGCAATAAGCAGTTTTAGTGCAGGACTCTCTGAATTTTACTGAGACGGAATGATTAAGATTTCAAATAAAACCACTAACAAAATTACATTGTAACAAGTACTGATGCTGAAAAGTAGTATGCGATACCAAAACACTGAAATGAGTTACGTGATTGGCGAGACTGAGTAAGAGGACACATTGGAAAGTGAGCACATTAGGCTTCCAGACTCACACCTAAGCCTCTCACTCTCAAACTCATTTGCCATGTCTTTATCATCTCCTTTAAAGAGTAGTCCCTGGCAGTATGTCAGTGCCCCAGTGGACCTGCCCCCAGGGCACATGCTCAGGTTATGCTCAACCAAGAAGAATGCTGCCGAGAGAGAAATGAATGATGTAACAATTTTAAAGTTTGCTATTGCTCCCTCCCTCCATCACAGCTTACATGAAACCTAGCAAATAACCCAGGAATGGAGCAGCTAGGATGACTGAAAATTCTCAGTGTCCCTTCCAAGGCCCCAGGAGAGACCTTCAAAATGTGTCCACATGCATTGCAAAGCTTGTGAAAGCAAGGTGTTTCCAAAATAACATTTTCAGCTTATGAGTTACAGTCCATTGTCATGGGAAGCCAAAGCAAAGACATAGGAACAGTGCTTATGGGCTTGCTTTTCTTGGCTTGCTTAGTCTGCTTTTTTATACAACATAGAACCACCTGTCCAGGGGTAGTAACACCAACACTGGGCTAGGATTGTCCACTACAATCAGTAATCAACCATATCAATCACTAATCAAGAAATGTCCTATAGAAATGCCCACAGGTGAATCTCATGGAGACAATTCCTCAACTGAGGTTCTCTCTTCCCAGATAACTCCAGTTAGTGTCAAGTTGACAAAAATTAACCAGCACATGGGCCATAGATGAGGATCAAGATATGAGTCGTATGGAACTGGAGGCTAGTTGGTGATGTTGGCTTCCAGTCCTCAGGTGTGCCTGGTGAGTAGATTTGGTTTCGAATGGTACCCAGTATTTCATTGCTAGAAATACATTCAGTGATAAAGCATGAATCATGAACTTTTGATTCATAATTTCTCTTGATTCATAATGAACTCTTGATAATGACACAATTATGCCCACAACACCTTAGAACTTTGTCTTTAGCCGGGCAGTGGTGGCACACGCCTTTAATCCCAGCACTTGGGAGGCAGAGGCAGGTGGATTTCTGAGTTCGAGGCCAGCCTGGTCTACAGAGTGAGTTCCAGGATAGCCAGGGCTACACAGAGAAACCCTGTCTCAAAAAACCAAAAACCAAAAACCAAAACCAAAAAACAAACAAAACAACAACAACAAAAAACCCAACAAGAACTTTGTCTTTATTGAGACAAATATTGGGGTGCAGATGGTTTATTTTGGAAGCAGGGCAAGAGAATTAGGACTGTAAAGGGTGGGGGTGGGACAGCATTGCTACAAGACTATGTTGGGATCATTGCTGTGAGTAAAGGGGGCTGATGCAGGGATGTCCACAGAATGCCACTAACAGAGGAGACTTGTGTATGATTTCACTAGTCCCCATTTTCCACTGTAGGGCCATCTGTCTCATACCTCTGGGCTACACCAAGCACAGGAGTTCCTGACATACAAAGACTGACTGAAACCTAAATCTGTGGCATGTTCAAAAATGGCCAAAGAAAGTGAGACACAGGTAAGAAGGTGCTTGCTAGACTTGATTAGAGTTCCTGTCCATATGTGGATCTCAACCTGTACTAGAGTCTTCTCTCCATCTCTGTGGGCAATTGATTCCAGAGCTTCCAAGGATACCAGGTTCTGAGGACATTCAAATTCTTTGTAGAAAATGGTATATAGTATTTGTATATAACCTACATAATCGTCTTATGTACTTTAAACCATCTCTAGATTATTTATTGTGAAGTAAGTTTTTCACTACTATAACAAATACCCAAGATAATCAGCTTAAAAAGAAAGGTTTGCTGTAACTCACTGTTTTATAGAGGTTTTAGCTCGTGGCTGAGTCTCTTGCTTTGGACCCATGGTAGTACATCCTAGTGAAAGCATGTAGGGAGTATTCATCTCGTGGCTGGGTACAAACGAGAGGAAGGAGAAGGAGCTGAGTCTGATAAGCGCTTTTGAGGGTATGCCCCTAATGACCTCATACTTTTCACTAGCCCTACCCTGTTTTAGTATTTATTTATTTATTTTTATTGGATATTTTATTTATTTACATTTCAAATGTTGTCCCCTTTCCCAGTTTCCTCTCTGCAAACCCTCTATCTCATCCACTCTCCCCCTGCTTCTATAAGGGTGCTCTCCCACCCACCCACCACTCCCACCTCACTGCCCTGGCATTCCCCTACACTAGGGCATCAAGGTTTCACAGGACCAAAGGCCTCTCCTCCCATTGATGCCAGATAAGGCCATTCTCTGCTACATATGCAGCTGGAGCCATGCAAAACCCCTCCAGCTCCTTCAGTTCTTTCCCTAACTCCTCCATTGGGGTCCCTGTGCTCAGTCCAGTGGTTGGCTGCTAGCATCCACATCTGTATTTGTCAGGCTCTGACAGAACCTCTCAGGAGACAGCTATATCAGGCTCCCGGTATGTACACACTGATAAGTGAATATTAGGCAAAAAGCTCGGAACACCCATTATACAACTCACAGACCATATGAAGCTCAAGAAGGAAGACCAAAGTGTGGATGCTTCAATCTTTCTTAGAAGGGAGAACAAAATACTCACAGGAGGTAGAGGGAGAGAAGGAATTTGGAGGTCGAGAGGAGAGGCAGGGGGGGAAGGGGGGCAGGATCAGGTGTGGGAAGAGACAGGGATGAAGTACAGAAGGTCAGGAATTTGAACAGAGGTGTGTAGCAGTGGGGGATGGGGAACTGCGAGTAGCCACCAGAAAGTCCCAGATGCCAGGAAGGCAAGAGGCTTCCAGGACCTAACTGGGATGAGATTAGCTGAAATGCCCAACAAAGGGGAGGGAGAACCTGTAGAAGCTGTATCTAAAGGTAAGGCAAGGCCCCCGGTTGGAGGATGGGGCCACCTACTCATCTCCAAATTTTTAAACCAGAATCGCCCCTGTCTAAAGGAAATACTGGGACAAAGTGTGGAGCAGAGACTGAAGGAAAGGCCATCCAGAGACTGCCCCACCTGGGGATCCATCCCATATACAGCCACCCAACCCAGACACTATTGTGGATGCCAAGAAGGGCTAGCCCTACCCTCTTAACTGTTTCTGTGCCTCCCAGGAGCACTAAGCTGCAAACCATGCCTATAATGCATGGCCTTAGTGAGGCTTTCAAGATCAAAGCCACAGCGCTTGGAGTACCTAATCTAATGTGAGCGCTGTGCAAAGAGCTCTTAGATTGCATTGTCAGGGAATAAGTTTTCTTTTCTTTTTTTTAAATAACTTTGATCTGTGGTTGAATGAGTCCAAAGTTGTTGAAGCTATAAACATTGTGAGTTGACTGCTACAAAGAGACAGTGAGCCTTTAGTAGCTTACCTCTTAAGGAAGTTAGGTACAGGTATGCTGCTGTGATAACAATCTTGAACATTTACATAACTTCACCCATACTGATTTATTTTTATTTATTTATTTATTTATTTATTTTTTTATTTTTGATACTTTATTTACATTTCCGATGATTCCCCTTTTCTTTGGAAACCCTGTGTCCCCTCCCCCTCCCCGCCTCTGTGAGGGAATTCCTCCTCCCACCTACCCGCCCA
>CM052714.1:36995086-37051376 GCA_028551405.1 Uromys caudimaculatus
CTCCATTCTCTTGTATTTCTTTAAGGGTGTTATTCATTTCTTTCTTAAAGTCTTCTATCATCATCATGAGAAATGATTTTAAATCTGAGTCTTGCTTTTCTGGTGTGTTGGGGTATCCAGGGCTTGCTGTGGTAGGAGAGCTGGGTTCTGATGGTGCAGAGTACTCCTGGTTTCTGTTCTTTATGTTCTTGCCATTGCCTTTTGCCATCTTGTTGACTCTGTTGTTAGCTGATCTTACTCTGTCTGGTTGTGGCTTGCCCCTCCGGCAGGTCTCTGTGTCAGTACTCCTTGAAGACCAGCTCTCTCTGAGAGGTGTTTGGGTTTGGAGAGCTGTGGCACCAGGTCTGATCTTGGTCCTGGAAGTTGCTGACAGTCAGTCTCTGTGGCCCGCGGAAAGCGGGTGGAGTCAGTGAGCTCTGGGGCTCGTGTTGCCCCTGCTAGGGGCTTTTCCTCGTTCCTGGGAGAGAGAATTTTCTCCCGGGGCTGCTTGTCTATGGAATCCTAGTGTCCCAGGCAAAAGTTTCCTGCCTCAGCCGCCCGCTTTTGGGATCCAGGGGGGTTTCTAAGCCTGCTTACCTTGGTCCCTGTGTCTCGTGGGTTCGGGGCAGTACCTGGTGAGCTGTGGGGCGTGTCTTTGGCCCTCTCCTGGCTCTTGCTATCTGAGAGGGATCTTTGTCCCGGCGCTGATTAGCTGCGGTGCCCTGTGGCCCAAGCTGAGGTTTCCGGCCGTCGCTGGAAGCTGCTGACCTTCAGTCTATGTGGCCCACGGAAAGCGGGCAGAGTCAGTGAGCTCTGGGGACGCGTTGCCCCTGCTAGGGGCTTTTCCGCGTTCCTGGGAGAGAGAATTTTCTCCCGGAGCTCATACTGATTTATGTAGCTGAAAAAGATCCCCTAAAACTATCAATAGACTAACCCATCTCTGGGGAACTATTGGCCATTGGTGTACGCTGGGGGGATCAGAGATACTGTCTCCAGTTGTATTCCCAGTGGTGAGCCCACTAAACTCCAGTGGGTAGTTTCAAATTCATGGTTGTGAGCCCTGGTTAAACTCAGTGGGTCTCAAAACAAATCTAACAGACTTGAATACAGGCAAAGAATTTGTAGGGAGGAGGGGAGTTGAATGGGGTACAAGAAAAGTAGGAGAGGATGGGGGATGCGAGCGACAGATGCAATATTCACAAACCCATCGGAGAATAATAAGAAACTGTCAATAATATCAATAATATGGAAGGCATTTTATTTTCTGTAGAAAATGACACAAAGTCATTACTATAAGAAAGTCATTACTATAAGTACACACACACACACACACACACACACACACACACACACACACATTTGATAAAGCCCTTAGTATACTGACTGCTGGGATTACTGGAAAGTGTTCTACTTTTCAGGAGGGCCGATGGAACCTGGACTGTTCCTCCCTACAGCCAGCCTGCAGCTGTACTAGAAGTCTCAGCTTCCTGGGCCACCTTCAAGTAAACAGCAGGGAGAGAGGCCCCCTGTAAGCCACTAAACAACCTGGAGTGCTTTACTATTCTCAAAGCCTCTTCTGGAACAATAGACTTGTGAAGGGCACAGATACTGTCATACTTGGAAAGATCCCCAAAGCACTTTCTTAAAGTGTTCAGAGTTGAGCAGAGGAGACTTGCTGTGGGAAGCATGGACATCCCATTGCCATTAAGGTCTGTCCCCAACTGAGAGGAAAGTGGTCTGCAGAGAAGGCACTGAAGAAGGTCTTCTGGGCCTGTGACAGCCACCCCTAGAATGGGCAAATGGCAGGGTTTATCCACCTTTTTCTCCCCCAGTGATGCTCCTTCTGGGGACACTCAGTGTCCTCCTTGGTCTCCAAACACCTCTTCAATCTGAGAGTTGAATGGATTCTCCTTTCCCAGGACATGAGGCCATTGGAGCTGTATCTTCTTCCAGACACGATTTGCTAGCAGAAGTGAAGCTACCTGCAAGAGACCCAGAGGGAGGAGAGACTTAATGGTAATAGACAGACCAGTAGGCACAGGATGCTGTCAGTTGGTAGAGGGCTTGCCTAGCACAGAGAAGCCCAAGCTTTACTCCAAGTGCCACATGACAGATCACTGAGGCGCATGCCTAATTCTGCCACTCAAGGCATAGAAGGAGGAGGATCAGAAGCTCACGTTCATCCTTAGGCTACATGATATGTTTGAAACCAGCCTTGTATACATAAGATCTTGTCAAACAACAACACAACGACGAAACTAACCACCACAATTCAGTAATTCTTTATTTCTTAAACTTTTCATCATATCGATGCTAATATTATCTGGGAGAAACAATTTAAAAGAAGAAGAATTTCTTTTGCCCATGGGCTGCAGATACATCATGGAGCAAGAATATGATAGAGGGAAGCTGTTCACCTCATGGCAAACAGGAAGCAAAGAGGAAATTGGCTGAGGCCAGTGACAGGATGTTTCTTAAAAGCCTACTCTCAGGGAATTCGTTGCTTCTGCCAGGTTCCATCTCCCAAGGTTTACTTCTCTCACAATGGCACCATCAACTGGGGAGCCTAGAATTTAGCACTAGAGTCTGGGGGACATTTCATGTTCAAAGCTCAGAATCTTCCAAGGTGGGAAGACCTGAGAACCATTCCTGAGATCCCCGCTTTCATCTCTGTGTATCCAATCCCTTCTCTGAGGGGGTGGGGCTTATCACCTTGTCCTAATCATTACAGTGGTGATGAACAGATGTCACTTCAGTGATTGTGTCTCCTATAATAGGACTTGGTCTTGCTGTTCTGATGCTATAGGTAGTGAGATGAAGTCCAGCAAGAAGCTGGGTGCTCAATCCAACTCTAAATTTGTCAACTTAGGTGAGTGTGATGCTATTTCCTCCGGGTTTGTCTTTGGATCATCTCAGAGGCTGAGTAACAGACCTTGATTGTAGGTCAGGCTATGACTATCAAAAACTTCAAAGTAAGATGTATATCATTTTAAGTTCCTAGATTTGTGACTTAGAAACATAGAATAAGCACATGTTCTCAAAAAACCCACTCCTGTATTCCAGGAAACAGCTAACAATTCCTTCTGGTGGCCTAAGGCCTGGGTGCCAATGAATAGAGGAAACCTTCCCTGGAGGAGCTCCTGGATAGCCCAGAAGCCAGACAAGTGGAGTGATCCTACACCTGGAGGACTGTGAGGGAGAAGCACAAGCCACAAGGGAGGACATACCAACTTTGTGTGGAAGGGAAAGGACAAGCCCTCTTGGGAGAAGCTGAACTTTTCAGGGTAGGTTCTGGATGTTTCCTGGGGGAAGCTGTGCACCTGGCAGAGGCTAAGGTATATACAAATGACCCATAGAACGTGGAAAGGAAAATGATGTGGTCTGGGAGCTGCAGGGACCCAGAAGATGAGAGTGGACAGGGAGACCACTAGGGCTTGGATCCTGAAAAAGACACCAGCTGTGCATTGCTTGGCTGGAATCCCAGCAGGATGAGCATGGCCTCTCCTGTCAAATGCCACTCTCTTGGCTTTTGTAGCTTTATGCTAGATTTGCTTTGTCCCCAGTGGTAGCAGTATCTAGTCTTGGTTGTCCAGTCCTCTGCCATCCTCTGTGCATTGAATGAGGAGGCTTTTTCTCTGAAGATGATGTAGTTAGCAAGTGGGCCTGGCTGGTCCTTGGGCCGAATGGCTACATCTCAATAGCAGTGCTGAAAATAAGAGAAGAGATTGCTGAGGGCCTGAGAGGGGAGCACACTGTGGGATGGGAGGGAAACTACCCTCACGCCAGTTCACCATGCCACTTGACAGTGCTGTGTGACATTGGGTAGCTTTTTGGAACACTGGGGCCAAATTGAACTGTAAGTAGGACAGAGTCAATGATCAAAAGCTCCTCCTGGGTCTAAACTGTGTGTAATATTTTAGTAATTGTTAGAAAAAAAACCCAAAGCCGACTGAGTCATTGCATTAATCAGCCCTAGTGGTTTTGTGAAGTGCCAGAGCCTTCTGAAGTGGACCCTAAATGTTTCTATCCAGTCAGATTTTGACTTTCAGGTATTGAGGCTCAACCTCAATAGCACCTTGTGCATGCCAAACAAACACTATATCATGTGCCCACCCCAGCCATGCATCCAGTCAAGCATGTGAGCACCTTGTTTCCTATCGACTTTTTAGTAAGCAGACATACTGGGGTTCCTCATGAAATTCTTATACACACATTTCATTACACCTCACATGTTGTCCCATCCCTCTCCCTTCCCTCCTCCTCCTGGTCCCTTCTCCCTGAAAAGATGCTCTTCAGCATGTGACTAAGAACACATGAGGTCTGTCTCCTTTTTCCCTTTCCATATCTTTCTTGTCTCCCCCTCAGTTAGGCTCTATCCTTTTCCACATAGCCCTTTTTCTATTTCGTCATGTACACATATATTTAAACCTAAATTATGCAAATGGGAGGATGTGATATTTCTCCTCATGTGTACCACACATGTTTCCTTGCTCCACAGTCAAACCCACTTTTCTATGGATGATGTGATTTTGTTCTTCCTTATGGTTGAACAAAACCCCATTGAGGACAGTAACATATTTTCTTCATCTGTTCTTTTGTGGCATCTAGGTCACCTTCATATATCGGCCGTTGTGAGCAAGGCTGCAGTAAACATGAGTGCACAATTCTCTGTGGTGTGCTGACTCAGAACCCTTCAGGCGTACTCCGAGAATTGTACAGCTGGATCACAGGGTAACTTTGGTTCCTCCATATTGATTTCCTCACTGGCTATAATATCCGTACAACATATTACATAAAACACATGCATGAACCATGTGCACCCAGCACACACGTCATCTGTCCATACATCACACATCTACTGACATACCACACACTTTCTTCGTTGTTCTTAAAAGCAGGAACAAGGCTTGGGATGACCACCAGGCTGGCTGCGAGGCTCTCATGCAAGACGCAGACTGTCTTTGAAGACAGGGGCCTGCTCTGGCCTCTTCCTGACACTCGTCAATAAAGGACGCTTTTTCTAGGTCTGTGGAAAGCTCCTGGTGTGGGTTTTTATTTTTAAACTTTCAACCTGACACATTTAAATTGTCTTTTTAATGATTATGTGAAAACAAGGCCTTTGTGGGCATTTATTTCCCAGACTTTAATAAGAGAAGAGATAGAAGTGAAGGAAGGAAGAGGAAAGTGAAAACAAATGAGCTCAGATTTGAGCTTGTGGTGGCTGGTTTGAAAGCAACTAATTGGCTGTCACTCTAACAGAGATTAATGTATTATGAGTATGCACTGCTGAGATACTGTGTCTACAATTAGACTGGCACGTCAGTATGCTAGAGAATTGTGAGGAAACGACCTACTTCATTCATTCATCATTCATTCATTCATTCATTCATTCATTCATTCATTCATGTGATTCTCTTTGCTGATTTCCCTCTGCATGCCTCTCCTCTATCCATTGTCTGTTATCACTCCCATGATGCACCACCACACAGGGAGCTGCATAGGTATCTTTCACTTCCTTTATTCCAAGCCTGTTGTTTCTTAAGCATAGTGTGAGTCTTTTGTTTGTCTCTATTCATAGTTTAAAATATTAAGCCAGTATCTTGTCATTCCAGGACAAAAAAAAAAAAATAACAAACAGAAAAAGAGAATAAAAATTATTTGTAATTTGAATGGAGGAATCCTTTCCTAACATTGGGTATAGGCCTTTTTAGGCTATACAGACATACACACAAACACACACACAAACACACACACACACTCACATGCACACACCACATGCATACAAAGGTATGTTCATCTATATAGATAGTATTTTAAAATATTTTTTTTCCTAAAGTGAAATGCACAACCTACAATGTTAATTCTTTTTGGAGAACAGTCCCAGGAACATGACAGAGGCAGAGAGTTGTGATATTGTTCATAGTCTTACTTGTCTTTCCATTATCGTCACATTCCCATGTTAGGCTATGTTACTGTAAATGTAGATTTATGTCACTGTCTTTCCCTAGTCTATACACTGTACTCCATCAGGCTGCATTTATATTACAGATCAAACTTTATTACAAATTTTCCTAGTATTTGAGAGATACCCTTCCTGACAATACCCACATCCCAGTGCAGGAGGGCACACAGACTATTGGCTCACTCACTGATACACTGGACACATGCACACAACTAAATCCTGCCCACTAGAAGGCTAGGGAGTGGGGAGATAACCTGCGATCTCTGGATTAAGTCCATGTTTTTTCTTTGATAAACTTTTTAGGTCTACTTCCTTGCTCAGATGTTGCAGTTACCTTTCTTACTTTTGGGACAAAGTAACTTGTAACAAATTCAGGCTGCTAGGTTTCCAGCTGGCCCATGTTTCAGAGGATTTCAGTCCATCGTAGCAAGGAACAGTAGTAACTGCTGGGGTCATTCCATCTGTCAGTGGGGGCTTGTGACACAACCTGTTCCCATCATGGTGGGTCAAATCCCTGGTCAATCCAGGACACAGAGCACTCCAAGCCCAGAGAACCAGAGACAGATGTAGCCTTCAAAGTGACCTATTCCTAAGTGACTTATTTCTGGCAGCTAGGGACAGTCTAAAAGGTTTCATAGCTTCCCTAAACAGCAGTGCCACCCAAGGACAAACCCTTCCCTCACATGAGCCTGTGGGAGGCACTTCATATTCAAGTCAGAACACTACGCATAAACACCTGCATTTTAGAGCACAGTGAAGCCCGAAGTGGTTTCTGAGTTCAAGTCAGCTTCCTGCAGTAGAACATGATGCTTGATTTAATTATTTGATGATCTGGAATTCTGCCAAGGGTCCTATTGGTCTGTGGTCACTGCTGGGAATTTGAGAGGACTGGAAAAAATTGACACCAACCCCAGGAGATACTGGCATTGGATTTCTCCAAGGATATCTCACTGATAAAGAACTCTCTTTGCTTTCTTCTATGTTTGCTCAGTTTGATGTTAAAAACAGAAAACACCATTAGCTTTAAGGTTCGCAAGGAAACCTTACTTCCCTCTTTATTCCTCTTTATTCCCTCCCAGAAGAAACTTTTCAAAGTGAGTTTTCTCCTTTCACTAAGATTTAGATGAGTGTTTCTCAAGCTTCTTAACTCTGTAACCCTATACTATAGTTCCTCATGTGGTGGTGACCCTCAACCATAAAATTATTTCTGTTGATACTTCATAACTATAATTTTACTACTGTTATGAATTGTAGTGTAAATATCTATGTTTTCTGATGGTCTTAGGCAACTCCTATAGAATGATTGTTGGACCTCACGGGGTGGTGACCCACAGGATGAGAAACACTATTCAGACAGTGAGCAGTAGATTTCACAGAGCACCGTGCATATGAGGTTGCCATTTTTTTTTTTTTTTTTAAATAATAGCAACGCCTTATATATTTGTCAGAAAGGACAAGGCTTTAGGACAGGAGCTGTAAAAGTGTGTCTTTCAACCTAAGTCTTTATTACCCAGTATGCTTTCTGAAAGAACACATTCTCTGAGCTCACACGAACAACCCACAGGATGAACTATGGAGAGAACAGAAGACACACAGTGTTACATCTCCCCATTTTGCCCCAGGAAATCCTGATTTGTGCTAAACCTGAGAACCACTGCTTCTAAGCCTTGTTGTGCATACATACTGAATGTGTAGTTTTAGGAGGCCAGTAGTGGTGGCTTTGATCGGATTTCATCATCAGCTCAGTAAAGATCCCATTTCAGCCATGAAATTTTGAATAAAGTAGGAAGAATGGAAGACTTCACAAAAACCCTCATGCTATCTTGGCAATGATGGCGTTAGACTCAAGTCATGAGCAGTAAAGACTTCACTGACTCTTTGCCTCTGTGCTATTGCAAGGTCTTGGCTGTACATACAGAGACCAGTCACCTGCCTCATTGACACTACTGCATGTATATACAGCTGTTTGTGTGTCTAGGCTCTTGTCTACTGTCATTCAGAGGCCCGAATGTTGGATAAACCATAATATCCCCAGATTCACTGAAAATTCTTTGTTCTTCCTTAAAATTCTCTTAGAATTTACAAAGCAAGAGGACTTAATCCTCTATTGTCTTGTGTGAGTTTTCAGTGGAATGTCTCTTTTAGTTTTTGCTCACAAGCCCCATGGGGTGAAGGAGGGCAGTGGTAGGGAGGAGGTGAAGGCTAGCCAACCTAGCTTGTGAATTCCTCCTCCTTCAGATGACAAGCCTCAGACAAAGCCATGCTTCGTGGGCCAACTGAATTGCTGTTGACAGGAGCACTTCCTCAGGAGGTGCTTGACACTCCCTCCCCCTTGCCCCCAGCAAATGCTTCTGCTTACCTCCCAAAGTTGAGTAAGAAACAGGTAGAGGCAGGTGGATTTCTGAGTTCAAGACCAGCCTGGTCTACAGAGTGAGTTTCAGGACAGCCAGGGCTACACAGAGAAACCCTGTTTCAAAAAAAAAAAAAGAAAGAAAGAAAAAGAAAAAGAAAAACAAACAACAAAACAAACAAACAAACAAACAAAAACACCAAGAGGACAGAACGCCAGCAGCGACCTTGGCTGGAGATATTTGGAAGCCTCCACCCTTCCTCTCTATAACCTGCTTCTTTTGTTGTTGTGTGTGTGTTTTTAAATTTTTATTTATTTATTTATTTTAGTGAAATAATCATAGAGGTAAATACTAAGAAAAAAAAAACCTTTCTGTAATATTTTTAAAAGAGCAACTACAATTCAGAGCAGGACTATATAGAGTTCACTGAAAACTTAAAATGGCTTGATGCCTTTGAAGTTGATCTGCTGCTAAATTTAACGCAGGCTTTACCAGACCAAAGCTGAAAATCTGTCCTGGTTGTATTTTCTCTGAAGCGACAGTGCTCAGAGCTCTGTAGAGAAGCCAGTGGCCAAGCGCCCTCTGCTGGAGGAGACCATTGCTCTCCTCCTCAACCTCCTCACCTGCTCCCCAACAGTCCCCAACATGTGTGGACACAACTGATTTAAAATCTGCAAACTGAAAACTTAAACACCTCCATTTAAGAAGGAACTTAAGTTCACAGCTCCAGGATTTCTGTGGTGAGTGGATGATGGTTGTTAGTGCATTAGTGAATTAGATACATGGTGCTTGCTGGTTTGCCAACAGGACCAGCCTGAGGTGGTGACTGCTTGGGAAGTAGGTTCACTGGCCCAGGCTATTCTCCTTCCTACCCTCCCCCCAGTCTCTGCACAGCTGCCATGTGGGGCCTCCTTAAGCCTTCCCAGGGATTTTGTCTCATGAGCTTACAAAGTTGATGCAAATGGAGACCTGGAGGCTCTTTAAAACACCCATTGGATCTGTGTTGTGTGTCTCAGCAGTGGGCAAATTCAGGGTTGAAGAGAAATGAAGGGCTTGATTTATGGAAACTGCCTTGCTTGTAATAAAATATTTTCTATTTCTCTCAGTTGGGTAGAAACAATTTTTCTCCAGACATATACAACTGTGTTTGTGTGTCCTGCTCAGGTGTTCATGGGCCTTGTACTTTAACATGGTCACTCTGTAGACAGTGAGATGTTGCCTGTGAGTTTATAAAGGAGGCTTTGAGTAATTGCCAGGTGGAGGAGGTTGTTTTGCAGGGTGCCATGGGTGAGAAGGCTTCTAGCCTAACATGGCCAAGGCTCCCAAGGCAAGAGGCACGAAAAGTGTCAACATGTGGCTGAGAAGGACCCGGGAGAAACTAGGTCTGGAGAATGCTTGTGGCTTTTTCAATGCCTTCTGATTCCTGTCATCTGAACTTGGGCTCAGCCATGTTTTATGTGACTCTTCAGATGTTATAACCTCAGAAACTCTCAGGCAGATGCCTTACAAGGTTGAGCTATGTGGGATCCACAGATCATGAATCTAGGTCTTGGGTCTTTGTAACATTTTCTCTGATTATTTTCTTTTTCTTTTTCCAGTTCCCTCCATCAAAGCATTGCCCAAATTGCCACTGCAGATATAGTTGTAGATATAGATGTAGATATGGTGAGGGCATCAAATCCAGGACTTCATCTGCTCTGGGCAGGCTCTGAGTCGCTGAGCTACAGCCAAACCGTATTATGATAATCTTCTAGGAATATAAGTCTGATTTCTGGCTTGTAAACTCCCACTCGTCTCATTCCTCACGGTAAAAAGATGAAAGCCATGCAGGCTTCCTAGCATCTGCTTTGAATGTCTTCTTCTTTCCTCTCTATCTCGCTTCCATTCTCTCTGTCAAGCTGCACTGAAGCATTTGACCTCTCCAGTGTTCTCAGCCTTCTCTCCTCTCATGCTCAGACTGTTGGCTGTCCTGCTTCCTATGCTCAAAGCACTTCCTGTGGCTTTTCTCTGCTTCATCCACTTTCTGTGCTATTCAGTGTCTTAGTTCTGTTATCTCATCCTCCGGAAATCCCTTCCGAAGACCATCTTTTGTCATTTTCCCGTCTTATCCTCCATGAAAGTATTCTTGTTTACACACTTGGAGACAGTTACCACATTATATTTATTTATCCATTTCTTTATCTCTCTCCTGCTGTATACTATAATTTTAAATAACAAAAGTGGTTTCCTATTCATTTTGGAGGTCTTACAGTGCTTGACAGTTGGGTAGGTACTCAACACATACTATTGGATGGCAAGTTGCCAGTCTGCACTTTTCAGTTCAACATGTGTGATTGGTAGAAGGGTTTGAGCATGGTGTCCCAGTGATGCTCGCTTGAAACATGGCTAAGTCAGTTTCACTCACTCACACACTGTGCCACAAACCCAACAGGAATTCTATGTTGAAACTATGGGGCACACTGTGTTGTAGGACTCTGTTTTTAATAAATAATTTTATATAAAGCAGATGTGTAGTACAAGATAGGCTTCTGGATAGGCTCCCAATTCAATAGATATTGAACCTTAAAATTATTTTAAGAGTCAAGCAGGGACAGGTTGATATTTGATATAGAAAACAAGTATGTCCTGAAGGACGAAGGAAAACTGTCTTTGAGCTTTGAGCATCTTCTTTGTGTTTGGTTTTAGGTGATGTCATAGCTGACCCCCTTTTCATATCTCTACCCTTGGTGGACTCAGAACTCTGTTGTGCCAAGAAGAGCCAAAGAAGTCCTACCTCAGTGAAAGCAAGGATCCTACATGACTTTAGTTCTAACTAGGTAGGGATTGAGGCAGGAAGGATCTTTTGATTCCAGAAGCCTGAGGATACAGTGAGTTCTTGCCTCTAAAAAAAGGTGGTGGAGTCTTACATTATTAAAAAAAAAAAGAAATAGAAGAAGGAGGAGAAGAAGAAGAAGAAGAAGAAGAAGAAGAAGAAGAAGAAGAAGAAGAAGAAGAAGAAGAAGAAGAAGAAGAAGAAGGGAAGACACCATTTTTGTGGAGCCAGATCCTAACAGATCCTAGTCTCTGAGCTATTCATCCATTTGATCCACAGAACTAAAATATTCTGAGTGCATTAATAAGATTTTTAAAAAATTGGTTTAAACAGTGAGGTGGGCATTTAATCTTCTCTTTCAAGTTTACGATGAGTTGAGGTCTTTGCTGCCGTTGTTCACCCATTAGGCAGCTTTGCCCCTGTTTTCTTTTCTTTGGAGGTAATTCTTCACCATGCCCATGAAGAGCTGCTGAGCCCAAGGCTGAGTCAGATTCTTAAGGGAATGTTGGGCTCTTCCTGTACTCAGCCAGGGGGTGGGGGCCTTGTCATTGCCATAGCACACTGGTCAGAGCTGGGTCAGAATGCCTATGGTGACAGAGGACTGCCTGAGGCAAATGGTCATCCCTCCCTGTGGAGAACCAGCCTTCAGGATTTTCAGATGGCACAAGAACTCCCACATGCTTCTCTTTTAAAAATAGAAATGTCACAATCGAGTCAAGAATATGGGACAGATAAAAGTGGAGCTTCGATGGCTGAAGGCAGGATAATGGGAGGGGAGTGGGACAAGCATGACTGAGCCCCAGCCCTGAGCTCCCATGTGTTGTACAGAAGCCAGAGCACGGCCACTTCATATGTCCTACTTGGAATCTGAGAGGAGGAAAGGCTCTTACTGCAGGACCTTGCTAAAGGCACTGTTCTCTCACACTGTTCTTTTTAAAGACATCTATACAATTTTCTACACATCCCACTTTCAGGAATCCTTGTAATTATTACTATTTTAAATATAATATATTTCATCATTTTTTGAAAAATTTATACATGCATATGATGTATTTTGATCATATCTTGCAATCATTATTTTTTTCTAGGTATAGACTTTTTTAACGGAAGGCATGGGTGATGGCTCATTTCTATTTGGCCACTAGAGAACCCAGAGCAGGTTTTGTAGGTCTCCTGGGACAGTTTCTCAGGACAACCCTGCTCATATTTTATCAACTGTAGAAACCACATCAAAAATCCTGGTAAATTTTCTTTTGTCTTATTTTACTTTCTCTCTAATTTTTACATTATTTTATTGAATTTCTATGTTACTTATATGTGTCCCCTATCTAAAAATTCTTCTGGGAACAAAACAGTACCAAAAAAAAATCATACAAATGCATACATATATTTTAGAGAACTAAGCAGATAGACTCAGTGACCATGATGTGGTAGTACTTACCTCATTGGGGTGGAAGCCGTCCACAGGTTCAATAAGCTGCCATGGCTGGCCACCTCTTTTCTTCCAGTCTTCTACTACTGAAAGACACATAATTGGAGGATTACTGGTGAGTGTCAGTATGCCAAGGACAGGGAACTCATGTGATGTCAGTGTCCCCTGCTTTTTTCTTTAATTCTCATGTATGTGTATTTTGCCCGCATGTGTGTCTAGGTACTTGGTGGCAATGAGACTAGGAGAGGGTCCTTGGGTTACAAATGGTAGTGAGCTACCATGTGTGTGCTGGGAACCATTCTGGAAGAGCAGTGCTCTTAGCCACTGAGCCATCTCTCTAGCACCCCCAGGCCTTGTTTTATCTCAGCAGGGCATCCTCTGAGCTGTGCCTTGAGCTGGGAGCTTTCAGAACAGTAATGATCTACCCATTGCATGATTTTTTTTCTAAATCAGAAAGGGCCTGTGTGAACATGCTGGGTGAATGTGGCTTGTGTGTCAGAGAGAGCAGAGGAAAGCAAGTGAGGGCTAACATGAGCAGCAACAATTTAGGTCCATCTGATCTTTTCCTTATCTGGCACAGGCCTTTTTCAGAAGCGAGGATGACATTTAGCTAACATCTCCTTTCACATGCTGCCATTTGCTGACACTGCCTACGTGTGTCAAGCAATCACCTCGAACAATCACACAGCGTGTCAGAAATATAATTGCATAAAATTATCTCAACCTTACATTTAAAGAGAACATGGCTACAGAGAAAATATTATGAGCCCCAAAGTGATGAAAAGTAATAAAACTGTCCATCAACAGGGATAAGACACTACGCGTGTCAGTTCCTCCAAATCAGCTGTGCAATTAGTTGTATGTTGTAATATCACAAAGCCAGTAAAAATTCCTCATGGAAATTGCAGTCCCTAGAGAGAGCCTTCAGGCAGAGCCGTTGGAGACTTCTGCTCCTGGTGGAACATCTCACTTTCCTAGTGTTCATAGAAGCCAGCAGTGTAGCTATGATTCCAATTGTTCTTTCACTCCTTTCTCCAAGTCTCCCCATCCTCAATGCCAAAGGACTGTGCCGTTCCCTTCTCCTTACCCCAGGGAAGGATGAGACACTGTCTGGTGAACTCACAGGCATAAGACTGAATCAATCCTCTGTCATTTTTGTAATTACTGCAGAGATGCCATCCCCTCTTACTGCTCAAGCCTTGTTCCTGAGGTGGCAAATAATGTTCCCCTTGTCAGAGTTCGGGGGGGGGGGGGGAATGTCTTGCTAATTGGTCCCCTAGCTTATTCCTGAGCAGTGGGATGCTAAGAGGTTCTTTTTCTTTTTGTATGTTTTGAGGTTGCCCTCACACTTGCTAGATATCCAAGAATGGCCTTGAACTCCTGATCCTCCTACTCCTATATCCCAAGTACTAGCCTATTTCCCAAATGCCTAGCTCCTTGGAATGTTTTATGGTGTGTTCCTGGGTTGCACTGGTAGTTGGTAGAAGAAGCTGCTGTTGGTAAGTAGCATTTGCATTTCTTGTAAGACTCAAAATGAGTTGTCTACTATGCTGTTGTGTCATGATGTATTCCCCATATAGAAACTCAAATCAATTTATGCTGATAGAGAAGGGTTCTTCCTTTTTGAGGAATGGTATGGATTTGTCCTCTCAATGATAAGCTAAGAGCTGCACTGATAAGCAAGCCATACTCACTTTTAGGAAGGAGAGGGCTCAGTTGGTTCTTCTAAATCACATTGCACCAGTCAACCATTTGTTTCCTGCCTTTGGAGTGGCCCCAGAAAGCTGGCCTGTGTCTGTTTCCAGTCGCCTGTTCTGGGGCCACAACTTTGGAATCAGGCTCTCCATTTTAGGTTCAATTCCGTGGCTCTAAATTCCCCTCTGCATGTCAGGCTGAGGCTCCTGAGGGCTACAGGTCACCTTTTCTGACCACAGGGTTGGTTCTGCCTGCTTAGGGATGCTTTTAGCCCATTCCCCACTCTGCCTGCTCATCTGCTGTGCAATCTACCCATGCTTCTCTCACCTCTTTGCTTTCTTCTTGCCTAGGAGGGGATGAGCCAGTTTCCTTCCCTTTTCTGGGACTTGCTTTTCAATTTTCGAGCATTATCTTGATTGTCTATCAAACCCACTTCCGGCTCCTGAACACCCAACAAGTTACTTGCAATGAAAGATCCGGGAACTTGAGGAGTTTCTGTAAATGCAGAGCTGAGGCCGCCCCTAAGGACACTTGGGTGCTCTTCATATGTCTATGGCATCCATCTCCTTTCTCTTCTTGTGCTCCCACAGAGGACTCTAACCCACAGGACAGGGTGGGGTAGGGATTCGACCCAGTACAGACTTCAGCCTCTAGTCCTTGAGACCTTGGAGGTAACATTGCATCCACTCCCTTGTGTACTTTTGCTTCACTCATGCCCCTGTAGCTTCCTCCATTTTTAGATCCAGGTTACTTTCTGCTGTGTAGATGTTTACAGAAGAAAGAATAAAGACAATCTCCAACAGGATATCGGATAGACTGATGTTGGGATCATTTATAACTTCATACACTGAGAGCCTAACTGCTGAGATGGATGGTGACAAGAGGTGGAATCTTTGCTAGCTAGCTAGGCCATGAAGTGCAGCCCTCAGAGATGGAATTAGTGACCTAATAAAGGGGTCCCAGGGAGCTTTTGACATATGATAGTTCAAGTATCTAGTGGAAGACTCTCATTAGAACCCAACTATGTAAGCACTGTGATCTTGGATTTATATCTTCTAGGACTGAATCAACAAAGCTCTGTTGTCTATGGGCCACTCAGGCTATGGTACTTTAATATAGTAACTCAGGAACACTAATAGATGTTCAGATATTCACAGGTAGTGTTCATAAGACCAGGCTAGTAATTGAGCTCAACCAAAACCTCAGATACAGCCGGCAAGAAAATTGTAAGAGGTGAATGAGGAAAGTTATGAGTCAGAGGCCTTTTGTATTGAATAGATGCTTCGGGAGCTGTGGACTTGATCTAGATCTCCCAAGCTTCTCTTGTGTGCTGGGGTAGGAAGCCTCACACAGGACTTTTTGACTCTCCATATCTGCAGAGAAAGTTGACAAGTTCAGCTAAGATGGATCCTTCTCCCACTCCTATGTATAATTGATATGTACTAGCAAAAACATTTGACACAAGAATGAAACCGGATCTAAAACTAATAAGACTAATTTTAGTATAAACCAGCTCTGAAAGTAAGGCCAGCAGCTGGACATGTGGGTCCTTCACATTCATCTTTAGTAAGTGTTATTAACGAGTACTTTATGTGTAATAAATCATACATGTTTCAAATAAAAACAAAAAGTACCTTCAGTGGCCAGAAGGAAATCAATGAAAGAATTGTCATGATTTGGAGGCCAGGAAATTTTACAATGGAAGGCAAATGTGAGTTTGCTAAAGAAATAGTTTAAGCCAACATGGGGTGGGGTTCCTGTGTTAAAGAGGTCAGCTTCTCTTATGTAGAGGTTCTTCTAGTGTGCTTTAGTCTTAACACCAAGGTTTAAAATTGTTCTAAAATATTTCCATTTTGATTTGAATTCTATGTGTACCAGTAACTGTCAAACTTTAGCAGGCAGAGGCAGCCCTGCAGTCAGGAAGGACAACCTGGAGCCCACAGGATGACACGCAGAGGGAAATTTAGAGCGATTGGGATTGAACCCTCAAACGAGTGAGGAGATGTTGATGGATCTCTTCATAGAACAAATAGACAAAATTTAATCATCAGAATTGGTATCCCTTTTCAAAATGCATAGAGATGGCCGTTCCCTCTTCCTGCCTTTGGAGGCTAAGCAACCCTACAGCTGTGGGAATTATGAAAGGAAAACACAGCAGCCGAGTATACAGCAACAGGAGGAGCATGCTTGCTTGCTAAGTTTCGCCATGGAACAGAGATGTAATGTAGGCAGGAATGGCTGTTTTCTTCATGGGGTGTGGTGATGAGGGCACTGGCCTCCAGGGCCCCTGTACACTGGACAGGGGCTTTAGCATTAAGTTGCTACCCCAGCCAAGAACTCATTATCACTGTACTCAAGCAGTTCTACCTGGAATCAATAGTAATATTTTCCTGTGGGGAAGCTTTCCCATTCTTCCAAATTCTGTTTCAATTCTGTATTATACTAGACTACCATGGCAGAGATCAGACTTCAGACTAACTGGTTTGCCATATGAAATAATGGTCACTACTAGAGGAACACGACACAGAGTTACCAATTTCACAGTTGGTCAATCCACAGGGGAAACTTTTTTTTTTTTTTTGCTTCACACAACTTCGTGTTTTCAAAGGTGCTTGTTACTACATAGGAGGAGCCATTGGAACTATAAAACTTAAGGGTGGGAAACTCCCAGGCAAGACTATGAGGTTTTGTTTTTTTGTTTTTTGTTTTCTTTTTTTTTTTTTTTTTTTGGTTTTTCGAGACCGGGTTTCTCTGTGTAGCCCTGGCTGTCCTGGAACTCACTCTGTAGACCAGGCTGGCCTCAAACTCAGAAATCCACCTGCCTCTGCCTCCCAAGTGCTGGGATTAAAGGCGTGCGCCACCACTGCCCGGCTTTAACTATGAGGTTTGTTTTTTTTTTATACCTTGACTATTACTAGATAGAATGATTCTTTCTGACAATTTCAGGATAAGATTCTACTTTTTCAGGAGAATTGCAACAGCCAACATGACATTTACTTCGTTCTCAACTGATTTTAGAGTGGGAAGCCCCATCATGGTCAATGTGGTAAATTGGTCTTTCCCATTTGTGTGTGTGTGTGTGTGTGTGTGTGTGTGTGTGTGTGTGTGTGTGTGTGTGTGTGTGTGTGTGTTTGTATAGGCTAAAAGTAAAGACAAGGCTTCTCATTGAACCTGGAGCTCATCAACTTGTCTTGACTGTCTAGCTTAGAGTTTTAGGTATCTGGTCTGGCCAGTGGTAGAATTACAGACACATGCCACTGTATGTGAGTGCTGGGGATCTGAACTCAGGTCCCATGCTTGTGTGGCTGGCACTTTACCAACACAGCCATCTGCCCAGTCCCACCTATTTGTGCATTGTAAGAAATAAATTAAGCAACTTGAATGATCATAGAGCATCTGTTGGGATTTGGTACATGATATATTTCCTTTATTGGTAAGTCAGAGAAATTCCACTCACAGCCATCTTTTCAGAGAACCACAGAAGCACTGGAGGAAGATTTATAGGGCACATGCTAGCTCTTTCTTTGATGAATAGCAAGCTAGCAGGTATTTAAAATAGAAATCTGCATTCTGATCAGCACCATGAGGTCACCAGCTGCTTTTTGCAGACATACAGGGAAAGGAAAAGCCTAAGTTTACTACAGCTGGGCTGTCTTTGAAGCCAAGGGCAGCAGGAGGTATATTTAAGCTGTTTATGCGAAAATGGTCTTATCAGCCAAGTAGCATTTTCCTTCCACAGCTGGAGAGGTGGGGTAGAGAAGAAAAGAATGTTACATGCTCAAGTTGACATTTCCTGGCAGCAAATTGGCTACTTATGTTTAGCAGATAGTCAATCGGAGAATGAGTCAGTAAAAAGACAAAGAAAAACTAAACAAATCAAAACAAAAAATCAAAAACAACAACAACAACAACACTGGACATCTGGCAACGAGCCATTGTCTTTTAGTGCTGGACCCAGGCTGTTACGGTGGAGAGAAAACAGGTCTTGTGTCTACATTCAGGTGACAGGGATGCTCAGCTATGAATGTTTCTGTCATAAGAATGTGAAATTGTGTATTTCAGTGTGATGAGAAAGGAGAGCATTCATGGTGCGGAAGTCAGCTCTAATACAGCGTGGAAACAAGGACAATTTTCACAGGACTCCACACTGTGGAATTAATACATGCCTCTACTGGGTTTTTATTTCCTATGAACGGAGACCTGGGTGGTGATGAGCCATACCATATCTTCCGCAGGGAACTTGGGGACACATTTCCTTAGGTATGAATGATGTTAGTAGGTGGTTGGGCTCTGAAAGACAATACTTATGAGGACGAATGCAGGGGATGCTTAATACTCAGTGGTAATGGGGCCCAGTGGATGATGCCAGCTAACAGGTATCTAGGGTCCTTGCTATTCTACAATCCTATGATCTATGTCTGAACTGAGATAATAACAAGGCTATCAATTCCCGCTCTTCCTACAGTTGCACGTTACAAGCACTAGGGCTAGATTTCCAGGGTAATGCGGCCGTGATTTCTAGGATTGGGAGGCTGATCTGGAATAGGTAATCCTTCTATCTACTATGATACATGCTAGGATTTCTAGTCTAAAATTCCTTAACTTGGCCTCAAGACATTATAACTGTTCCTAAGAGGGTGGTAAAAGTTCTGTCCCTTTCAGAAGTAGGCGTGACAGGACAGAGTCAGTGAAAGCTGTGTGAGGTGCTCATGCAGGTCCTAGAATATCATCCTCTGACTCCACTCTCTCCTGACTGCGTCTTTCATTGTAATAAAATGTATTAAATCCCAGCTCGAGATTTCTACTCTGCCTCAGCTATTTAAGTTCCTGGATGAAACACACATACAACCTTTATATTTACAATAAGCCTTAAACAACCTAAGAGCTGGGCAGATACTACTCTACGCTGTTAGAATCTACTTTCCTATCTGTAATCCTGAGTTATTACTATGTTTCATCTGGGCTGCTCTTAACTCCAGTTGGTCAACCCACATGGTTGTCTCCTAACCCATGGTGGCTTCTCCTTCCTCCTCTTGCACTCTTCTTTTCCCTCATGGTTCCCACCCATGCACCTGTGACTAACTCTAATGAAACTGTTGCACCCCACATAGACACAGAGACATGCAAGTAGAGGGGGACTAGCAGAGAAATGGAAGAATATTAATTGGGTGTGGGAGGAGGACAAGAGACGGTAGCAGAAGGTGAAGATGACTGAAATATATCATGTGCATGTTTGAAATGTCATAATGAAACCGTTATTATGTATAATTAATATATGTTAATAAAAATATTTAAAAAGGAATCCCCTCTTGGAGGTTTGGAACAGGAGAGGTTAGAGATACCCAGAGAATTGCCTGCAGCACCAAAGATAATAAATGACAGCTGTAGAAATCACTCTGGACAATTAAAAAAAATTGTCCCACATGGATGTTAGACATTATTAGATTTTTAATAACTTTTCTCACATTCAAGGATGGTAATGATCAAAGATCACTTGGTGGTGCATTTGTTTATACCAAGAATTCATTAATAAGTCTTTAACTCTGCATTTTAATGAGAGGCTATTTATCAAAAATGTCTCTCCCCATGAGAGAGATGTGTGTCATGTAGGCAGGAGATCTAGTAAAGACAGCTCAGTCTTTTTGAAAGGATGTTCAGAGCTGAAGTATTAGAGTCTGTAATGCAAAATATGTCAGCTAATGTAATATTCAATAATTCATGATGGCCATCTGCTCCATTCCAGATGCCTGGACTGGGGGGCTGGGAGTGAGGGGCAGAGATGAGAAATATTCCCTCTGCTGCACACACTGAAGCATTTCATTAGCATTATCTCAGCTGGCAGTCAATCAACAGGGGCGTTTCTCATGTAGAAAAACTGCTTAACAACTAGAATGAATCTTGGGAGGGTTACAATCAATAGGTAGGGTTTTCTTTTAGAGAGTCAAGATGTAAAGAATAAATCAGCGGCTCTGGTTAGCAAGCCTGAGTTTATATGGCCACTTGTCAGTGACTCCTGTGTCTGAAGAAAATGCTCTAAAAGAAAAAAAAATTCCCAGAGAGTTGAGACCTGGGTTTATTTTTCAAATGGCATTTCTTTAAATTTTGCGCCTCCCTAAGAGATTTCGGTTAGTTTCAGGTCTAGGCCTGTTCAAGGTAGTCCAGCACTCCACCAGAAGAGGCATGGCCCCACTCTTCCCTCCTGACAGCTTTATTTTGAGCGTACATATAAACAAGGCATTGCTTATCTGGAAAGAACTGTTGGCTGATCCCATTAGTCTAGAGACGGCCAGTCCAAACTTTCCCTGGTGGTCCCTACTGGTCTGCTGCTTCAGAGACTTTTCAATGACAGTGAAGTAAGGAGGTGATGTTGAGTCTCAACTTTTCAGAAAAGGCCTTATATTTTACATTTTCTAATGCTGTGAGTTATGTCAGAGAGTCAGGGGTCACTCTTCCCAGTCTGCTCTGTGTGCTTTGTAACACAGCCCCCCACTGCAGCTGCTGTGCTTGCCTACTGTCAAGACAAAAACAAGCCACTTACTTTCATGTAAGGCAAAATCCACATAGAAAAGATTGAAGTTCTCGAATGTCTCGGTGGCCGCAATTTTTTTCAGTGTATTGGAGAGTTGTTCTGCTCGCTGAATGCAAGGGAAACAGAGAATTCCATGAAACCTCAACTTTGACTTTCATGAGACAATTCAGGCAGAAAAAGAAATAGATCTTCCACACACCACTCCACTTTGCTATCTCTAAGTCATCAGCAGAAACAGCTCTGCACATTACAGTGTATTCACGTGCAAATGACCAATGAACACGAAAAATGTTACTATTCATTATGAATAAAACTAGTATAACTTAAAGTAATAAGAACCTACTTTTCCTGCATGGGTTTGACAAAAATGAGACAAACAACCTTGATATTACCAAATGCCAGAGGCTGAATGAATGAAAACATTGGTTGGTTTCATTATTTAGACAACAGCTTGGCAATATGAACCCAAGCTTTAAGGTGACCAATATGTCTTATAGTAGTTTGTATATAGGAAATAGAGATGGCACAAAGCACACATCTTGTTATTCATCCTGGTGAAGAATTGGAAACAACCATGTATCCAACTACACAAAAGGATGGAATAAATCAGGCCATATTCATATGCTCGACACTGGGAATAGTTGTGTTATAATGTGGAGAAAAATTTATGAGCATTGGAATGTGTAATCTCAATCTAGAGGGTAAACTCCAAGATATCTATGGAAATGATAAGAGACACCCATATACTGATACGTGGATTTTTTTTCTCTGTGTGCATGTGTGCATACATGTCTGTAGGTATATATGCTCATGTGTATGTATGTGTTTAGAGGAGAAAAGATAGCCTCAAACAACACTGCTTAGGATTCCACCACGTTGGTTTTAGAGGCGGGAACTTTCATTGGCCTGGGCTTCCTCATGGGAAGGTTGTCTGGATGGCTAATGAATCCAGGCTCTCCGGACTTCCCAGAACTCAAATTACAGGTATGTTTTAGCTTTGGCTGTCTCACATGGGTACCAGGGATCAAACTCAAGTCCTCATGATTATACAGTCGGCATTTTACTCACTGACGCTATTTCTCCAGCCTGAAATTGTGTGTGTGTGTGTGTGTGTGTGTGTGTGTGAATACACAGGCATTGAGGTCTGAGAAGAATGGTTGGTGTCCTGCTCTGTCACCCTGCCCTATTACCATGAGACAAGTCTCTTATTCAACTTTGAGCTAGGCTGGCAGCCAGGCAGCCCCAGTGATCCTGTCTCTGTCTCCCATAGCACTAAGTTACAGTGGCACTGAAGTTACAGGTATGTGTGCAGCCATGCCCAGATTTTTATGTATGTGCTGGGGATTTGAACTCAGGTTCTCAAACTTGTGTAGCAAATGCTCTTAGCTACTAAGCCATCTTCCTTGACCCAAAACTGTAGCTCAGGCCTTAAACTTGTCGTTCTCCTGTCTCTGCCTTTTCAGCATATCCCACCAATAGTGTGAACCATCGCAACTGGCTGCAGCCTGATTTTTGTTGCTGTATTTTGTAGATTTTTATATTTTTCATGTTTTCAATATTGAAATAAAGTTTTAATTTTTATCTCACAGTGTATTTTTTTTATTTGCAAGTTTCCTACAATAAAATTTTATTAACAAAATATGCAGGTGGCAGGTCATGCCTGCAATCTCAGTACTTGGGAAACTGAGGCAAGAAAGAAAATTTGGCCATATAGCCATACTTGTCTAAAAAAAACCCCACAAATGTTTCCATAATCTTTATAAAGGTAATCTACCACCTATGAACAAAGCATAAGAAATTTTGCTTGGGAAATGGATTCTTTCAGATATGTGAGGTGATCCTATCTGAGTGCCAAGCTATACATGAAGCTGATCTTCCTCGCTTCCCAGCTCACTACCTCAGATCATTTTACAAGCTGTGTGGGTATACGTATTCGCACATAGAAACGTGCACTCACAAGTAGACAGCAAGAGAGGTAGGCATAGAGAGAGGTGGAGGCAGAAGGGCACACAAATTCTTTTGGCTTTTCTGACTGCCCAAACATGAGATTTTGTTATTTGCCAGGCTGGTGACCATTGTGCAATAGAAGCCCATCCTGAGGAAAAGTTTTTAGCAAACACAGGGACAGGAGCGGCAGCAGCTCTACCTCTGAAGTGAGAGTCCGGAGGGTCCTGTTGGAAGACATCCAGCCACTACAGGGACTGATCTGAGAGAAGATAAAGAACATACTGATTAAAGAGGCAGAGCCATAGTAGGAGGTGTGTGTACATGTGTGCATGCATGTGTGCATGTGCGTGTGTGTATAGCAGACCCCTGGGCTTACCTGGAGGCAGTTTAGAAAGGAGTAGAACTGTGCATAGGTCACATCTTTATTTAGCTGGCCTGGAAAACAGAGGTCTGATATATCATATGGAGTCAAATGGCAATGCTCAGAGACATTTGCAGGTGGCCCCACCTCCCTTTCTAATGGCAGTATTTGTCATTCAGCATAGCTTTGAGGAAGGCCTGTATTTTACTTCTCTCTGAGCCCAAGTTACGAAGGGGCCCTAAGGAGTCTATGATCATGTACTTAGTCTCCTAGAGGACAGCACTGGTTGGCAGCCTCATTGAAATCTCTAGAGAAAGGGATAGAGTCTCCTACAGCTCCAACGGACCAGAGTGGCCTAAACAAAGCATACCACTAGACAAAACCTTCTTCTTGGTAAGGTCATAAAATTCCAGTCTCTATGAAGCTCAGGGAGCCGAATTTAAGGGAATTGACTGAATCCTCCTTTCCAGGCTTATGAAACACTTAGGTCTGATCCAGTCGTTCCCTGTTGAGGAACTGGCATTCAGAATGTCTGAAATCCTGAACCAAATCCCTTTAACAAAGGCTGGGGTAATTCAATTACATTTGGGTGGGAAGGGGATGCCAACAGATTTTTTTTTTTTTTTGTCTTTCATGATGACAGTGGGTTAAGAGTTTCTGTGGTTGTCTTACTGAGTCTTAGGAAATATTCCTTATGGTTATTTTTTGGTTCAGGTTAAAGAAGTGCACAAGAAATGAAGGGGAAATGCTGCATATATTATTATAATTTGTATATGAAATCTACCTCATCCCATGTCTGAAACGCTTGTTCCCTAGCCTGTGTGACACTGTCTTACTCCAAAGACAGTGTCTAGAAAATAGGTCACTGGGAATATATCTTTAAAGGTTTCTGTCTGGCTCCTGTTAGCCATCAGGTAAAGAACTCCTACTCCCTCCACACACCTCCATTGCTATGACATCTGCAGAAGTATATGGGACCAATCACTAGGGACTGAATCTTCGGCACTATGAGCCCAAATAGACTATTTTTCCTCTATACTGTTTGACTTGGGTATTCTGTCTAACGCCCTGGGGTCCATCCAGAAGCTGTTGCAACACTAACTATATCCATTGAGATTCTTTCTTCCAATGCTGCCCTTCTTCCTCTTTACAGTTACACTACCCCAGATACAGTTAGTTTTCATGCTGTGACTGACATAAAATTCAGCTCCCCAACCAATCTACAGGATGACTAGATGATGCTGTATCTATTAAACACTTGTCATGCTCTCACTGAAAAGCAGAATCGACTTGTTCATCATGGAGGAGCACTCAACCTCCCAGTGTGGTAAGGGAATGCCAGATCTACAGGGCCATAGGCTATACTGCTAGAAAAGTCTCTCTCTCTCTCTCTCTCTCTCTCTCTCTCTCTCTCTCTCTCTCTGTATGTGTGGGTGTGAGTGTAGGCCAAAGATCAATGTCAAACACCTTTCTCAGTTACTTTACACCTTCTTTGAGAAAGGGTGGCTCACTGAATCTAGAGCTCACTGATTCCACAAGACTAGCTGTCAGTAGGCCACAGAGATCTTGTTTTTACTCCCTCCCTTGGAGCTGGGGCTAGATGGGTCTCTCTAATCATCTTTTTCCCTTCCTTTACTCTCATACACAGTGCCATTTTTGTCTACCATTTTTTTTAAGTCCACCATAAGCACTCTCAATCACTCTTCTACTTGAGTGCCCCAGAGGCACCCAGGTCCATCTTGTCCACCTGACAGAATTATGCTTCTCCTGATAAGAGCACAGGGGACTTAGCTGCAGGCCAGGACTTAATTGTGGTTGTGCACCTGCCTTGACCCCTTGAGCATGGAGGCATGAACTTTTATATAGGGATGGGACTAAGGGCTGTCCCTAAGTCAGGCTTACCTTCTTTTGTTCTGAGAATGCAGCCTAATTAGAGGTCAAACATTAGCAGAAGCTTTCTCAGCATCCCTAAACTTCAATTATAGTGCACATTTTCTTTCTCACAGTTTCTAAGAAGCCTGGTTAGTATACTACTTTTTTTCCAGTTGTATTGGAGGCAGCTTTCCTTTACTTAAATTTTACTTTGTGTAACTTAATATTTCCTAAGCAAGTTTTTTAGTGAGACCTTTAGAGTATAAATTTTACTACTTCAAATTTTTCTGCATTAAATTCATATATATATATATATATATATATATATATATGACACATGTCACACACATTATGCATACATATCAAACACATCACATACATCATACATTCACATATTGCACATACACACATCATATGTATACATTACCCATATCACACACACACACACACACACACACACATACACACATACACATGCATATCTATACACTCATACACATAGTTAAAGAGGAAAAGAATCTGCAAACATAATATACCTAAAGGGTGGTATTGGTTGTGCAAGTTATTCCAGAGAAAAGTTCCATCTGGTAAGCCATATAAAATAACATGGCTGCCATTGGGCAGGTGGGAATTTAGATGCTTCAGAGTCTGCATGACATTGACGTACATTTGTTTGGGGGTGGTCATTTCTGGTACTGAGTCAGCTTTCCTATTGGTGGAAAAAACAGGAAGTATCTTGATTATCAGGGCAGTGACATATAAAACACACCGTATGTGCTGTTATTTGTACTATTTTGCAAACTACTTATGATGTCCTACCTTTCTGGCACCCAGCCAGATTACATTTAATGGCTCCTGTGGAGTCTAGTAAGTTATGGAAATGGTGGTATAAGAGCCTCTGGAATGTTCTTTGACTATATTACTGGTGTAAGCTGTGTTCCAGATAGTTTGAGTTTGGAGGGGGAGGGAGCACAACTTTAAACTAGAAGGTTTAGAGGGTTCTTAGAGGATTTTCTGTTTTGGAACATAAGCACATCTACCCTGACTCATGGCTACTGGAGAAGCCTGGTATTACTTAAGACTTATTCGGAGCTTTGAGGCCTAACATTTACTTTTTAAAAATTGTACACAGACCAGAGTTGGAAGGCAGAGCATCACTGAGGGATGGTGTTATTTTATGTGCACACACTCTCTTACCCTTTATTCTCAATTTTTGTACTAAATTTGGGCTTTCATCATTTTTCTGATAGACAACAATCCTTTGCTTATTCTTGCAGCAGTATTTATCAAAAATAATATTTCATACAATTGTTGTTTTTTATATGGTTGTAGTTGTTTTATGTAGATCATATTAAAAAGATAGAGAAATTGCAAATCACTTAATTATGTATCTTAAAGCTTTGAAAAAAGAAAACAAGCTAAACCCTAATGCAGTATATAGACAGAAATAATTAGATCAATGCAGAAGTAAATACAAACAAACAAACAAAACTGAAAAGAATCACTGAAACATATTTGATTCTTTGACAAATTAACAAGATCAACAAACCTAGACAAATTATCCAAAACAAAGAAAGAGGAGATCCAAACTAATAAAATAGAAATGGAAAGGGAGCTATTACAACAGATACCAATAACATCTAGAAAATCATGAGGCTATACCTTGAAAATTGTATTTTACTAAATTAAAAAAAATCTAAAAGAAGTGGATGGATCTCTAGATACATATAGCCTATCAAAGTTAAACCAAGATGAGACAAATCAATTAAAGAGATCTATAACCAATAGTACTATAGCAGCAGCAGGAAGTTACCCAACAAAGAAAAGTCCAACCAACATCCTTCCGAAAGGTCACATATCAACACTTCTCAAATTATTCCATAAAATAGGAAGGGAAGAAACTCCCAAGTTCTTTTATGAATCCACTACACTCTAGATCAGGCCTCCCACAAAAGAAAGAAAAATTACAGGCCAATCTTCATGACTGACACAGATGGGAATATTCTCAACAAAATACTTGAAAACCAAATTCAAGAACACATAAAAAATATGATCACCATGACCAAGTTGGCTTCATTACAGAGATGCAAAAATGGCTTATGGAAATCAATAAATATAATAATTACACAATTTAACTTGGCCCAAGGAATTAAATAATTATAAATGAAATGGGCAATAAATATTTTTTAAAGTGTCCAACATTCTCAGCTACTAGAGCAATGTAAATTAAAACTACTTTAAGGTTCTATTTCATCCCAGCTATAGGATGCTACAATCAAGGACAAAAATGACAATAGATGCTGGTAAAGATGTAAGGGAGAAGCTGATATTCCCTTTCTGTGGGGATGTAAATAGGTATGGCCACTGTGGAAAGTTTATATGGAAGCATCTCAAAAAATTAAATATAGAACTACCATATGAACCAACTATACCATTCCTGAGCATATACCCAAAGAATTCTGTATCCTGCCACAGGCATATTTGTACATTTTTGTCTATTGATGTTCTTCATAATAGCAAGAAACAGAATTACCCTAAATGTCTATCAGATAAGGAATAAAAATGTACTTCATATACACAGTGAGATTTTACTGACCATCCAAAGTTTCTGTTGCTGCAGGTAACACACATTTGCTCTCTTTCAGAAGTGTTTCTACTTTTGTGTCACATTAAAGAGTTTCAAGGACAGGGATGGATAAGGTCAAGGTAAGTGAAATAGCTCCATAGTGAAAATGCTAGCTACCTCCACTTTGCCTTTTTTCCCAAATTCCTGATGCTAAAAGTCATCTTCCAGTCATGACCTGCAATCACAAGTACTTACTGAATAGCCACATGCAGTTAGAGAACTAAGAGACGTGTGGCGGCATTATTTCAAGAAAAGCTAGCAACATCATAAAAAAAGTTGAAGGTGTAAACAAAGAGACAAACCAAACTCTTGAACATTACTCCTGGAGAGACCTGCTACGTAAGCCTCTGGCTTGGGCTTTGTATGAAAGCCCTTTGTCCGTTCTGGGATATCTACACTACCTTGACGTTCTGCCATCTGTCTTTATTTTTCTAACCCCTCCACAGGACCTCGCAAAGTGGGCACTGCAGAGATATACCACACAGCCAACTCTGTTACTTCATCCAAATGCTTGCTGCTTCTCTGCCCAGATAGATGCTGGCCCGAGGGAGGTTGGCACAGGCCTCTAGCTGATATGTCTTTAGGCTCTTTGGAAAAAGGAAAGCAGGAATAGGCTGGAGGGACCTCTGGAGAAACACACTCTTGGTGGCTCTGACTTTTGGAGGGAGAGCTCCTCTGTAGGCACTCTATCCAGTTGAAACCTGTGTGCTGTCTGTAACCCGGGGAACCCCATGCAGGGACTGAAGAGATGTTATCGGGCCAGATCAGAGGTTGTTTTCTTTTGCAGTGAAGGCTGGAAGTCACATCTGTTTCTCTCTTGTGAGCTCCCTGAGGTCAGGGGTTCAGGCCTTTTGCCATTAGATTCCAGAGCCTGAACTAGTACTTGGCTCATTGGTGGTGATCAACACGTGCTTTAGGAAAGTGGAAGAAGAATAGGCTGTAAGGAAATCAGAGTGAGTCAGGGAAAGAAGACAGAACTTACTTAGAGATCCTGCAGCTCTTAGCTTTGTTACTAAATGGCAGTAGAACAAGGTCCTTTACTTTGTGAGCCTCAGTTCCTCATCTGTAACAAGCAGACAGTCATATTTGCCTCTTTGGGTTGCTATAGAGATGAAATGAAACAGAGAGGTACATGTATCTTGGGCCAGACACTGCGAGTCTTAAGGGGTATACACTCTTTACTGGAAAGTCCTGGGTGGCTCATCATAGAGGCAGAGACCTAGGTCCTCACAATGTAGCTTTAGTTGCTTGGATTCCTGGAGGGACCTAGGTAGGGACTGGCCCATGAGTAACTATGGTTCATAGAGTGGCATGTTCCGCCTTGAACTGATTTATCTGTACTTCATTTAGAGTTCTGTGGAAGCAAATGAGATTTAGTCCTATTGGGCTTTGATCTCAGCACAGCCTTGGGGGCTCAATGAATGGCTAGGACAAGGGGAAGGTATGTGAGCAGGGAGACCGCCACTGGCCAATAATCAGTTATGCTCCCTTAAGCAAGTCTTATGTCCTTTCATGGCTTGTCTTCCCTGTTTTCCTAAGATACCAGCTCCATCGGGAGCTGCTGCAGATACTGCCTCGCCTTTGGTTCACCTTTGGTCAGATGCCTATGTGCAGCATACTTTTAGGGGTGTACATGGATCTGGATACATCTCTTCAATGCTGAGGGGCAACTAACTTACTCTGGGCCATCAGAATAATTAGGATCGGATGTGAGTTACATGTAGTTTCTTTGCAAATGTACATCTATGCTGTTTCTTCTGCACAAGGCTGTGAGAACTTGCATGTGGCATGTATTCTTGTGAGATGACTGTGCTTCTGTTCTATGCTGTTAAAAATGTTGTGGGTTCTAAGTCTTGGATCTTGGTGAAGCATATATATATATATATATATATATATGTGTGTGTGTGTGTGTTTGTGTGTGTGATATAACCCATACCTTTTTGTTGTGATGTCAGAATTGAGAGCTAATGGATCTGATTCAGTTTTTCAGTTTCACAGGCTGTTCCTGTTGATTTCACACACTCAGGACTTCCTTCTAAGATAAGCTTATTTGACATCGGCACATAGCAGAGTAGACCAGGGTAGAGAGCGGAAGAGGGAGAAAGCCAGAGCTAAATCCTAGCTAAATAAGCCCATTGTCATCTTCTTAGCACTGTTCTCATTCCCCCCAATGCCTTACCTATTACAAACGTCATTTCCAACCATGGCATAGATGACAATGGCTGGATGGTCCAATGTCTGGTTCCTAGACAAGCTGAGAAAACAGGGTATCATCGCAATTCAATTTTCTTCTAGGAAATGGCACATCAATGCATAATACTGAAGAGCAGATTGAAATCCCAGCTAAATAAGCCCACCACCACCCTCGTAACATTGTTCACAGCAGTTATTATCCACAAGCATAGGTGAGTTAGTTGAGTTACTTATGCTCAGTTTCATGGGAAATCCTCAGAGCTGTGGGCCTACTCAGTTCATAGAGTAGTTCATAGTTCATAAGACTTCTGTTTAGGACACCACAGCCTCACTTCTGAATTTTAATACCCAAATAGAGGCAAAAATATTAACCTGCCAGGCAAGATATATCAGTACTTAGGAAACTGTGGTAGCAGAATTGCATGAGTCTGAGGTGAGTCTGAGTGACATAGTTAGCTCTGGGGGCTACTGCAAAGGCTCGATCTCAAACACAGAAACAAAAAACTAAAAAAAAAAAAAAAAAGATTCTTATTTATAAAGCCAGACTATGTTGTGATCATTATGTTTTTGCAGTTACTTCTTTCAGAGCTAAATTTTACTCAATTCAGATTTATTTTATAATCCTTTGAGAACATCTTCTTTCCAAGATTATCAGCTCAAGAAGACAATCCCCAGTGTCCTGATAGTGACTAATGAACTGTTGATATTTAGTAGAAATGATAATGGGGCAATAAATGAGAGTTTTTCATTCATTTCAAGATAAGTTAACCTTTTTTTTTTTTTTTTTTTTTTTTTTTTTTTTTTTTTTTTTTTTTTTTTTTTTTTTTTTTTTTTTTTTTTTTTTTTTTTGGTTTTTCGAGACAGGGTTTAAAACAGTTTCTTAGATTTATCTTCCACTGACCTTCCGATAAAATTCTTCAGATTTCTGGAAGATGCACCTGAATAATTACAATCAAGAAAGTAATTGTTAGTGAGTTCCAGTGACACCATTGATGTGTGAGTCTGACTGGCTGTCCAGACCATACTGCTGATGGCAATTGCTTGTTTCTGGTGATTTTCTGTGGTGTTATCTTGGATCTCACCTTCCTCGGTTCTATACTTACTGGACATTGTACTAATAGACTTCAAAGCCCTTTGGATTGGTGGGTTGCCATAGATGAGTAAATGATTCAGTAGATATGAGGAAAAAGTATCTACATGTCTACAAAGAGACAAAGTACCCCAAAAGGATCAGAGAGACAGGAAAAAGAGCTCTCTGAGAGAGACATCTTCCTGGAAGTCCTCATTTAAGGTCCTTATATTCAGAACACTGAGTCCTGAAAGTAGAGACTCTTTCTGGACAGTCAATTGCTCTCAACTATCTTCTAGATGGAAGAAATGTACAACCTCCTGCTGGCCCTGTACTAATGGTGTCCTATGGCAGCTCACATATCTTCTAGGCCCTTCATTCAATTCTACTCCAGGACTCCCAATCTCTCATTTTCAGAATAATAATGAATCAAGAAATGTGATCATTCTTTAATGTTTTTCATAATGATAAATAAAAATCAAGAAAAGCTCAAACTTTTGTTGTCCAGTGAACCTTGAGTCCATATGGGAACTTGATGTGCAGGCCACTCACAGAGCCTCAAGAGAACAAGAGTAAAAAGTTGTCATAGTTGGCTAGATGAGTTGTCTCTCCCATAGGCAATATTATCTATGTCCCTTGTCTACTCAGGACAAGGATTGTCAATCAGTTGTATGTGAGTAGTCATAGTAGGTTTTAAAAAGCAGCCACAGCTGGAGGTGCTGGTCATCTGTAATATACCAGCATCCTAGAAGCAGAGGATAGAGAGTTTAAGGTCAGCTTGGCCTGTGTAGTGAAGTCCTGTCTTAAAACAACAAATGAACACACAAACAACAACAACAAGACCCCACAAAACCAAAAAGTAACCACAAAAAAGAAACAAGGAATTACTTATTCTTTGATTGAATGCCTATTTTTTCTTGTACAGAATTCTCTCTGCTACAAAGTCCTTATTCTCATCCTCTTCATTTCTTGTGGAACCTCAGTTTTACAGAGTCACGTAAGTGGCTTATGTTTTTCTTTCTCTACTCTTTCATCTTCTCAGTTCTTTCATTTCTGCTATGCTTTGGCTAGACTCAGCTCCACCTCTTTCTCCTGTCCAATCTCTATTGTCCTCTTATGAAGGTGTCTCTCTAGCTGCTCACTGCTGATACGTCTGCCTTTGGAGAAAATATAGCAATGGCAGCTAGTAGGTAATAAGCAACACAGACAACGTGGCAGAACAAGGCTAACATTTGAAAAACGTACACATTTTGTATCCTGCAATTATAGTTTCACAGAAATGGAAAAGGTTTACCCTGGAATAGAGGACTTTTATTTATTTATTAAGGTGATCCAGTGGAGAACCTACACATTCCCTGTTAAGAGAAGAAGAGTTCATACAGATCTTTAAATACTTTCTCATGGTGTCCTTTAAATAGGGTGTATCGTATCTAAGAGGATAAGGTCTCATGACTTCAGCCTCAGTTAGCCTTCCCTAACTGAATTTCAGTGTATGTTCATACTGCTGGGTTAGTGTTGACCATACCATCGAGTACCTCACATTCTATGCATCCTCTCAACTTCAAAAATAATTTTGATGGTCTTCTAAGTGAGCCTGTTAAACTTAGTGCCTGGCAGTAGGTTCCTAATTCTTCATAGAAAGAGAATATTTAAATATATCTAGAATGGAAAATATATAGCCCAGTCCATAGCCCAGGTTCAATGCCAATGACTCCAACCTAGAAAGAGCAGCTATCACTCAGCCCTGATGAATTTGTGTTGCCTAGAAGGAGTGTCTGTCTGTGTTGTTAGTCTTGTCTTTAAAATGGAACTTGAAAATGTCTCAGGGGTTTAGAGCACTGGCTGCCCTTACAGAGGGCCCAGGTTCTATCCCTAGCACCTACAGAGCAATTCACAACCATCTGTATCTCCAGTTCCAGGGGATCTGATGCCTCTTCTGGATTCTACAGGTACTGGGCACAAATGGTACTCAGACACATGTGGAGAAAAATATAGTCAGACACATAAAATAATAAATAAAGAGCCACAAGGGCACAGTATTTTCTGATTTCATGTGAGGATATACCTATTTCCTGTGTGTGAAAACATTTGGATCACCATTTCTAAAAAAATTTATGACTTTTGCCCATTTTTGGTTAGGCTAGCACATATATATTCATACACACACACACACATATGTATGTATACACATGTATATATATATATATATATATATATATATATATATGAGTGTTTATATCTGTAACAGGTTAAATATTTCTATTGCAAAGAAAGCTATTGCATGTACAGAACAAACACAGCTGTGGGTTATATGTGTCTTCCACCTATCTGAGCCCTCTCGTGCACAAGATGAAACTTCATTTACTTGTTTGGAATATCTTTCAGACCCCAGATTTTTCTTTGTGTATTATAACAGAGAACACTACGTCTCTAAAAACCAGAAGCAATCCCACTAAAATCAGGGACTAGACAAGGCTGCCCTCTCTCTCCCTATCTATTCAATATAGTACTTGAAGTTCTAGCTAGAGCAATTAGACAACAAAAGGAGGTCAAAGGGATACAAATTGGAAAGGAAGAAATCAAAATATCACTCTTTGCAGATGATATGATTGTATACTAAAGTGCCCCAAAACCTCCACCAGAGAACTGCTATAGCTGATAAACAACTTCAGCAAAGTGGTCGGATATAAAATTAACTCAAACAAATCAGTAGCCTTCCTATACTCAAAGGATAAAGAGGCTGAGAAAGAAATTAGGGAAATGACACCCTTCACAATTGCCACAAACAATATAAAGTATCTTAGTGTGACTCTAACCAAGCAAGTGAAAGATCTGTACAACAAGAACTTCAAGTCTCTGGAGAAAGAAATCGAAGAAGACCTCATAAGGTGGAAAGATCTGCCATGCTCATGGATCGGAAGGATTAATATAGTAAAAATGGCCATCCTGCCGAAAGCAATCTATAGATTCAATACAATCCCCATCAAAATTCCAACTCAATTCTTCATAGACTTAGAAAGAGCAATTCTCAAATTTATTTGGAATAACAAAAAACCCAGGATAGCAAAAACTGTTCTCAACAATAAAAGAACTTCTCTTTGCTTTTAAAACTAGAGATACTCAGGCAGCGCCCACCTCTTCTGAGAGCAAGCATCCTCTTTTCTCTGGTTCATTTCAGGACTACTCTCGTAGACCACGCCTGCATATCGTCTGCCAACTTCCTTTCTCCACAAATTAGATTTTAAATGATGTAGATTTTTCTTATAGTTTCATAGTTCATCAAGAATTTCCAGAAGAATAATTTGTTGAAAAAACATGATAATTTTACCTTTTTTCTCTTCTAAAAATGTTTGTTTACAATAAACAGAATCATTCAGACTAAGATATTGATCTTGAGCTCCAGATACCAAGCTTTTAACAATTGTATGTTGTGACAGTTCCAGACAGTGTTTCTACTGCTGAGAATGCTTCACATTCCAAATGTTCTACTTACAGACAAGATAAATTCCCTAAAAATATTTGAATAGGGTAGATATACTTCCAACTGTAGCTGTAATCGACCTCCCAGTGACAGTGCTCTGCAAGCACCCTTCACTTGTGTTGATAGAGGGAGAATTTGGCATCTCCCCAAAGTTGTTTTGCTCTCAGGTCCTACTCACCACATTCACTGTCTCCTACCTTTTGGATACTGCTCAAACTTGAACTTTGCTGTGAAATCTACTTCTCTAGAACTAGGTATCTCTCACCTCCAGAGGGCGCAACTTACTTTTGCCCTGGGAACATCCCAACAGAACTGTGATTATTTTCTTGTTTGTCTCTCTTTTGGTCTTGTTACAATCTCCATGGAGGCGGGACCTTTACCTTGGTCATCTTCCTATTTCTAGAATTCATTGAAATACTAAACAGGAAGAAAGTAAAGAACAAAGGCAAGGCACATCCAGGTTTACATAAATCCCAAGAGCCTTTAAGATGTCACTAGACATAGCAGACAGCTTTCCATTTGATGTCTTTATCTGAAGCTCTAAGCAAAACAGATTATTGAAAGGAGATGACCTACACCTTTAGCACAGATGCACTGATCCTAGCTTGATGAAAATTTTGACAACAGCAGGACCTGAATTCTTCACATGGTTACTGTCACGAGTCTTGCTCCTTCCTGGATCAATTTGTCTTGGTTTCTTTTTTGCTGCGGTGATAAAATACTCAGAAAAAAGCAACTTTGGGGAGAAGAATTTATTTTAGTTTATAATTCAAAACATATCTCACCATGTTAGGTAAGTTAAGGCAGCAGGAGCTTGAGGTATCTGGTCACACTATATCCATAGTCTAAAGCAGAGAGATAATGAATTGATGCATGGTAGTGCTCAGCTCTCTTTCTCCACTCCTGTGTATTTCAGGATATCTGTCTAGGGAATGGTGCTACCCCTGGTTGATGGGTCTTCCCACTTCAGTTAATGGACTCAACACCCCAACCCTGAACATGACCAGAGGCCCATCTCCCAGGTGATTTTAGATTTTGTCAAGTTGGCAATTAATACTAATTATTACAAGATTGTATGAATAAATCTAAAGAAATACTTCCACTTGGACAAGAGTGTCTCCATTGTTTAAAGATGCATTACATTCCAAACTCTTGCAAGAATTAAACATGGTGAAAAGCTAATACATATAAAAGAGTGACTTTTCTTCTGTATATGTCATATTGAATTTTTTCTCTTAAAAGTTCATATTATTATTAAATATTGTATCTTTAAGATATATTAGATTCTTATAAGAAAACAATTTTGAGCTGTAGGCATTGAGTGCTTCTATATCATTTTGTTTTCAGATAGACTATTTAAGATTTGGATACTAAAAACTCTCTCTAGTGCTTTGACCACATTATTTCAGGCTCCCCAAACAGAAATGTCCTAGATGTTCTGCTATAAATAATCTCTCCCATCTCCTTTCAAGGTTTTGGTTGTGATCAAATACTCAACCCAATAGCGGTACTCCCCACATGCTTCCTGGGGCCCTATTTCAGTGTGACACAGGTGACCTCAGAAATTCCCTCCAGTGTTGTTCTTGTGGCTTTTGAAAGTATTTTAAACATTTTCATTGTGAAATGATTGCTAAAATTCTATAAAATAGGACAAAGATATATACATATCCTTTACCTAGATTTTTCTAAATATACATATCTCCAATAATTACAATGATCAAAACCACAAAACTAACATTGGTGCAGTACTGTTGTCTAATCTGGATACCTAACTTAAATTTCATTGATGACCACTTTCTGGCCTGGGTCTAATTCACTGTTCTTGGATGTCAGGCCTCTTTAGTTTGCCTTAATCTGGAAAGATTGCTCAGTCTCTGTATTTATGACCTTGACATATTTTGATGCTACTGGCCATTTCTTAAGTGGCTTTCAGTTTGGGTTTGTCTTAATGTTCCTCATGACTAAACTCAGGTTATGCAATTATTTTTGCAAAAATACAATACCAGAAGTACAGTTAGCTTAAGGTACAAAACTTATTTCATTCCAGAATAGAGATCATGCAAAGTCTAAAAATAAGGAATCCTTACGTGTGTAAATGAATTCAGCTTAGCCTGCAATAATATGTTTTTTATAGTTCAATTATAGTTTGTTACTTTATCCTTTTCTTTCCTGCTTTTATTCCTTCCCAAGGAGACAAAGAGAACTAGCCCAAAGTGTTGAGTTAAGGTATCTTAATTTGGACAATTTCCCCTGGATTGCCAAGACAATTCAAGACAGAAAGATGGCGCCTTTTCAGGCCAGAATCTAGAAAGTGTGGCATGGCTTTTGAGAGTGTGACCTTCAGTAGGAGACCGACATGGCTAGAAGTCTATCACGATGAGGTAATGCACCATGGGAATGTTATATAACTTTCTGATCTCTTATACTTTCTGATCCCCATTTTCCCCATCTGCAAAATGGAATTGCTTTGTGAATTCCTTGAGGACAGAACACATGGTTTTAGAGCTGGTACTTTCCTCCTTCGAATTTTAAGTATCAGTAAGAAATAAGATGAATAATCAGATGCTGGGTGTGGTGATGCATGCCCAAGGTGGGGATTCATGAGTCAGAGGGAGGGGATGGCTTAGTGTCCTGGGTTGTGGTTTACAGATATGGCCCTGTAAGCTTTGTTGATAGACACCTTGTCTGCTGTTGGTATGTCACTGGCAGCAGGAGACATAGCTCACTGTTGCTAGCTGTTCAGTCTGAGGGTTCTTTTTACAGACAGCTACCTGGGTGAAGCCAAGATATAGACTAACCTATGGGAAAGAATTTCAGGATAAGTCAGTATTAAGAAAAAAATGTTGGTTTTTTTTGTTGTTGTTGTTGTTTGTTTGTTTCAGAGAAGAACAGACGTGCACACCCAAGAGTACACACATGTTTCTGCGGAGAGAGTGGCTCTAAGTGTCCTAAAATAAAGCATGGAAATATAGTGTGTGTGGCTTTTGAAGTTATGTTGTTCAAAGTATAGAATCAAAAGATTAAATAAAAAATGTTCTGATATGCTTATTTTTAGCTAATTTTTTCTTTAGTAAATGATAAAGTAGTTCATGTAGTACTTCTATACAGGTTTATAGAAAGGAATGCTAATTGTATGAAAACATAATTCAGAAAGGTTGAAGAAATTCTTAGAGTCTAGAGGTCACAAAGAGATCAATACACATGTTTTGACTGTCAATTATGGCTCATAAGTGTGTGTGTGTGTGTGTGTGTGTGTGTGTGTGTGTGTGTGTGTGTGTGTAGTTGTGTGTGTGTATTTGTGTGAGTTTCCTCCAAAACAGGAGGAGTCTGGCCTTCTTGTAGATAATTTGGTTAGCTATGTGATAGTTCTTGACTTTTAGTCAGTGAGACAGTCATATCAGAGTTACCTGGCCTCTTTTCTTTCTTACGTTTCTCTATTTTTCCTGTCTTTCTATCCTACCTCAAGGGTAGTGGTGTACCAGGAGAGCATAGTTCAGTGGCTACTGAAAGATTGAACTGTCAGCATCAGGTAGCTCCCAAGGACAGTTGCTCATTCTGTGGGGAAATCACTTCTGTTGTCCCTCACCCCCCCCATTCATCTGACCCCAGGACCTCCTTCCTCAGTCCCACTGAGGAATTCTCCCTTGACCCTTCTTACTCCAGTCTCTCTTCTCTGGACCCTGTTTACCTGATCTTTTCAACATTTTTTTTTGTTGTTGTTATTTGTGTGTGAGTGTATGGATGTGAGTGTGTGTGTGTGTGTGTGTGTGTGTGTGTGTGTGTGTATGTATGTGATTATGTGTTTGTATGTGAGAGTATATGAGTGTGTGAGTGTGTGTATGTGAGTATGTGAATGTGTATGTGAGTATGTGTGTATGTGTATGAGTGTGTGTGTATATATAAGTGTGTGAGTGTATGTATAAGTGTGTGTGTGTGTGTGTGTGTGTGTGTGTGTGTGTGTGTGTGTGAGAGAGAGAGAGGGAGGGAGGGAGAGAGAGAGAGAGAGAGAGAGAGAGAGAGAGAGAGAGAGAGAGATGGCTATTCCCAGTTGTCAACTTGACTATATCTAGAATGAACTACCATCTAGATCTTGAAGCTGGAGGACACAGACTTTTAATCCAGATCTTGAAGCATGGTAGCCATGAAAAGTTTAGTCCCAGGCAAGGTGATACATGCCTTTAATCTCAAGAGACAGAGGCAAACAGACCTCTGCATTCAAGGAGAGCCTGGGACAGAGCAAGTTCCAAGTAAAGAACAGGTTAGGTCCAGTTGTGGTGGTACACACCAGTAATCTGGTCCATACCTTCTGCTGGAGGCCTATGTAAAGACAATGGAAGAAAGAATGCTGAGTCCTTGTTGGTCATGTGGAAGGGATGGTATGACAAGGTTTCTGCCCCTGGAACAGAGCCAGCAGGGAGTGTGCCTCCACAAGTGTTGATGGTTGCTAGGTGTAAGGCTTGTTTGTATATTTCACTTTATGTTCCTTCTTTGGGAGAATGTCCTTTCTACCAAGATTAATGCCTCCATGATAATCAGAGACAGCATTAGTCTAGAAGGCAATGATGTGTCTAATGTCTCAGCAAAATGGTGAAACACTGACCTTCAGGACAGTCCTTATGGCTGTGGAAGAGAACTTTATAAACAAGAGTTCAAAAATATGTACTTTCTTGAGTATGCAAAGTATAAGGATGCATAGAGGCAAATGCATTGTGAGTTTGTCAGAAAAATACAAAGGCAGGCAGATTCCTGAGTTCAAGGTCAGCCTGGGACAGAGAGGATTTAGATCCAGGTGTAGCTAAAATTGGAATCTCAGGACAGGATTCCACCCAGCTAAGTTTATTGCTTGTGCTTATAAAGGCAGGCAGATCTCTGAATTCATTTGCAATGTTAAAAACTGTGCTTGTTGTCTTTTTCTAAGAATTAGGGGGCTGGGGTCAAGGAATGCTGATTTGTGAGTAATCAAAAGGGCACCTGGAGTAAATGACTGAATTGATATGTAAATAAAAGAATCAGATTTTGGTCTGCATGAGATGAGCCAGCAGAGAGCAATAGCAGTTCATTTTTAGAATTTTTTTCTAGCAAGAGTTGAGCTGTCTGGAGATCTCTGGAGAACAAACACAGCTTTTAAAGAATTTTTTCTAACAGAATTTCTGACCTTGGTTGGAAATCCCAAGAATTACTGAGAGAGCTAACACAGCTCTTTTAAATTTTTTTCTAGCTGCTACCCAGAGAGAACTGTGTAGAGAGTGAACACAGCTCTTTTAGATTTTTTTTTCTAGAAAATTCAATGTTTTTCTGACTTTGATTAGAAAACACATGAGCTACCCAGAGAGCTTTTTAGAATTTTTAGAGCATGAGAGAGCTGAAAGCTATCTCGAGCAGACTACAGAGCCAAGCGCTATCTACAGAAAGCTGTCCAAGGAGCCATCTCAAGTAGACTGCAAGGTTGTCAGCTTGTACCCATGGTTTGACTTCCAGTCATTCTTTTCATTGATCCCAAGCAGCCCTTCCTTAGAGCCCTTCTCCAAGCCAAGGCTGGTTCTTGGCAAAGGAAGTCTTTCTTTTTCTTGGCTTGCTTGCACTTACTTGCCAGCACATCTGTTGGAGCCTACTGCTTCAGGACTCCAGCTTATACAGAAGACCAGTGGAAACACCTAGCCTCATGGGACTGAGCAACTACTAGTTTCTTAGACTTCCCATTCACAGCTGCCCATTGTTGAGTTAGTTGGATTGCAGACTGTAAGTCATTCTAATAATTTCCCTTAATATATAGAGACATTCCATAACTTCTGTGACTCTAGAGAACCCTGACTAATACAGTGAGCATGTGTGTGACTATGCAAGTGTGTGTGTGCATGAGTGTGTGAGTGTGCGTGTATGTGCAAGTAGGGGTGCTTCATTGCTCATGTGGAGGTTTCTGCTTCTGCTCTTGGTATCTGGCTTACATGTCAAATGCTTATGTTGATGACCTGAGTTTGTATTTCCCAGGCTGGCCAGACTTTTGCCTCTTTTTCTAGCTTCTCTAGGTCTCTTCTATTCACTCTCATTCTTCAGAGGTTTAACCAAACCTAGAGGAAGGAATAGAACAAGTGACGTTTCTTCAGAGTGTAGAGTTTGTGGTGTTAGTGGAGAACATAACAGATTCATGACCAAATTAGCTTTGCAGCAAGGAGCTGGGTAGGTGTAGTAGGCAGGTGAAGATCCAAACTTGAACTTTGGCAGTTTACAGTCTCAAGTAACTAATCTTGGCTCTTCACAGGGGTCCCTAATCTCCATTTTCTCTGTAGTGGGCACACAGGGAGAGAATCCCTTTCACTCTGCGGTGGGAAGCTTGATCCCATGGAAAAACATGTCTTAAATATTTTAGCATTTCTGAAAGCAAAACCCTCTTAATGCAGGTGTTTATATGAAAGCTTTGCTGGACTTGCAAAAACAAAATGAGAAAGATTGTCAGTGGAGAGTATTCCAAGCTTATAAAATCTCATTTGGCATCCAAATAGAGGGCTCAGAAGCATCCTGTAAACCGGACAGTGTTTTTCTCTGTGGGCTGTGAGTTGGAGTAGTAGGCAATTGAGGGTCAGGACTAGGGTTTAGTTGTTTTTAAAAGCACAGGAGTCTTATTTATTTCAGAAGATGACTTAATAGATTTTTATTTACTTAAAAATATGCTTTATATCACCTCCCTTAGTCCCTGGTAATCACCAAATCATCCTTTGCTTCTGTGAGTTTGGTTATGTTAAATGCTTCATAGAAGCAGGGGCTTCAAGGTTCACTTATGATGTTGGGTAAGGCAGGGTTCCTTTCTTCTTAAAAGGCTGAATCGTATTACATTGCATTTATATATCATATTTTCTCTATCCATTTACATGTCGGTGGACATTTAACCTGGTTCTACATTATGAATGATGATGTAATGGACAAGGGAATGCCAGTATCTCTTTGAGATCCTGTTTTTAATACCCTGGATAAATATTCATAAGTGGAATTGGTTAATCATACAAGTTTTCATATTTAGAGGAATTATCTTGTTACCTTCTATAATGGATTGATGACTTTACATTCCTTCCAATAATACATGACTCTGATTTCTCCATGTCCTAGCCGATCCTTGTCATTAGATTTTTTTATATATAAAATTGCCATCCCAGCAGGTGTGAGGTATCTCAGATGGTTCCTGCCTTTGATTTTAAAGGAAGGAAATGACTGTATTCTAGTTGTAAAGGGCCACTGTCCATGCTTTAATTCTCTTCAAAGGTTAAAAATAACTTGAGACCTTTTAGGTTAAAGAAAATGTTAGATGGGCAAGTCCCTGCTTAGCAATGCTAACTAAGGTTGGTGTTAAACATATGGCTGCTGGCCTCACATGCCTTCTGATTCCTGTCTAGCTGGGAACTAGACTTAAAAGAAAATGACCCAAGAAAGTTCAACTTCAGCCTTGACAAAGAACTTGTGTGACATATTTGGCTCTCCTGGGTGTGGGGGAGGGCATGAAATTAGTCAAGAGCACAGAGGGATGAACCTGCTAGTTTCTCTGCATCCTCTCTAAGCATGAATCCTGAGGACTAGTGAACACTCAGATGTGAAGAGTGGAGCACTGGAGCATGGGTAAGACAGGTGGCTCAGGACGCCACCATTTCTAAGACAGCCTTCACAGATGGGGCTAACTAGCTTCCCAATGCTCTAGTCTCTAAGCGATGAGCTCTTTGTTGGAGTCAGGGTGACACCTTAAGCTCAGTTCTCCTCCAATTTATTAAGCTTCTTCTCTCAGCATGGCCCTAAGCTCAAGTAGCCAAGAATGTTCTCCAGTCCCTCCCCTCAGCAGCCTACAATCCTCTGGAATTCAGCGCTCACCCCTCCAGTGAAAGTAGTGCTGAGGAATAAACCCTTTCGCTTCCCAGTCCTGGCAGGATGTAGCCAAAGGACTTCCTACCCTAAGGACTCCTTTCCTTGTCTGGCTCATCTCTGTTTGTACCTTAGCTCTTGCTCTCCATCAGGGACTTGTCATCTTCAGTTCCTGTCATTTCTCATTCCTCTCCCCTTCTCCCCTCTTCTTCCTAGGAGGAGGAGGAGGCACTTCTGCCTCGGGATCCCTCTGCTGCTTCCTGTAACACTGTTTCCTTCTTGCCTGCCAGTGTCTGCAAGGACCTGGATGCCTAGCCTGTGCACTGCTGCTCATCTTTAAGAGTCCTGGCTCATGTTATTGACATGTCTCTTTTACATTTATTTGCCGTGTTTTAGAGCCTTTGACATTGAAATGTGATTGATTTAAAACTACTGGATAAATAACAGTACAGACGGACTGGCAGCCATTGTTTCTATGGTGCTCTGATGATGGATGTTTGCAAATGTTTAAGAAGCTTTGTCTCCTGATCCTCCTGCTGCCCCTCTCTCCATGCCAAGCCCTGTGGCACTCAAGATACACTGCTTCTGGTATCTCTTTTATGTATGGTAGCCTATCTCGGTCAAACAGGCTCCAGGGTTTTATGATGCTTGTACAATAATAACATGGCAGGAAACTAGAACTGCAGTAGCCAAGGAGGCTGTCCTCACTCATTACTACACTGACTTTGGATTCTATGTCTCTCCAAAGAAGTGGGTATAGATGACTCACTGAAGCAGGCTTGTCATCCAGGCCACCCAAGTCAAGATTCTGGTATCACATCTCAGGTTGAGCCCTAAAGCCAGTTCTCTCTCTCTCTCTCTCTCTCTCTCTCTCTCTCTCTCTCTCTCTCTCTCTCTCTTTATTAATATTAATCATTCCATTTGTTTACATCTCAAATAATATCTCACTTCCCAGTTACCCCCTCCACCAACCTCCCCATTCCATGATATCTCACTTCCCCGTTACACCTCCGCCGCCACCCCCCCAGCCCAAATCTGCCCTCCCCCTCCCTTTTGCCTGTATGGGAGTGCTCCCCCACCCACCCACACTTTCCTGCTCCACCTCTCTGCTCCAGCATCCTCCTACTCTGGGGCTTCAAATCTCCCCAGAACCAAGGGCCTCCCCTCCCATTGCTATCTGGCAAGGCCATCCTCTGCTACATATGTATCTGGAGTCAAAGATCCCTGTAGGTGCACTCCTTGGTTGGTGGTCTAGTCTCTGGGAGAACTGGGTGGTCAGGCCAGCTTATGTTGTTCTTCCAATGGGGTTGCAATCCCCCTCTGCTCCTCCAGTCCTTCTGCCAGCTCCCCTACCAGTTCTCTTTTAATTCTTCAAGATTTTGTAAGTTAACCAGAGGGGGAGGCCTCTGCTCTCTGTTCCCTGGATCTCACTCCACTCTCTGAGAGGTAAGGTGAGGGACTAGCCAAAACACAGCACCCTGCAGTGTACTGGCCACCTCTTACCCTGTCTGTTTCAGAAGGTTGGAGCTCAAGGGGCCACTGCAGACCACCTCTCGTTCTGATGATGGAGAAAATAGGGTGGGGCTGCTGTTTCCTAAGCCTCACATCAAAGCATTCTTCCTAGAATCATAGTGAATCCCACACTTCACATTCTAAAAGGCTCTGCACATATCTGCAGACATGTAAAAATCTTTTATATAACGGTCAAAAATAGGAGCTGTTTCTTTAATTCGTACCACACAATTTAAAAGAAACTCTTTAATATTCTCTTCAACTATTTCTTTCCCCTTTTCTCTTTCTTGCTGGTTCTGAAAAGTAAAAGCAGCCATAAATATGCAGAATGTGGAGAACTGACTTTTCCGATATCTAATAAAAACCTTGGGGAGTAATTGAAATAACTTGGTGTGGGCAGTCAGGTTACACGCTGCATAATATCAAAAGAAAATGCACAGCAAGGAAAAGCATCAGAAAATAGGAAGAGGAGCTGGAGAATAAAAGCAGGACATTAGATAATGGGTAACTATGGGAAACTAAAAATATCCTCTTAGAATTCCATTCTGAGAAGATCTGATGAGACATGTATTCAGAGAAGCAATAATTCGAGACAAGGTGAACATTTGTATAATTCTGAGGAATGCAAATTGAAGAAAGAGAAATCTCCCCTCCTCTCAAGCTTCCATTCACTGCACAGACAAAAGCTGGGACTTTGACCTGGACTCACTGTGCATTCTTTTGTTTTGAGTCTCTCCTCCTACATCCCTTTGCCTTTTGCTGTGGACAGCCTGGATTTTAAAGGAGTATGGGTAGTTAAGACAGCAAAACACACAAGGAGAACTGGCTAGCCTTGGTTGCTGGGGTACTCTTTGGGTCATCTCACTCTGGTCATCATGAGTTTGTCAAAAGATTGCCAGATTTTGGGTGGGAAAGCGATGTTGACACACTTGGGTCTTGAGATAGATAGAAATGTTGACTCTGAAGTCACACACAGGGAGGACAATTAGAGCATGCATGTCTGAAGAGTTGGACTGCTTATCACCCTACCTTAACCACATACCTTTATCCCATTACTTTTTCTACACTCAATTAATATATATGAAACATTTCAGAAAAGTAGAGTTGGAGGAAAGAAAGAAAGCAACAAATCAAAATGTCTCAAACAATGATCCTTGGGTATGTCCTACTAATCTTTCTTCTTAGATATAGCTCTTCACCATTTCCTTTTTAAAATATGGTAAAATTGAACTATAATATCCAATTTATGGTCTAATTTTCCTTAGTCTATATTTTATATTTTCTGTTTAAAAAATAGACTATTAATCCTAATGTCCTAGAGCTGCATAATATTCTACAAAATTAGCTTCTGTTGTTTTTCCAGTTTATATTGAAAGCAAGTATCTATTACATTAGGGGCTCTTTGAGTCTCTTACAACAACAGAGAAGTGAAGTAAAGAGCTTGTATCTGCGGGGATTCACAAGCAAGTCCCTTGTGCACTGTTTACTTTCTTCTAGTTGTGTTCACACATAGAGCAAGGCTAATGTTTCTCTATAGACCACTGAAGAGCGCAGTCAGGAAGGAGGCCTGACCTTCACTGGTGTCTGAGTAGAGTTACACAGAGTGGGCAGAAGTTTCTGTCATGTAACTTTCTATCTCTGTGACCTGGGACAAGGCTCTTGATCTTTCCATGTCTCCCTTTTCTAAGTGGTAGCAATGTGGATAGCCTCATATTTTTTTCATTCTGAGAAAAATGTTTTAACATATTGGGTAATTGAGTTGAGTGCTGTAGTCAATGTGTACATTAGAAGTTTTCTTTCCCATTTCTACCATAACACTCCCAGGGTGACTGAAATCAATGATATCTTAGCTCTGAGAAAATACAATAATACTTGCTGACAGTGTTTATTGTGTACAGAATTAATGGAAATATACATAAAGATACATACTTAAAGTGAAATATTTCTTAACACTTGGTGGAAGTTTGGTAAATGCCAGCTACTATTAAATAGTTAAAACACCATTGTCATTCTTAGAAGAGTAGGGCATTCGTTCCATGTAGAGTGCTTATTTTAAGAAATATATTATTTGTAAGTAACACATTTAGTTAAACTCCATACTTCTTAGACAATTTCTGTACATCTTTAGTCAGTGAAAGATGGTAACTCATGGACATTAGCCATGCTGTGGCTTATGAAGCAGGAATCTTATGAGCCTCTTAAACCAGTATGGAGGGCAGACCCACATGAGTAAAGTTTAAAACTCTGACCTCTGAAGAACTGTGGGAGAATGCTCTACTGGGCAGAGTAGAGCTTTTGCAGTGACCTTAGTTTGCCCTTATTTAACTAAGACTCACTTAGGTCATGCTTCTTGAGCTGTGTATCTCTGCATTTGACTGAGAATTACTAGAACCCTTTTCACTGTTGGGTGACTGATCTGGCCTCCATATTCCCTTGTCTGCATACTTTTCTCTTTTCTGTGTATAAATATCTTGAAGGCCAGAGCACTGTGCTCAGAACGGTTAGTGCTGTTGGAAGGGAGACTTCACTATGTTCTGGTTGTCTAATGCTAATTTTCTGCAGTAATTCCCAAATCAAGTCAATTCTTACTGTTGCTTGGTGAAAGCATAAATGACAGGCTACGCACCATTTTTTGAGATACTTTGGTAGTCTCTGTGATTGCAATGGTTTCTTTTTCTCAAAAGATGGTAAATGGATTCTTCTTCAATTCTGAAACAAATATATAAGAATATATTTAATATCAAGATACTCAATGTTGATATTAAAAGAAAGATGATACTGCGATGGTTTTAGGAGTGCAGTGAAAATGAACTCAGCATACCCGAGCTCTGCTGACACAGGTTCTTTATGCTGTGAGTGTATCGTTGGCTGGACTTTGACACAGGCACACCCATATGGGAAGGGTGTTGTTGCTATCAAAGTTTTGCTTCTGTATGAGTCCCTGAAAAGTCACATCTTTCTATACTTTCCACCAAGAATGGTTGCTGCAATTTCTCCAGCAACCACTCGTCTTTACCGTTCTCTTCTTTGGAAGTGGAAAGCAGTCCCTTTCTTGGCTCCTGTGAGGTTGTGGAAGATGCTCTTGCGTTGGGGTCTGCTCTCTTCTGTACATATGTGTGTTGTAGAGCTTGAAGAAGCACTTGTGTCCTCATGAACAATGACTCCATTTCCTGCTTCCCTGTGCCTAAACTGTCTGACTAATCCCTGGATAATGCAATTGAACTAGAAGTGTAAAGTTGTATTTCTAGTAATCTTTATTAGGGAACACTCTGAAGGCAACACTTGTTCTTTCTTAATTCCCTACCTTTATTCTGCTGCCCACAATAGGAACGCTACTGTTTTGGACAGTGTAGTCAAAGATCCACCTCAGAAAGGCAAAAGGGTAGGCTGGAGGACCCTGTATCCCTGGAGAGACTAAGTAGAGTTGAACTTCAATTCTAGTCCTAAGCTGCATGTCTCTGAGCTTTTCTGTGCAAGAAAAGTAAACTCAATTTTTATCTTATTCAAACCATATATTAAATCTTTACCACTTGGAGCTGAATCTAATATTAATGGACACATACATAGCTTGGAGACAAATTTGATAACAGTATTGGGTTATAATTATAGAAATTTTAAGCAATTTTCTTGGCTCCCTTTTGTACTATCTTTGATTTTCTATTTTATTTTGCCAAGATTTTAATTTAATTTGAATGTAAGTTCATGTTATATTGCCTATATTTTTATAGACTTCCTAAAATTCTTTTTGAAATAAGAATATATATAAACTAATGAATGATAATTTAACTCATAAATATTCCATTACTCTTAAAATGCATTTACATTTTCATAAATTTGTATTTAACATCCTTGCATACAATCATTATTTTTTTTCAAGCATTGTGAAAGGATTACAGTACTTGGTAACTGTCTCAAATCATTCAGGAAGGTAAATATAGATCATGTTTGTGTTTTCAGGATGCATTGAAAGTAGCATTCAGGAAGACCTACAGACAATACTTCTTGAATTATTCAAAAGAAGAGGAGAAGGGGGAGAAGGAGGAGAAGGAAAAAGAAAAAAGAAAAAAAACCAGAAAGAGCACTTCCAGACTCTTATGAAGCCAATCTCATGCTAATACTAAAACCATATAAAGATACTACCCCCTTCTCCCTATCCCCTCAAAAATACCCTCTTCAAACTAATGGACAGCATCTCTGATGAACATTGATTCAGCAATGCTCAGTAGAAACTTGCAAATTGAATACAAAGATACATCAAAAAAATTATCCATTATAACAAAATTGGCTTTATCCTGGAGATGCAGGGATGGTTCAACATACTAAAGTCAATAAATGTAATAAACCACAAGATGAATGGAAAGACAACACTCACATGATTATCAAAACAACTGTCAAAAGGTCTTTGACAAAATTCAACATGCTTTCATATAATAACAAAAAACACCTAGAGAGTAGGACTGGAGGTAATAGTCCTCAACATAACAAGGTATATATGAGAAACCTATAGTCAGATTTATCTTTAATGGTGAAAACTTGAAGCAATCCCACTGAAATTAGAAAGGGACAGGGCTTTCCATCATTCCAGCCCCTTTCAATATTGTACTTGAAGTACTAGCTAGAACAAAAGGATGAGTAAAGAAAATCCAAGGAGTACAAATAGGAAAAGTCAAACTATCCCTATTTGCAGATGACATGATATTATTCCTAAGAGATCACCAAAATTCTACCAGAAAGCTTCTATAAAATGATACACAATTTCTTTAACACTGCAGGTCACAGAATCAACTTGCACAAATCAATAGCTCTTCTATTTCAACAACAAACATACAGAGAAGGAGAACATAGACATACTCGTAATCACAATAGCCTCAAAGAAAATAATATATCTAAGAATGAACCTAATGAAAGAGGCAAAAGACCTCTACAATGACAACTTCAATTCTCTGAAGAAAGAGATAGAGAAAGACACTAGCAAATGGAAAGATAGCCCATTCTCATGGATTGGTAAAATTAATGTTATGAAAGTGATTATTCTTCCAAAGTTCATTTATTAATTCAATGTAATGCCAATAAAAATCCCAATTTCATTCTTTATAGAAAGAGAAAAAATTATACTAAAATTATATGGAACCACAAAAGACCCTAGATAGATAAAATAGTCATGAGAAAAGAGCAATGCTAGAGGGTTTACCATGCCACATCTCAAGATCTTTTACAGAGCCAATGTATATATAAAACGATATAGTACTGGCACCAAAACAAACATGTAGATCAGTAGGTCAAAACCAAAGACCCAAACACAAGTACACATAACTACAGGCACTTAATATTTCACTAAGATGTCAAAAATACAACTGGAGAAAAGACAGCATCTTCAGCAAATGGTGCTGGGAAAACTGTATATTTACATGTACCAGAATGAAATGAAAGAAAGAAATAATATTTATCATCTTGTACAAAAATTAACTCCAAATGGATCAAATCCTAAATATGAAATCTGAAACATTGAAACTGTTAGGGTAAAAACATAGGCAGTACCCTATAGGAGACATGTATAGGAAAAGACTTTCTGAATAGGAACCCATTAGACAGGAATTGATGTCAATAACTGACAAACCTTATAAGACTAAAAAGCTTCCAGACATCCAAGGTAACAATCAACTGAAGGAAAAAGAAACCTACAATATTGGATAGAAGCTACCAGCAATACATTGGACAGAGGATTAATACTCAGAATATATAAAAAACATCCAAAAAAACAAAGAGAAAGATAGAACAAAAAACAAACAACCAATCAAACCCAAATAACCCATTCATAAAATGGGCTTGGAATTTGAACTGGAAGTTTTGAAAAAAAGACATGATAATGTCTAAAAAATACATTTTAAAAGTTCATTGTTCTTTGCAACCAGAGAAATGCAAATCAAAGTAACACCTAGAGTTCATTTTACCCCAGTCAGAATAGCAAAGCCCAACCAAGCAACAAACAGTAATGCTAGAGAAGATGTAGGGGATAAGACATGGGACTGCAAACTGGTCCAGCCATTTTGGAAATGGGAACTTTCAAAAGGCTAAAACAAACAAACAAACAAACAAACAAAACAACAACAACAACAAAAAACCCCTACTATATAAGCCAGCTATGCCACTCCTCAACATACTCCTAGGGGGCTTGACATTATACTCTACAGATACCTGCTTAGCCATGTTCATTGCTGATCTATTCATGATAACTTAGAAATGAAAACAACTGAAATGTCCTTCAATGTTCTTCAATTGTTGAATGGATAATGAAAATGTGGTATATATACACACTGGCGTACTATTCATTTTTAAAGAAAACTGGAATTTTTAGATAAATGGAGGAAACTAGAAAAAAAACATATTGAATGAGATGACCAAGAACCAGAAAGACAAACATTACATGTTCTATCTCATTTGTGGGAGTACATATATCCTGGAGTAACTGCAGAATCCTGGAAATTACAAGGGGACCATGCATAGGGGAGAATACTAGAGAGGGGGAGTAATAAGGTACAAGGGATTTGAAGGAGGAATTGGGGAAAATGGGGATGGAACTTTTGTTAGAAAAGGGGGAGAGATGAATACAGAGGAAGGGTAAAGTAGCAGTAAAGGTGTCTAATAAAAGTCATAAGGAATCAGATTACTTTCTACCTAAAATTAGAAATAATACTTATAATTCTGTTTCTATCCATGCATACATAGTTTAAATAAATAAAATCTTTCAGCTGGGTTGTCAATTCTCCTCCTAAAGAGATGTAGGCTACCTAATAAAATCCAAATACTAGGCATAAAAAGCTCTCTTCTGGATTATTTGTCAGTGTTATACATGAAACTCCCAAAATATTATCGGCTATAACTGTTGCCTTTGGTTACCTCTCAGACGTAGAAGTTAATTTCCTATTGCTGAAGACACATACTTTTCAGACATGGGACCCAGGTGACCCGAGCTGGATCTTACTTTAAGTCTCCTTCCTGAAGACTGTCTTTCGTGGTCTCAGTTGTTTCCATATAAGCTTCTAAGTGAAGGAATCAACCAATATTCCTACCAGCTATGGTGCCTGTGAATCACGACAGTGACCAACATGGTGTGATAACCCTAATGGTACAGTAGTGGCATGCATAACTTGATGGTAACCACAGCTCTTTAAAGTCTCTTAAGGTCTTTTCAATATGAAGGACACCATGCCTGGTGTTGAACCTAACCGACTGCACAGTATAATGAAGTCAAAGATCTTGGAAGAGAGCCAATAATCGCCACTGCACTAAAATAGCACAATTTCTAATTATGTTCTAAATGTTCATCCTTATACTCACAGATACTTTTTCACCCTCATCAAAGATGGAGACTACTATAGAAAACCACAACTGATCATAATGAAGAGAATAAGAGTTCATGTGGTACCCAGTTTCTACTGATACATCTATAACATAATTCCTGTACCTAAGGCTCAGGGAGTAGAAAGATTGTAAGTAACAGAGGAACAGGAAATTTGTTTTGAGATCGTATCTCCTAGAAATGACAAAGAGGCTACCCTCATGCAGTCTCATCAACATGGCAGCCTAAACAAGTCCTGATCAGCAATGACACAATAAACAGGCTAACATGGCTGGAAGAAATCTCATGGGACCTCAACACTAGACAAAGAACTACAGGCATTTGGGGAATGCTGAGGTGAAGATAAATGGTCTTCCTCAGGGAAGTTCCCCAATGGGTCATCCAATAACAAGTGGCTAGTCATGAGATCACACGGATGCAAGTAGCATTATGCAGACAGAATGGGTTGCATTTATGTACTTAGGTTTGCATGTGATAATAATTAAAGAAAAAGAGACCATGGATTTGAAAGAGAGCGAGGTTGGGTACCTGGGAGGGGTTTTTAGGAGGACAGGGAAGGGGGAAATGACATAATTTTTAAAAATTATTATAAAAAACTGTACAAAAGGGGATCTAGTGAGGAAAGGGGAGGGGAATCCAGCTGTAGTTGGTCACACAAACGGAGCTTTCTGGGATCATCCTCCCCAGTATGGCAGTTTGATGAATCCTACTAAGCACTCAAGGTCACCATTACATGGAGAAAAAAGTGGCCTGTTTCAAGTGAAGAAGCTTCAATCCTACTTAGGAGGGAGAAGAAACCAGAGGGCAAAGGGAGGGAGGGAATTGGATGGGAGAGGGGAGGGGAGGGGCAGGGGAAAAGGGGAACATGATCAGGCATTGGCATGGGTGGGGGAACAACTACCAGGAGTGAAGCCCCGAGGGCCAGCAGAAAGAATGGAAACAGGCAACCTCGGGAGGTAGGAGGTGGAGGAACCCTCTAGAAAGTACCAGAGACCTGGGAGGTGGGAGAATCTCAAGACTCAAAGGGAGGGACCTTAGATGAAATGCCCAATAGTGGGAAGAGGGAACTTGTAGAGTCCACCTCCAGTAGAAAGACAGGGCATCAAGTGGAGGGATGAGGTTGCCATCCCACAGTCAAAAACTCTGACCCAGAACTGTTCTTGTCTAAAAGAACTTCAGGAACAAAAATGGAGAAGAGACGGAGGGAAAGGTGGTCCACTGACCAGCTCAAATTGGGATCCATCTCAAGGGGAGACTCCAAGACCTGATGCTATGGTATTCTTGCAGACAGTAGCCTAGCATGCCTGCCCTCCAAAAGACCCAACAAGCAGCTGATTGAGACAGAAGCAGATACTTACACCCAACCAATGGTCTGAAGTCAGTGACCCCTGTGGTTGAATTAGAGAAAGGCTGGAAGAAGTTGAGGAGGGCAACCCATAGGAAGACCAGCAGTCTCAACTAACCTGGACCCCCAAGATCTCTCAGACATCTAGGCACCAACCAGGCAGCATACTCTACTACTTGCTGGTCCAAGGCCTCCGACACATATACAGGAGAGGAATGCCTGATCTGGCCTCAATGAGAGAAGACTCACCTAACCCTTGAGAGACTTTAGGCCCAGGGAATGGGGAGGCCTGGTGGGATGTGGGGGGTGTGAGGTGTCTGGGGATATCTTCTTGGATACGGGGGAGAAAATATGTGATGAGGAACTGTCAGAGGGCAGAATGGACGGGGAATAGCAACTAGGCTGTAAAAAAGATGATGATGAAGAAGAAGAAGAAGAAGAAGAAGAAGAAGAAGAAGAAGAAGAAGAAGAAGAAGAAGAAGAAGAAGAAGAAGAAGAAGAAAAATAACAACAACAGCAACAACAATAAGAAAAAGAAGAACAAGAAGAAGAGCAAGAAGAGGAGGAGGAGGAGGAAGAGCTATACTCTAAGACCCTACCTTAAAGATAAGAAAAAAAAAAAACAATTAACAACAACAAAAAATGGCCTGCTAAGCTCAGCCTGAATTCCTACCTCTCAAAACTGAGATATCAAAAAAAAAAAAAAAAAGTTTGTTTTAAGCCACCGACTTCAGAGTACTTTGTTATGTGATAGATACCTAGAACAGATGACTATGGAGTCCTAGACTATGATAATTTCCTTAGATGAAGGAATGTATTCATGAATTTCAGGCCTCCTAGTATAGAGTATGAAGCAATTGTGCCTTGGTATTTTAGTAACCTGGAATATCACTTTGTATCAACTATTCTGAAGTGTTTGCAGGGCAGACTTGGTGTGAATTTCTTTCCATGTACAGTATCAGACATTCAAAAGACATTTCAACTTAGAGAGTCATGTTTCACAGTTCTGAGAAATATTCTCAAATTATTTCAAAGATAATATTTCCATCTCCTTTTGTCTCTCCTAGAACTATCATTTGGATAACAGCTCATCTCAACTCATCTTCTAATTGTTCTAGGTTTTATTTTTTTGGTTTTTGTTTTGGATTTTTGATAGAGTTCCTCTGTAGCCTTGGCTGTCCTGGAACTTATAGACATCCACCGGCCTCTGCCTTCTAAGTGCTGGAATTAAAGGTGTGTACTAGAGGACCTGGGTTCAATTTCCAGCATGCACATGGCAGCATAAAACCTTTGTAATTCCAGTTCCAGAGAACCCGACACCTTCCTCTACCTCCATAGGCACTGTAGAATGCCCACACACATGAAATAAAAAATTAAAACTATCAATCTATAAAAGACAAAAATAAAAAAAGATTTCCTCTTTAGTGCCCCTACCTTTCTCCTTCCCTGCCCTTTCTCCTTCCATGTTTGAAGTTTTGTCAGATGTCTGATGATCTTGGGTTGTTTGATTATATTGGAACATTGGAGCCTTCTGCATACTAGTCGACTGGGGATGGGGCTGTCAATCGGTTCGCTGTATATGGTCCTGGCTGTAGGATGAGCCGGGTGGGTCTGAGGGACTGTTTACCTGAGGTTGGCTCCTGCACACATCTGTTAGGTATTGTTTTAATTAAATTAATTGATGTAGGAAGTCAACTACCGCAGTGCTTGGCACTATTCTAGTCAATAGGTCCTGAATTGCTTAAGGGTGGAGAAATCAAACAAGCCAGCATCCCATGTGTGATGGTTTCTCTCTGCTTCTGACTGTGGGTTCATTGTGACAAGCAGCTCCGTGTGTTTGTCTTTCCCACAGTGGTGGACTATCACCACTGCGAAAGCAGGCCCCCTCTTCCCTAAACAGCTCGTTGATGGGTACTTTATCACAGCACCAGAGACAAAACTAGAACACTTGCTCTTAGTGTCTTTGGGACTCTCTTCTAGGTCTGTTCTCATTGCTTGGGAAGGGTTGTCTGATAGTTGTGAGAACACATGGCAGATTGCTGACACAAGGGTGGAGTGGAGGAGGCTGTTGACCTTAGGATCTCTGAAGAAAAAATCTCTAACCTTCTTCGTCCGAGGTGAGAGCACAGTTGGCCACCTGTGTAGAGTTAAGTGATGAGAAGTGCTGCATTTTCAGTCAATGCCAATATTTTTGCTTGCAGAGACCTTTTTACAGTCACCTGTATAGATAATCCTCCAGTCCTGAGGAGGTTTATAGTGTAAATTGGGGTTGCTGGCTGACAGTCCCTCTCACCAGCTTGGGATGCAGCACTCCGGAATCTACCATGAGTTCTCTATTTGTTGTATTTCTTTCTGGCTGCCAACAGACTCTGGCTGTTGACTCCTATCCTCTTTGTCTTTGTGGATGAATTCAATTACTGTTCTTGGTGTAAAGCTTCTCGGGGAGAGAAGAAAGTGCTTGTTTTTGAGCTGCTCGCTCATCCAGAAGCCTGAAATGAATACTGTGTGGTTTATGCCCTCTGCCTTGACTACTTTATTATATTTTGTGAAAACATATGGGAAGTGGACATTAGATGTGAGTTCAATGCTAAAATAATTTCACGGTCAATAAAGAGTGCTTATTTTCTCTGGGAGAGTAATTGTTACCAACATTTAGTCATAAATATATTTTTAATAATTCTAAAAATGAAACTTATGTACTAAAATATTGTTTTGCTCATGGCATGCTTAGCTCATGGAGACTAAATAACATGGCTATTAATCTTAGAGATACAGTCATTTGCACTGTTCATTATTAGAATACAGATATCTTTGCCAATCACTGATAGATTCATTAGCATTGTTGACTAAAAGCAGCATCTATAATTTTGGGATTAAAGTCTTTACACTACATCCTGGGAGTATTTAAATAACCAACAGTTCTATCTTCTTTCATAGCCATTCCAATAAGTAATTTTCCTCATAAATTTTAGAAATTGAATTTCCTGGAATTTGGACAGATTTGGAGGTAGTGAAAGCAATTTTCTGAAATGCCTACAAGTTAAGATTGCTGACAGGGGAGTTTTCGTTATGCGGGGAGAACTGAACTACAATTTGAGAACATTAACTAGGATGCTAACCATGATGAGGCTAGACTACAAAGACTGTTCTCATTTCAAAACTCTTGTCTTGTGTGATGTTTGAGTGGATTCAGGCACACTGGTGTGAGCTTTTGATCTGATCTTTTTGTTTCATTGTATGAAAAAACCAAGGATAGAAGACTAGTAGAGGAGGTAATTGCTCCATGCCTGTACTTTGGTAGTGTCCCACATTTGGCCTACTCCCTGCAGCACTGACTGGCGTTCTCCACACTGGAAGCAGGTATGGACAGGTAAATCAGGATGCTTTCCCAGTATTATCAGCTCCATGTTCTGGATAGCCAGGCAGTGCTGGCTTTGTAGGGTCCCATTTTGGATTCTAGCACTAAATTAAGATTCAATATATGGCGGAATCCTCAGCTTGGGCCACAGGGCTCCACAGCTAATCAGCGCCGGGACAAAGATCCCTCTCAGATCGCAAGAGCCAGGAGAGGGCCAAAGACACGCCCCACAGCTCACCAGGTACTGCCCCGAACCCGCGAGAGACAGGGACCGAGGTAGGCGGGCCTAGAAACCCCCCTGGATCCCAAAAGCGGGCGGCTGTGGCAGGACACTTCTGCCTGGGACACTAGGATTCCATAGACAAGCAGCTCCAGGAGAAAATTCTCTCTCCCAGGAACTCGGAAAAGCCTCTAGCAGGAGCAACGCGTCCCCAGAGCTCACTGACTCTGCCCGCTTTCTGCGGGCCACAGAGACTGACGGTCAGCAGCTTCCGGCGACGGCCGAAAACCTCAGCTTGGGCCACAGAGCTCCACAGCTAATCAGCGCCGGGACAAAGATCCCTC